>CAMZMU010000033.1:5343990-5646583 GCA_947311845.1 Poa pratensis | reverse complement strand
AGCGTGTGAAATAGTTGCGAGTTATTCGGTTATACCAAAATTGCCCCCATTCTAAACAACACTCAGCCCAAACAACCTGACCCAACCTGGTGACCTAGCTCTTCCCGCCCCTTTCTCTTGCTCGTAGCCATGGTGGCGCACCAAGATAATTCCGCCGAAAACGTCAGTTTGGGTTAGTTTTATTAAAACCATGCAAATTAAATAGCAAAAAAATACAAAACTGTCTAAAAAGGTAGATACGGGATGTATCACCTACATCTAAAGCAATAAAGTGCTCGTACTTCTTACTATACTAGGTAAATTCGCGCGGCGACACGCCGCGCCCGTTGCATTGATATGTGCAGTAGTATTAGGTATATTAATGTATGTATAACGTATAATTAAGTGTATTTGGTTTTCTTAATATAGAGTGTTTGTAATCACGGACAGAAGTACATAATGTCAACTTTGTATATGGACGAACTGTTCAAAAATATTTAAGTTTGGTGACATTGGAAGAAGGCAAAGAAAAAGATAAAAGAATAGGAAGAATGAAAACACGCAAAGGAAAAGAAAGAACTTGTTATTTCGAGTATCTCTAAATTTTTAGCAAGTTGGAATGTTCAAGTATGCGTGTATTTTGTCTTAAATATTTAATTTAATTCCACAATTAATGAGAATGCAATGTGTGAGCAGTTATTAAATTTAACTCCATATAATTAGGGAAATGCATTTACATTATCTCAAAAAACTCGGTGGGGCGGCATACTGCATTTTTTTTGTTATCCCATTTGTCGTGGTTAAAGATCAGCAACTAGAAATTATGGTCGAGAAGGTCGATAAATTCACGTCAAATTTATTGTGGAAAGATTTCAAAAAAATTCCTTATTTGTAATTTTAGTTTTTTTTCCCTAAATTGCACACCAAATGTATGAGTCTAGTTGGCAATGTAGTTAATTTGCAGTCATGAGTACCATGTTTAGATGATCTTAAAAAATTCACATTTTAAATAAGCAGGAATTTGTCTAAAATGACAAATGTTTCTGTACTTGTATATGCAGGCTAGAAAGTTACAAAATTCGAAGAAAATATGTGGGGAGTTTCTTAATATTAGTAAAAAAATTTAGTTACCATAATATTTGTGTGTCATTTTGGCAATGTAGTTAATTTGGCCATCAGGCTTAAGGAAACAATTGTTTGGTGTAAATAATTTAGCTAACTTTTACCGAAAATAGAAATGAATTCATGTAAGTTGGGAAGATAATGCAGAGTGCCGCCGTGCCCTTTAGGATTCAAAATGTTGAAATCTGTCGGAATTTATCATGTAGAGTATCTTAAAATACTTAGCAAATTGAAATGTTTAAATATGCTTCTATTTTTCAGTAAATTTGTAAGTTAACTCCATATTTAGACAAAATGGATTATGTAAGAATTTATTAAAATTAAATTTATACTTAGAAAGATTTCATTTATATTCTATGCAAATATGTACTGGATTGACATGATCAAATATGATATATAATATAGATATGGTCGTATTTTGCCATAAATAGGTAGCATTTTTTTTCCTGAGCATGCCGATATATTTTGGAGTATCTTCAATTTTTGTAGCAAATTGAAAATGTTTGACTATGATCCTATTTTCCCATCTTAAAATGTTTTAAAAAAGAATAACATTCACATTAATTTATCTGTTGTGGTTAAATATTATCGGCTAGAAATTAGCGTGGAGGAGATCGAGTTTTCTCTTCTTATTCTTTTTTTCCTTTTTTTTTTGAATTCACAATGGGTAATACAGTTGTGAAATTTAGCGCGGTAACTCGTCTTGCCCGTTGTGATCAAAAACTTTGAAATCCGTTGGAATTAGATTTTTTTTCCAGGGAGAAAAATAGAAAAATTATCTCGAAAGCTAATCCTACAAATCTTCAACAAAATGGACATTTATTAGTTCGTGTGGAAAGTTTGTAAGTTTTGTAAATTTAGAAATTTCATAAATTAATTCTTCAACCGAAGGTACATTTATTAGTTCATGTGAAAAGTTTGGAAATTTAGTAAATTTCAAAATTTCTTAAATTTTGAAACGTTCACAATGGTTTTTTGTTGGAACTTTTGTGTGGGAAGTCTGTGAAATTTAGCGCGGTAACTCGCCTTGCCCATTGTGATCGAAAACTTTGAAATCTGTTGGAATTTGATTTTTTTTTCAGGTAGGAAATAGGAAAATTAATTCGAAAACTAATCCTACAAATCTTTAAAAAAATGGACATTTATTAGTTTGTGTGGAAAGTTTGTAAGTTTTGTAAATTTAGAAATATCGTAAATTAAATCTTCAACCAACGGTACATTTATTAGTTCATGTGGAAAGTTTGGAAATTTAGTAAATTTCAAAATTTCTTAAATTTTGAAATGTGCACAATGGTTTTTTTGTTGAAACTTTTGTGTGGGAAGTTTGCAAATTTGTTAAATTTGGAAATTTTTGATATATTGTTTCCATTATTGTGTGCACAATGTAATTTTGGTGAAACTTTTGCGCGGAAAAGTTTGAAAATTTGGTAAATTTGCAATTTTTTTAGCATATTATTTGCATTATTTTGAATCATAGATTAGAAGATTTTTTTTCAATTTCAATACTTTTCTGTAATCGTGAAAAATCTGACACTTGGGACCCACATGTCAGGGTTTTAATAATTATTTTGGAGCAGGCGAGCACGCGCGCGGACCTGGGGCTACGCAGAGTCCCCAGAGGAGGTCACGGGGAGTAGAACGGGCGGCGGCTCGGACCATTTGGTCGTCGGAGCCGTCGGCGGTGAGCAAAAAGGCGGCGGCGGACATCGAGCACGCCGAGGATGATTTCGGCGCGCGTGCGGCGTCCCGGCACGCGGTGCTCGGCGAGGAGGTGGAGGACGCGGCGGCGAAGCTCTCTGTGTGGTTCGATTTGTACGGGGAGGAGCGGAGCGGCGGCGATGCGCGTCGGCGTCGGCGGCGGTGGCGGGGTCGCGCGGGAGAGAGAAGGAGAGGGAGGGGGCTGTGTGCGTATTTTTCAACGGGGTCCCTGGGAATTTTGGAAATTTTGGATAGGTCCTTCTTAGTGAGAAGTTGTGGACTGCGGAGCAATTTCTGGACAGTGTAGGTTCTGTTTTGCAAAACGACCTCGGGGACCGTCGGGTCCGGATCGGACGGCGCGGAGACGCGCACGCACTGTAGATGCGCGTCACTGTAGCATCTACAGGCGCGCGGTGGTGTGGGCAGCTTCGCTGATCGCTGAAACGCAGCGCTATGATATATAGTATAGATTAACCACCCAGTTGTATTCTCAATTTCTCATTAGCTAATCTGGACATCCATTTTTACCATTTTTACCGCCTCAGAATTCTTGGACCATACCTGTTTAGCCACTTCGACGTTCAAGAACTAAGAGCAACTCTAAGAGACCCCCCAAAAAATCCATATGATAAAAATGGTTTGCGGGTTGCGTGGTACCCGCTTGGCTTTTCTTGGCGAACTCGGGAGGCGGGCTCGACGATGGAGCAGCAGGAGCGCGAGGCGCCGGCGCGCGAAAGAGAGTGACGAACCTCATCGAGCACCTCCGACACCATGACCAGGCGACCGACGGTGGTGGTGAGCCCCCCACTCCGAGATGACCGTGTTGGCGTTCACGCCCACTAGTCGGCGTAGCTAGACACGTTACGATTCACGACATAAACTGCCGACTCCTTCGCCACTGTCTCCCTTCGCGCCATCGCGACGTCGACCACGCCCTGGGGACCCCACTTCCGACTGATGCCACAGATGTGTGGGCGGTAGGAGGGGCTGGAAAGCCGCTTCACCATCGCAGGGGAGAGGGAGGGGACTGCGGCGCGGCGCGCAAGGGTTTTGGGTTTTGATTTGCTCTCTTCTCGCCCGGTTATTTTGGCGCTTAATAATACCCTGCTTCTTTTACATCTGAGTCCAGCTGTGCGTTCGGTTAAAATGGTTAATTCGGTTCGGTTTATATGGTTATACGGTAAATACGATTTTGATACTTCGGTAAATTCGGTTTTGTACGAGAATACGGTTCGGTTTCGGTAATAACCATTTAACTTCGGTTCGGTTTCGGTAATAACCAAATTAACCAAAGCTGACGCGAATTTTTGAGTAAGACATAAATGTTATGGCAAATAATTTCATTTTTATATTTTGTATGAGCAAACTAGATGTGCTGCAAAAATGAGAGACAAAAATAAAAGGAAATTTCGGCCAATGTAAAATAACATTCAAAGCTGGGACTTGAACTCGTTACCTACTGTTAGAAACAGAAGTCTGCACGTCATAACCAGTAGGTCGGGTGGCCCTTAATGTTTATAGCTCACTCTATGTCAGTTATAACACATTAGTCCGGGTTTCCAACGTGATTTTTTCTATTAGGCTGGGCACTTCGGTTTTTTCGGTTAAACCAATGGTTTTTCGGTTATAAACCGAATTAACCGGAGGCCATTCGGTTAGCACTTTTGCTAACTGAAACCGTAACCACTAACCATAAAAACCGGAATTTTGGTCGCGGTTAGGTTTTTTCGGTTTCGGTTTTCGGTTACGGTTCGGTTATGTGCAGTCGGACATCTGAGTACCCCTGAAACTAATTAGATGAACATTCATCCCGGAAGGTGGATAACCTAAGTGAATACGATGATCATTAGGGACCTCAACGATTAATGTCCACCTCCACCACGATATAACGGCGTAGAGACGAAACTTTTCCCTCCATTCATCCTCTAGCCGCCGCCGCCGCCGCCGCCGCATCTGGCCTCCATGGTCGAACCCAAACCCTAGCCCGGCCGCCACTGCCCACCTCCCTCCCTCCTCGGCCGATCCCAGCCAGATCTAGGGTTGCTCGCCGCCCTCATCCACCACCTACCATTTACCACCCGTCGTCCCTTCCCACTCACACAACTCGAGTCTCCTCAGACCCGATGAGCACGCACCTTCGCAAGGTGCGATTTATTTGACTTCCACTTCGATGGTATCGTACTGCCGCCTCGATACCCGTTGTACTTGTTAGAATGTGTTGGAGGAGCTCGGTTCGGTGAGGTAGAAGCGGACTTTAGGCATGGGAGGTCTCAGGCGATGTAGTGCTCTTTGCTTAGCTGAAATCGTTCGTTGGTAATGCAAAAATAGAACCAAGCTCTTCTGTGAAGGTGTACGTGATTCGTATGGAATAGCTACTGTACGGCGTGCGCTAGTTGTAGCGTCTATGTTTACTCTTCCAACCTGCGTACATTGTAGCCTACTTTCTTGAGCAAGTAGATGGGGGTTGTATCGAGTTTCGACCATTCCTCACCAATGTGTTGTATCGCTGTAAGGGCGATGCTGCTCTGAGATTCACTGTGATGGTTTCTGAGCGATGGGTCTGACCCGCGTGATTATGCACATATGCTAGTCTGTGTTCATTTTTTCTGATTTATTAGTATTCATCGCATCCTAGATTCCTAGGTGTGACTTAAATTTGTTTTTGGTTTGCTGTGATGAATCACAAGGACGGTATCTGAGTAGTTGCTCTTGAGAAAGTGCTCCTGCCTTGATTACACACCCTAAACTGATCATATATTCTGAGCAAACATTCACAAATCTTAATTTTGGCAGAAATCTGCAAATTGTTTGTGCTCTTCGAATAAAACTCTATCCTTCAGTGGCTCACTTCACAATGGTGGTCTGTTTTCTTGTTTTGCATTCAATCATGCTTGAAATGTAACCATATCCTTCAGCTAGTTCATGGGTTAATTAAGTTGCCCTTGTATGCTTTTGATTTGCCATGATGAATAACAAGGACGGTATCTGAGTAAGGTAGCTCTTGTAAAAGGCCTCCTTCCTTGATTATACACCCTAAACTGATCATAAATTCTGAGCAAACATGTACAGATCTTTATTTGATAGCAATGTTTGTGCTTTTCGTCTAAAAGTTCATCCTTCAGCGGGTTGCTTCACATTGGTCTTTTGTTCTCTTGTTGTGAATCTACAATCTAGACCACATAGTTCACTTTGTTCATGGGTTACTTAAGTTCCCTTGTCTGTTTGTTTGTTTGCTGTGATGAATAACTAGGACGGTATCTGAGTAAGTTGGCTCTTGAAAAAGGCCTCCTTCATTGATTACACATCCTAAACTGATCATATATTCTGAGCAAACATGTGCAATTCTGAAATAAAAAGTAATTCAGCGGTTGACTGCTATCAAATCTTAATTTTGGGAAAAATGCACAAATCTTAATTTTGACTCGAATCTGCGACCTATTTGTTCTTTTTTATCTAGAACATTACCCTTCTGCTGGTCTCGCTTATGATGGTGTCCTGTTTTCTTTTTGTGCATTCGTTCATCCACAAAATTGTTTACGAGGGTGTTCTCATTTCTTTTCTTTTTTTGCATTCAATCATGCGGTGAAATGTAGACCATGTACTTCGCCTAGTTCATGTGGTAATTAGGTTATCATTTTTCGGCTTGTTTGGTTTGCCATGATGAATCACAAGGACGGTATCTGAGTAAGGTAGCTCTTGTAAAAGGCCTCCTTCCTTGATTATACACCCTAAACTGATCATAAATTCTGAGCAAACATGTACAGATCTTTATGGTAGCAGTGTTTGTGTTTTTGTCTAAAAGTTCATCCCTCAGTGGTTGCTTCACCACGCTGCTTTGTTTTCTTGCTGTGAATGTAGACCACATAGTTCACTTAGTTCGTGGGTTACTTAACTTTTTTGTTTGTTTGTTTGCTGTGATGAATCACAAGGACGGTATCTGAGTAAGGTAGCTCTTGTAAAAGGCCTCCCTTCTTTGATTATACATCCTAAACTGATCAAATATTCTGAGCAAACGTATGGAATTCTGAAATGCAAACAATTCATTAGTCGTTTGAGCTTTAAGATCTGACTGCTATCTTTTATTGTCATGTTTCCCTTCTTTAAATTATGAGCACAACAACCATATTTGCCGTGATGAATAGTATCTGAGTAAGGTACCTCTAAACAAGTGTTCCTTCATTGATTATACATCCAAAACTGATCATATATTCTAAGCAAACATGCGCAGTTTGTAATGAACAGCTAGCAATATCC
Source organism: Poa pratensis (assembly GCA_947311845.1). Classification (NCBI taxonomy): domain Eukaryota; kingdom Viridiplantae; phylum Streptophyta; class Magnoliopsida; order Poales; family Poaceae; genus Poa; species Poa pratensis. The sequence continues at coordinate 5,639,530 of CAMZMU010000033.1, read as the reverse complement.
TTGTCAGGTTCTTGGCATGCTCCTGCTATATTATAAACATGTATTCTTCCTTAAAATAGTGATAAATTCGTTGCCCAAATTTGGTCTTTTTCTCTTTAGTAATCGGTTTGTCTAGGCTGAATGATGATTACAAGTGCATTGTTCAGATGATCAAACTGTGATTACTTGAACAAAATAGTCTTTCGCTCCTATCTGATGGCCTTCACCACAAATCTTCTTTGTGCAATCAAACATTTGTCTTCCCCTTGATTTGTTTTTTTTTTTGCTATACACTGTCATTTTGCTAAAGTCTTATTAATTTCAAATTCGACAAATAGTGCCTCTTGCAGTCTTGTGGTGGTACTAAGTATCACTCCTGAAGAAGTGCTCCTTCCTTGATTACACATCCAAAACTGATCTACTATTCTGAGCAAGCATGCATAACCAATTAATCTATTGATATAACTTACTAATACATATTTTTATGCTTAAAATGAAAGAAAAATAGGTCATTTAAGCAATCTTAAGCACTCCTTTTTATCTGCTTGTTGCTTTGATGATACACAAGGACGGTATCTGAGAAAGATCGCTCTTGAAAGCCCTTTCGTTGATTATACATCCAAAACTGATCAAAATTCTGAGCAAACGACTGAAGCAATTCTTCTTTCCACACTAAATTGAAAGAACAGCACATTTATAAGTTCATTTTGGAATATTTTTTGCTTAATGTTGTCTGCTTGGAATTGGTGTTAAATTTGTGTGTTTAGCAGTATTTAGCTCAACAAATTCAAGCAGGTCCTAAGTTTTGCACCCATTCCAATCAGGCCCAAAGTTTATGATGCCCTTTGAGTTTCTTGCTTTTGTTTTTTCTACTTATTTGCTGCGACGAATCAAAATGACGGTATATGAGAAAGGTCTCTTTTGAAAAAGTGATCCTTCCTTGATTATATGTCCAAAACTGATCAAAGAGTCTGAGCAACCTCATGTTTATCTCATTTCTAAGAACAATTGCTTTCGCACATTCACTTGATCCTTGTGGTACTCTTTTAACTTATCCAAGAATTACTACTATGTAAGTTATCAGTTTAAACAGAGAATGCCTGCTTGTTTGCTGTTTATAAGTCAAATTTTGGTTTCCGACAATTGCCCTGCCATTGCAAAAATATCTGTGTGGATATGCAAAACTTTTTCTGTTAAGATGATGGTCTCAATCCTTTATGGGTTGGGTGGCTAATTAGCCAGTTACACACTGCAGCCACCATGGCAGCAATATCTGTGTGAATGGTCAGTAAGCTCACCTACATTCCTTCATTGATACAGCAACTCACACAATTGCATGGAAAGCTAAATTTTAGTTTCGTGAAGTTTGTTAGGTCTCTAGGAACCAATTTCACTTTGGTTATTTTTTGTTACTTTCTATATCACAAATGTTTCTATCAGTACATCTATTAATTAGTCCAGCATTGCTGTTCTTCGTTCTGTGTAAGGATGACCTATTATATCTTCAAAATAGAGCATTGCCAGAAGCAGTCTCGTAGAAGCAGTCTTCTGTATCATGATCGATGTTGACACGGTGGCCAGGGTCGACAGGTTCCTTGTGTCCTCATCGAAGGGGCCACTCATGGAGCATGACTTCCCACCGGAGAGGTCCAGGGTCATCACTCTCTGTGCCCCATGTGATGTGATTTATAGCTGTGCCTGTAGGGCTGTATATCTGACTTTTTTCTTCAGATGATTGTATATTGACTAACTGTAACAAATGATAGTTCAGTTTGTGTATTGCACCTGTGTACGTATCTGTTTGTGCTCTGTGAATGTCGCCCTGTTGCATTTTCACTGGAAATGAGTAAGTGTCATCATTCAGGATGCATTTTGCAAATAAATCGTAGAACTACTTCAGTACCAATTTTTCGCCTTCTCTCTATCAACATACTGTTGCAAATAAATCTTGTTTGTTTGTCAAAAAAAAAAAACTTGTTTGAGGGCGCAACTGCTGTTAGTGGTGTCCACCTTTCCCCTGTTGTGAATGCAAAGAATGGTAAAAACACGGCATATTGTCAAATCCTGCTAAGAAGATTCTAGGAGTGGGGAGGCAGCTTTGTTTGCGGACTGTATTTTGTAGGCAACAGATAGTGGGAAAGTCGAATTTACACATTGTCAAATAAAATATTGCTTATGAACCCTCGAGTTGTCTCTTGCATAATTTGATGATATAGCTATTATATGATTATTGTTAATAAATTTACCCGTGATGGTCTTCACTACAAAAAGCCCAACTTCTTCATTCTGTTTCAGCTTTGAATTTGGTAAGTCAAACATGTCCATTCGTTTAAATTGCCCTGGCAGAAATAGTTGGTTGAGTTGTGTAGAAGGTGCCATTGCTCTCCGAACTTCATGGTCATCCTCGTGCAAGGTTAACTTCTCTGCTTTGGTTTATCATCTAGAATTTTTTTTTTGAGAGCAATTACCGTAGGGGAGAACCCCTACGGTTAGGGATTTTCAATTATATATGGGGACCAAGTTATCATCTAGATTGAAGTTTGGGTGGTGTAGACAATTCAATAATCAGTGTTTAAGCGTCGATAAATGTGCATTTACTCCATCTTGTGAGAGTAGCACTATTAGCATTGGCGGATAATAAGCACTCTAGAATTACTTGACTTATGCTTCACGATCTAGTGCTTATTTGCTTCTGGGTCTATCTCAGTTGTCTTCGATCTCTCCTAATTAGTGGAATGAGTCTCGTCTTTTTGCCTGAACCACCACCTTAAGTTCCATGTTCTTATGTAAATACTAGTAACTATTTTTTTGAGGTAATTCAGAACCCAAAGGTAAAGACAAAAGGTAGAAAAACTAAAAATTATAAGTTAATTCTGAACACAAAGAAGAATAAAAGGACAAATAAAGTTTAGTACTGGACTTTTTACCAACTCACCAACCCTGAGTACGGTAGCTCTTGAAAAGGTGGTCATTCATTGATTGTACGTCCAAAACTAATCATATATTTGATTCCTCACTGATTGCGTAAGAATATGTAATATGAGCTTGGTTTGGCGGATTTGTCCGTGAAGGATCCAGAATTAGGGATAAGAGGTCTCGGGCAATGTAGTGTGCTTTACTTAGTAGGAATCATTCAGCACATTGGAACAACCAGTAGCATACTATCTTGCATAGATGTATGCGGTTTCTCTGAACCTAAACTTTTGAGAGGTTGCTTTGTTGTTTGGTTTCTTCTTTTTTTGGAAACAGGGACAAAACTTTGTCTGCATTAATTAATTAAAAGGAGTTTATATGAATATTCATAAATAAAAAATATTACAAAAGGCTACCCTCCAGGTATGATATCACTCAATCTTTTGGCAGTCGTAATGACCCAAAGTCTAGCTTCTTTCTTGATGTTGGCAAGTATGACAAATGGAGGGGGACACACAATTTTCTTTCATTCCACACCTCGCATGAGACAAGGAGAGAAAGGGATGCCATAGCCTCCTCGACCATTGTTGGGTATAAATGGCGTAGAGGCCAAGCCAATCCTTATGGGCCCCCAAAGTCTAACTGTGAAGCGGCATGTGGAAAACAGGTGTTAGACCGACTCCGGGATACGCTTGCAAAGTGAGCATAACCCAAAATTAGGCTAGCCTCGCTCGCCAAACGGTCGGCCGTCCAAAGCTAGTTTTGAATTGCAAGAGAAGCAAAGATCTTAACCTTTGGAGGGGCCCAAATCTTCCAACACCATTGTGTTCATCAAGATTAGCGAAGCTCCTAAGAATTGCTCCTTGTATGCCAAAGCCGCCGAGTATTGCTTGTTCGTCAAAAGCTTCCAAACAATGGGTGTCCTCAATATTGGCATCAAGTTGCACCTCTCTTAGCCTGGGGCCAAATATCGACAAATTGTGTAGCATGAGCCATCGTGAAATTTTCATCTAATGCCACTTTTCCAATCCAAGCGTCGCCATGCATGGCACTCTTGATAGTCCTTTTTTTTTCTTTTCTTTTAAACACCGCAAAGATGAGAAGGTAATGTCTTTCGGTTTCAAAGCCATGGAGCCTCCAAAAGGGGTTTTGACCATCCCCCACTATGATGGAAGTGGATGCTTAAAATAGCTCCATATTCAACATCAGGAAACGAATCAGTACAGAATACCCGGTCCCACATATCCCGCAATACTCGTACTATAAATTTATATTTATTTTTCGCTCCATCTTCGTACCGTTGTTGGCTTGTTTGGCGTTTCTCGTGCTGCCTATACGTTCTCCTTGAGACGCCCAGACCCGTGCCACCGTCGCAGTCTCCCTGGCCCCAACATCCCCCGCCTTTTTGCAACTCGCTAGTCCCACACCGGCCGCATACAACATGGCGACGTAGCCATGGATGCATGCCTAGGCTTGCGCACTTGCTGACGGATATCCGTTCAGCCCTGGCCCGCCTACACTGTGCCGTCGACCTACCCCCTGGAAGTGCTTCCACGGAGATTGCTTGACTCTAAAGCTCCCATGGAAGTGCTCACATGACGAGCTCAAAATTGACCGGAATTTTGTCGAGTTTTGCTGAAATTTGTTGGAGGTGAGGTGGCTCGTTGGAGATTGGCATGGCTGAAATTGACTGGATTCCGACGAGTTTGGTGATGGTTGAACTAAAATTTCCCTCCCACGAACCAATCGTGTGCTTTACATTTTACCATAAAATCCACCCGTGCACATATGAGCGCCTCCTTTTGCAGTTTACCACAAAAGAAATTAAGAATCGAGCCATTTTGTGGTGTCTGATCGGGCCATTTCCTCACTTGAAACTGTGAAATAGCAGTTATTTTGTTGTTTCGTCTGTTTTGCATGCTCTGATAGAGTTGCTCTTTAATTCAAATTCTTCATTATTATACTATCTTTGAAATCGATCAGGAAAACATGTCTTTGGTTCGAGCTTCCCTTGCCAAAAGCGTTGGTTGAGCTGCGAAGAATGTGACATTGTGTGTATGACACCGTGCGGGTGACAAATTAAAGGCTGGTGGGTAACCATAAGCACCACGGATCGTTAGACAACAGAAATATCTCTCTCTCTCCAAGCAATGTTGTGTGGCATTAGATGGGATTTAAATCTCCTGGCAAAAATCCCATCCACCAACATTCCCAGCCGGTGCTACTTATCAAGTCCGATGAGGCGCTATAGGCACCAAGGTTTTATTGTCCATAATAGTAGGATTTGCTTCGCAATGCTAATAGAAATTCAGAAAAAACCCAAACGCCATTGTCTTGCTCCCTCCGTGACCGATCCACACCAGAGTCTCTCCCCGCTCCACACCTGCTCGAACCTCCTCAGAGCTCAGCTCGATGAGCACGCACCTACACAAAGTGCGACTGCTTTGATCTGCCCTCCGATGGTACCGCATACTGCATACTCGTGACCTTGTTGACCTGGTTGGAATGTTGTGTCTGAGCTCGTTTTCAGTAGATTCGGCAGCGGTAGATGTAGATTTTGAAGGAGATATGTTCTAGAGGCAATTAATAAAGATATTTTATTTGTCATATCTCAATTGTTCATAATACGTTTTGTATCATGCTATAACTGTATTAAGCGGAAACATTAATACATGTGTGATACGTAAACAACTAGGTCCCTAGTAGCCTCTTAACTAGTCCATTGGGTAACCGATGATAAAGGTTTCCTGATCATGGACGTTTATGTCAATTGACAATGGAATCATGTCATTAGGTTAATGATGTGGTGGACACACACCCAAGATATATATAAACGTAGTGTTCATACCTTTGATCGTGAGATCGTATTTAATCGCTGCTTCTGGAAGGTGCTTTGATTGCATCAAACGTCATGTCTTATCTAGCGTGACAATAAAGGTGTCCCTTTCGGGTATCCGAAGGAAGTGGTCGAGGCGAATGATCAAGAGCGGAATTTGCCAATCCACATAGCAGGATAGATACTCTGAACCCACTCGGTGAGATTACATCAATAAGCTTGCAAGCATGTGACTAGGTCACGGGGATGTAATATCACAGACGAGTAAAGATAGAATTGTCAAGTGACGAGATCAAGCTCGGTAATCGTGATACCGGAGAATAAGTCTCAGACAATCTAAGTATCGCTAGGCAAAAGGTTGAAACTGGATGTCTAAGGTTCAAACGACAAAAAGACATTCATGGACGCACAAGGACTATCACGGCAGTCCAGCCACCGCTGATAGTCATTGATCGGAGAACGTGTCTCGATCATGTCTGGAGTGATCCCGAACCGTAGGATGGAACACTTAAGGGTAGGCGACGGTTTTATAAAGATTGGATATAGAAGAGAATAGAGAAGGGTTCCGGAATGGTTCCGAGACATATCCGACGAAGTTCGGGGGCCGACGAAATGGTTTTCGTAGCTAGAATAAATTAGATAATATGTGTTTAATATTAATTAGTGTAATTAATAGTTAAATACATTTTTATTTAATTATTTTCGGAATTATAAAGGCAGGCCACCTTAAATGGGCCTTCCCATGGGAGAGAAGGACCATGGGGGGAAACTTCCCCCCTAGGTGCGAATTGGGAGGGGGCTGCCCTAGGTGGGCCAAATGGGGCCCACCTAGGGTCGGCACAGCCAATTGGGGCGTGGTGCCATGTGGGGATTAGTCCCACATGACTTAGCCACCAAGGGTGACACCCCTCCTCCTCCTTTATAAAGGGATGCCCCCATGCCTTGGAAAATTGGACCATCATCTCTCTTTCTCTCATCCGTTTAGACGTGGCTCCGCAAATGGGGCTACACACGGTTGAGAGAGTTTTCTCCACCATACGCACACCGCCGTGTTGTTGGGTCCAAGTCTTCGCTTCCGCTGCTTCGCTGGATCTGGAGCCCGGAGGTCGTCGTCTACACCGTACGTGTGTAGAGCTACGAGGTGCTACTCGTGTGGCACTGGAAGTACGTCTTCTTCCTCTACACGACCTTGAGCTCGGCACCGCCGTCGTCTTCGCGCCCGTCTTCATCACGCGTCGTCATCAAAGCAGATCTTTTGATCATCGACGCTTACGGTCTACAAGGGTATGTATACCGTTCCTCCGTTACTTTATATCTGCATAGTAAGAGATCCTGACTATTTCGGTTATTGTTGTTAGGAATTTTTTTATTTTCTGCCTACGATTTCCTTCAGATTTTGGGCATAGGAAGTCTCGGGCGATGTAGTGTGTTCTGCTTAGTAGGAGTGGTTCGAAGCTTTGTACCAGCGAGTAGCATACAGTCTGATGCAGATGCCTGCAGTGAGTATGGTGCTACAACAATCCTTGGTAACGTAGCTTGCCATGATAGTTATTCAAGGATCCGACCCGGGCGTTGGTTCTTCCCCTAGCGTGAAGATACTGAGTCGTGGTCTTGTACCTCAACCAACCTGCAATGTTTCACTACATTCATTGGTCATTTGAGATGTTTGTCACTGTTCAGTGCATCCTAATTCCTCAGATTGGCTTGTTTTTTGCTGTGATGAATCACAAGGACGGTATCTAAGCAAGGTGGCACTTAAAAAGTTTTACCCCTGCCCTAATCACACATCCTATTTTGATCATATGTTCTGAGCAAACATGCACAAATCTTAATTTTGATAACCAGCTACAAGCTGATTGTGCTTTTGAACTATAAAAGTTTATCCTTCAGTTGGTCGCATGATGTTTGTTTTCTTGTTGTGAAATAGGCCATATACTTCACTTGGGGTCGTTTGGCACCCATTATTTTCATGGAATTCATTTCAGATTCCATATCTAAACATGTTTGGCTGTCATGGAATTGGAATGTCATTTCAATTGGAATTCCAAAGAATGCCTATGCTATGTTAAGTCAATTCATGTCTCTAATGCTGTCATTTCTCTAGAATTCATTTCATTTCATTTCATTTTAGCCAAATGAAATGAAATGATGGGTGCCAAACAAGCCCTATATTGTATTTTCGGTTACCCTTGTATGCTTGTTTGTTTGCTGAACGAATCACAACTCACAAGGACGTGTATTATCCCTCCGCGATCATGTGTAGATGGTGTAACAACCTAGTTGTATTTTCGTTAGCCGATCCCAACGACCAGTTTCACCGTGTCGGAATTTTTGGACCACATCGGTTTAACTACTTTGACATTCAGAGAACTGAATCCCAAATTCTTCATTCTTTGAAATCGATCAAGGCAAAGCATGTCTGCTGCAGAAAAAAGGTTGGTTGAGCTGCGGAGAAGGCGACACTATTCATAGGGCGACACTATTCCTAATTTGTGCGTATGACACCATGCGGGTGCCAATTTGAAAATCTGGTCGGTCACCATAAGAACCACAGATCCTAGACAGCAGCAGGAGATCTCCTCTCTTGCCATGCTTTGCATGGGATATATATACGGAACAAGAGGATTGGATGGAATTTAAAGCCACACCTACATTGCCAGCGCTACTTAGAGCATCTCCAAGAGGCGCCCAACGCGCCGACGTCCTAATTTTTTTTTTGCATCGCCAAAATACCGTTTTAGCGCGCTGAGCGACACTTTTGCTTTAGCAGCCGCGCTAAAATATCACGCAAAACGGGATGGTTTAGCAGACGCGCTAAAATGCCACGTCGCAAACCTAGATCTGCACTCTTTTGCAAAGAAACCAAATAAAAAAAAAAGTAAAATAGACTGCAAATATAGATATATTGATGAACTCAGACGAACAGACGAACATGATTCGATTACACGAACAGGCGAATACGAACATGATTCGATTCGATTTAACTAAACCCTAAACACTCGATTCGATAACTACATCCTAAATAAACACGAACTACGATTCGATGAACTAGAACTCAGAGTCGGAGGAGAAATCGGAGTCGGAGTTGGTGTTCTCTGAAATCTCCTCCTCCAGCGTGAGCCACCTGGTGTCGCCGGCGGGCCAGTTGGCGAGGCCTGCCTCCAGTTCCGCCTCCGCCTGCTCCTTCGCTCGGCGGCGCTCCTGCCGCCAATCGTGGCGCTCGGCGCGCCGCTCCGCCCGCTCGGCCGCGCGGGTGTTCCAGAACTCCAGTTCGTCGCACTCTTCGCGCGGGTGGTTCCGGTACCATTCATCGACGGCGCGCTGGTCGCGCTCCTCGACCAGGCAGAGCGTCGCGCGGAGGCGGTGCTCGCGGCGGTCTTCGGCGGTGACGAGGCGCGGCTCAGGCGCCAGTTTAGCCGCCTCCTGCGCGTCGCGGCAGTCCTGGAAGTTCATCGAGCGGCACTCGCGGCCGAGCCTCCACGCCGCCGCGTCGTACGCGCGGACGGCCTCCGTCGCGGTCCCGAATGTCCCGAGGGGGACGCAGTTGTCGCCGGACCAGATCTCGGCGGTGAACATCCCGTTCGAGCGCACGCGGACGCCGAGGTAGCCGGATTGGGAGCGGCGGCGCGGAGGCATCGTGGCGGGCGGTGGGGATTCCGAGCGGGCGCGGGAGAGAGAGAGCGGTTGGGAGAGGAGGGAGAGACGCGTGGGTGAAGCGCGCGCTGGGCGCGGGGCGGGTTAAATAGCGCGAAAATAGGAAATAACCCAAACCATAACCCCACCACTGTTCCTTGCTCCCTCTGCGATCCATGGTGGATGTAGGGTTCCCCTCTTCCCCCATCCGTCACCATCACCCTTCGTCTCTCCCCGCTCTGCAGCTGCTCGAATATCCTCATATCCGAATTTAGGCATGGGAGGTCTCAGACGATGTAGTGTGCTTTCCCTGCTAGGATTCGTTCCTAGTTTTGCTTCAGCAGGCAGCGTACCGTCTTGCGTAGGCGCCCGCGGTTCGAATGGCGCTACACTCGGTCTTCCTTGGTCATGGTCATGTAGCTTGTCGTGATGATTATTCAAGGATCGGACCCGAGCGATGGGTCTTCCCCTAGCATGAAGGTACTTGGTCGGAGTCTGTTACATGAGCCAACCTACAATGTTTCACCGCGGTTCATTCGCATTTGTGTTGTTTGTCAGTATTAACTGTATCCTAAGCTTGGCTTCTGTTTTGGCTTGTTGTTTGCCTTGATGAACTGCAAGGGTGTATGTGAGCAAGGTGGCTTGATCTTATTTTTTTGCTCCTGCCCTGATTACACATCCTAATATGATTATATGTTCTGAACAAACATGCACAATACTTAATGTTGACAACAAGCTACAAGCTGATTGTGCTTGTCGACTGAAATTTATCATTCAGACGGTCTCGCTTCTTCATGTCGTTTGTTTTCTTGTTTTGAATATAAACCATATGCTCCACTTACTTAATTTGTTAATTCAGTCACCCTTATATGCTTGTTTGTTTGCCATGATGAATTATAAGGACGGCCTGAGTAAGCTGGCTCTCGAGAAAGGCCACTTTCTTTGAATACACAACCGATCATATTTTCCAAGCAAACATGTGCAATCCTGAAATGAGAAGCAATTCATGGGCTATTCGTGATTTTAGAGCAGAGTGCTACCAAATCTTAATTTTGTACAAACATGCGCAGCTCTTAATTTTGTTGTGTCTATTGAAGTTATAACTCTTTCACGATTATTTCGTTTTTGATACATCAAGTCACATAATTGCACAAACAAGTAAAATTTTAGTTTTGTGGAAAGTTTTGTTAGGTCTCTCGAAACAGGTTTTCCCCCGTTTTATAAATAAATCTCAACGGCCAAACTCGAGGGCGGGTTCGACGGTCTTCACGGGCGTCGGCATGATCACGAGGCGCCGGCGCGCGGTGGCACCCCACACCTCGTCGAGAGCCTCTACCACCATGACCAGACGGCCCGCGGTGCTGGCGAACGCGACGCCGCCGAGATGACCATGTTGGCATCTATGACCGCCGCCGCCACACCGCCCGAGTCGACGCAACTGGACACGATCGGCTCACCGTCTGTGCCCCTGACTCCTTCGGCACCGTCTCTGCAGCGTCGTCCAATGTCGCCCCATGCCCAAGGAACCACGCCGTCGACTGGCGCGGATGCAAGGACGGGAGCGGGGGAGGGGGCGGCCGCGTCGTCGGCGGTGGGGGGCGAGAGGCGGCCACACTTCCATCGAAGAGGAGAGGGGTTGGCGAGGCGCGGCGCACTAGGGTTTTTTCTCTTCTCGCTCGATTATTTTGGCTCTTAATACGCTGCTTGTTTTACATCTGAGTACCTCGCAAACTAACTAAATCTACCTTGATCCCTGAAGGCACAGAAGCCCTACTGCCCTAGAGTTATGTGAATACGATGAAAATGAGGGGCTTGTGTGAATAAGATCACTCTCCACCACGATATAATGGCCTAGAGACGGAACCATTCCCTCCATTCATCCTCTCGCCGCCGCCGCATCGCGCCTCCATGGCCGAACCCAAACCCTAGCCCCGTCGCCACTGCCTTCCTCCCCCGCCAGCCGATCCACGCCAGATCTAGGGTTTCCCACACTCCTCTTGCCCACCGCCCCTGCCTCTTCAGTCAGATCCGTTGGGCACGCACCTACACAAGGTGCGATTGATTTCCCCTCCGATGGTAAATCGTATTGCGCGCTCGTGAACTCATTGATCCGTTGTTAGAATCCGTCGCCCGCAGTGGACGCGGATTTAGGGATAGGAGGTCTCGGGCGATATATTGTGCTTTGCGTACCGGCAATCGCTGGTAGAACAGGCTGCCGCAGTACGCTAATGTCTAGTGCAAGTGGATGCGATTCGTACGGGTTTGCCTGGGTGCTCTATCGTTCTGCGTGTTCTCCATATCTATCCAATGGGTATGGTGAACCTAGCGCTTTCTGTTTTGGATTTGCTGGGAGGACTGAACAAGGACGGTAATTGAGCGATGGGTCTACCCTTTTTGTGATTCTACCCGATCTGAGACTAGTATCTGCACAAACGTATATACTACCCATTTGTTACACTTGTCCATTGGTCATTTGGTTTATTACCGTTGAACACATGCCAAGTTTTAGTTTTGTTCCTGTTTGTTTGCTGTGATGAATCACAAGGACGGTATCTGAGTAAGGACCCTCTTGAAAAAGGGCGTTCTTCATTGATTATGAATCCTAATCTGATCATATATTCTGAGCAAGCACTTTGCAAAATCTTAGCAATGCACAAGCTGTTGGTGCCTTTTCCCCATCGTTTTATCCTTTGTTAGTTTGCGTCACAATAGTGTTATGTTTTCTTTCTGTGCATCCTTCTGTGTTTGAAATCTGGACCATATACTTCGCCTACTTCACGGTTTAATTAAGTTACCCTCGTCTGCTTGTTCGTTTGCTGTGATGAATCACAAGGACGGTATCCGAGTAAGGTGGCCCTTGAAAAAGTGCCCCTGCATTGATTACACATCCTAAACTGATCATATTTTCTGAGCAAACATGAACAAATCTTAATGTTGACAGCAATCTGCCAGCTGTTTGTGCTTTTTGATAAAAAATGTATCCTTCTGTGTGTCACTTCACAATGTTGTTCTGTTTTTTTTTTGTGCACTCTTTCATCTTGATATGTAGACCATATACTTTCAGTTCCTAGGTTAATTAAGTCACCCTTGTCTGCTTGTTTGTTTGCTGTGGTGAATCGCAAGGATGGTATCTGAGTAAGATGCTTCTTGAATAACTGCTCCTACATTGATTACACATCCTAAACTGATCATATATTCTGAGCGAACATGCTCAAATCTTAATTTGGACAGCAATCTGCAAGCTGTTTCTGCTTTTTGACCTAAACTTTATCCTTCAGCGTGTTGCTTCAAACTGGTGTTCTGTTTTCAATTTGCACACTCTTTCATCCTTGATATGTAGACCATACATATACTTTCAGTTTCTAGGTTAATTAAGTCACACTTATCAGCATGTTTGTTTGCTGTGATGAATCACAAGGACGGTATCTGAGTAAGGTAGATCTTTAAAACGGTCTCCTTCCTTGATTATACACCCTAAACTGATCATATATATTCTGAGCAAACACGTACAGATCTTCATGTGAAAGCAATGTTTGTGCTTTTTTTGTCTAAAAGTTCATCCTTATTTCATCCTTCAGCGGGTTGTTCCACAATGATATGCTTTTTTCCCTTTTCTGCATTGTTACATGCTTGATATGTCGAACATATGCTTTCTGTTCCAAAGGTTAATTAGGTTACCCTTGTCTGCTTGCTAGTTTGCTGTGATGAATCACAAGGACGGTATCTGAGTAAGGTAGCTCTTGATAAAGGCTTCCTTCCTTGATTATACACCCTAAACTGATCATACATTCTGAGCAAACATATACATATATTTATTTGATAGCAATGTTTATGCTTGTCGTCCTAGAGTTCATCCTTCAGGAGTTTAGGGGGTTGCTTCCCAATGGTGTTTTGTTTCCTTTTTGTGAATGTAGACCACATAGTTCATGGTTTACTTAAGTTGCATTTGTCTGCTTGTTTGTCTGCTTTGATTTATCACAAGGACGGTATCTGAGTAAGGTGGCTCTTGAAAAAGTACTTCCTTGATTATACATTCCTTAACTGATCATATTTTCTGAGCAAACACATGCAGTTCTGAAATCAAAAGCAATTCACTAGTTCATGCTTTTAGAGCAGACTGCTCTCTTTTATAGTCGTACTACCTATATTAAAATTTAGAGCAGATTGCTACCTTTTCTTGTCATGTTATTTGTCTTGAAGTTATGAGCACAACTACCTTGTTTGCTGTGATGAATCTACAAGGACGGTATCTGAGTAAGGTAGCTCATGTAAAGGTGTTCCTTCATTGATTATACACCCTAAACTGATCATATTTTCTGAGCAAACATGTGCAATTTGTAATGAACAGCAAGCAATATGCTTGTCAGGTTCTGGGAATGCTCCTGCTATTTTATAAACATGTTCTAACTTGAAAAAATGATAAATTCGTTGCTTAAACTGGGTAGTTTTTCTCTGGACCAATCGGGTTGTTTAGGCCAAATGATGATCACAAGTGCATAGTTCAGATGATCAAACTGTGATTACTTGAACAAAATAGTCTTTCGCTCCTATCTGATGGCCACCACCGCAAATCTTTCTGTACAGTCAAACAATTTTTGTCTTCCCTTTGATTTGTTTTTCGGTATACACTATGTCATTTCGTTAAAGCAGTCTGGGATGTTATCTCAGGGTTGCTCCTGAGAGGGTGCTTCTTGATTACACACCCTAAAGTGATCTAATATTCTTGTTAAGCAAGTGTAATCAATTGAATCTGCTAATATAATTGACTAATTCATATGTTTGTTTGCTGTGATGAAACACAAGGACGGTATCTGAGAAAGATTGCTCTTGTAAGTTCTTTTTGTTGATTATACATCCAAAACTGATCAAATATCTGAGCAAACGATTGAAGCAACTATTATTTTCGTACTCTCTAAATTGAAAGAACAGTACATTTATAATTTCATTAGCAATGTATTTTCTGTTTAATGGGGCTGCTTGTAATTTGTGAAATTTTTGTGCCTACTGGTATTTAGCTCCATTCCAAGCAGGACCTATGTTTATAATGCCCTTGGAGAGTTTCTTTCTTTCATTTTTTCTGCTTGTTTGCTGTTATGAATCAAAAAGACCTTATCTGAGAAAGGTCTCCTTTGAAATATTGATCCTCCCTTGATTATAAACATAAAACTGATCAGAGTCTGAGCAAACCTTATGTTATCTCATGCAAGAACAATAGGTTTCATGCATTCACTCGATTATTGTTGTACTCTCAACTAATTCAAGAATTACTATGAAGTTATCAAGTTAAACAGATATTGCCTGCTTGTTGCCGTGAATAAGTCATAAGGACGGTGTCTGAGAAATGCCCTGCCATTACAAAAATAAACTCTATTACAGGGGATTTTCTTTGTGGAACAACTATATGTGAAATTTTCTGTTAATATGATCTTCTCAAGCCTTTCTGGACTGGGTGGCTAATTAGCCAGTTACACACTGCAGCCACCATGGCAGCAATATCTGTGTGAATGGTCAGTAAGCTCACCTACATTAATTCGGTTTGTTGTGTCTTTTGAAGGAATACCTTTTTCAAATGATTCCTTTTTTGATACATCAACTCACACAATTGCACAAATTTTAGTTTCGCGGGAAGTTGTCTCAGGTCTCTCTGAGCCAATTTTTTTGTATATTTATTGCACTTTGATGCTTCATTTTCATTGAAACTTACTAAATTATTTCATCTTCAGCTATGTAAGGATGACCTACCAGTACATTGTTCCTATCAGTACATCTTTCATTGAAACTTACTAAAATTATTTCATCTTTATTTTTTTTGTATATTTGTTGCAATTTGATGATTCGAATTTCATTGAAACCAATTTGTTTGTATATTTGGTTTGTTATTTTCTATATCACAAATGTTCGTATCAGTACATCTTTACTTAGTCCAGTAGTGTTGTTCTCATCCTTCTTTATTCTGTGTTAGGATGACCTACCACCTCCAAAATAGCGCATTGCCGGAAGCAGTCCTATAGGAAGATGGAATCTGCTGTCTTTGAGACCCCGCTTATTAATGGTCTCCCTGATGAGATTGCTCTGCTTTGCTTAGCAAGGGTTCCTCGGGAGTGTCATAATGCTCTCAGATGTGTTTCAAGGAGATGGAAGGCATTGTTGTGCAGTGAAGAATGGCACTCTTACCGCAAGAGGAACAGCTTGGACGAGTCTTGGATATATGTGATATGTAGGGGTACTGGCTACAAATGCTATGTTCTTGCTCCTGACCCCAACCCGTACCTTGAAAGTCATCCAAGTCATGGAACCTCCATGCTCAGCGCGTGAAGGCATTTCCATAGAGACCTTGGACAGGAGGTTATTCCTTTTGGGTGGTTGTAGTTGGTTGAAGGATGCAAATGATGAAGTATATTGTTTTGATGCTGCTTCAAATTCGTGGAGCAGAGCAGCCCCCATGCCTACTGCTAGGTACTACTGACCGAGTTCATCAGCTTTCTATATTTTGTTTTGTCCAATACTTTTTTGGTTTTGCGATCCTAGTGCACAACTCACTTACGCACTGTTTCTTTTGATTTCAGGTGCTATTTTGTAACTGCATCTCTTAATGACAAGCTTTATGTTACTGGTGGACTTGGTTTGACAGACAAGTCGCCAAATTCATGGGACATCTTTGACAAAGGCACAGGCTCCTGGTTTGCGCACAAGAATCCCATGCTCACCCCTGACATAGTCAAGTTCGTGGCCCTGGATGGTGAGCTGGTGACCATCCACAAGGCGGCCTGGAATAGGATGTACTTTGCTGGCATATACAACCCCGTTGACCAAACCTGGAGGGGAACAGCAAATGAGATTGCTCTGTGCTGGTCCGGACCAACGGTCGTTCTGGACGATGGGACACTCTACATGCTGGACCAGTCCCTCGGCACGAAGCTGATGATGTGGTTGAATGAGACCAAGGAGTGGGTGATGCTTGGCAGGCTGTCGGACAAGCTCACGCGCCCCCTTGCGAGCTCGTTGCTGTAGGCAGGAAGATCTACGTGATTGGGCGGGGCTGAGCATGGTGACAATCGATGTTGACACGGCGGCCAGGGTGGATGGGTTCCTGGTGTCCTCGTCGACGGGTCCGCTGATGGAGCATGACTTCCCACCGGAGAGATGCAGGGTCATCACCATTTGAAAGTTAACAGAAAAAATTGACCTGTATATGTATGTCTACCTGGGTTGCTAGTTGCACGTCCAGAAATAAGTCATATTGTGAGAAACTTGTCTGTACATCGACTTTTTTCTTGAGATTAGACTGTATATTGACTTAACTGTAACAAAAGGAAAGTTCAGTTTGTGTGTATTGCCACCTGTATCATATCTGTTTGCGCTCTATGAATGTTGTCTTCCATTCTCATTCTGTTTGTGTTTTATCTTTTCTCTGATCAACATGTTCATCTGGTTAGAGTTTCTGAGTTAAAAGAGGCGTAATCTGGATTAGAGGGTGCAACTGCTGTTAGTGGTGGAATTAAAAAAAACTGCTGTTGGTGGTGTAATGGTGTTCACCTTTCCCCTCTTGATATGCAAAGAATGGCGGAAGCACAACATATTGAACTGCTGAGTCAGGTTCGTCAGAAATTATCAATTCTTGCTCAGTTTTTTGGTTGCGGCAGCTATGTTTGCGGAATGTACTTTGTAGCCAATAGAGAGTGGGAAGGTCACATTTATGCATTGTCAAAAAGAAGCCAATTTGTAGCCGGTGAGCTATCTAGGTTTAATGTCCTGCATAATTTCATAGTAGATACAGCCATTTTATGATTATTAGTAAGTTAGTCATGATGGTCTTCCCTACAAAATTATCAATTTCTTCATTCAGTTTCATCTTTGAAATAAAAATGTCAAACCTGTTCATTTGTTTGAGTTGCCCTCCTAGAAGGTGTCATTGTCACGCAGGACTCCATGGTCATCCTCGACCAAGGTTAAATTCTCTACTTTGGTTCACCATCTAGATTAGATTTTGGTCGGCGAAGAACGCGGGGTTTGGTAATTCTCTCAGCTGTGCACGTAAGTTCAGTAATCGGCACCACACCTCATGATTAGGTGTTGGAATTCCATGCGCATTTACTCCCTCTTGTGAGAGTAGCAGCATTGGCGGATGATACACACTTGAGAATTCTCTGTCTTACGCTTCACGATGCGGTGCTTCTTTGGTCATGTTTATGTCTCAATTGTTTGTTTTTTTCTCTCCTAACTAATGGAATGGTTCACATCTTTTTGCCTCAACCGCCACCTTAAGTTGCATGTCCTTGTGTTAGTCCTAGACTCTTTCCAAGAGATGGGTGAAAAGTTCAGAACACAAAGATACAGATAAAGAGAACCGATAGAAAAACTAATATGTTAATTCAGACCTTAAAGAAATATAAAAGGAAAAAAGTTTAGTACTAGACTTTTTACCAACTCGAAGTACAGTAGCTTTTGAAAAGGTGATCCTTCGTTGATTGTACGCCCAAAACTAATCGTATATTCCGTGCCCTCATTGTACGTATTTGATTCAGTGAGAATGTAATATGAGCTTGTTTGGAGGATTTGCCAGCGAAGGATTCAGATTAAGGGATGGGAGGTCTCAAGCGAGGAAGTGTGCTTTGCTTAGTAGGAAATGTTAGTTCACTAGCAGCAAGTAGCTTAGCGGTACCATGTTGCACAAGATGGATGCGGTTCCTATGGAGCTACACTTTTGAAATGTTGCGTCATTGTTTAGTTTGTTGTGAGAATTATAAAAGGATTTCTGATGACGGATCATACCTCGTGTAATTATACCCAATCCGCGTCTAACATCTGAGCAACACTCTACGATGGTTCACTTCTGCATAACATGTTTTTTCTTATCCATTTATAGGTATCTCGGTAAGCAAACCATAACCAAAGGGTGACATTAATTGTTCCTTGTTTTCCTTTGGGTGCCAATGTGAAGAGGCTGGTCAGTTGGTGGGTCACCATTCAGGCACTCACCATCCATAAGCTAGCACCGTGGAGGTAATCTCCTATGTTGTCATGCTTGTTGCGTGGGATATATCTGTATATGGAACAAGAGGATTGCCAGCGCTACGGTCATGCTATGGGCATCAAGGGATGCTAATTAAGCACCAAGGGTTTCTCTGCCATATGAGTAGGCTTCGCTTTGCAATGCTTATATAAACCCTAGCTCTGGGAAAAAAAACCCTAGCTCTGCCACCACCGTCTTGCTACCCTGAGGCCGATCCAGTCCAGCTCTAGGCTTTCCCTCCTCCGCCATACATCACCTACCCTTGCCACCACCCTTCGTCTCCATCGCTCCAAATCTTCTCGAATCTCCTCAGATCCGATGCGCTCGCACCTACACAAGGTGTGGCTGATTTGATTTCCCGTCCAACGGTACCATACTGAACGCTTGTGGCTTCGTTGTACTTGTTGATCGGCTTCGAATGCTTTGTCCAAACTTATTCGGTGGATGCGGCCGCGGTAGATGTAGATTTTAGGCATGGGAGGTCTCGGAAGATCTAGTGTTGTTTAGATAGTAAGAATCGTTCGCTCCAATTTTAAAGCAAGTAGTGTACCATCTTGTGCAGACACTTGGTTTTTCCATGATCCTACACCCTTGCTAGATTCTGCAGTTTGCCTTGATGATTATACAAGGACTGTATCTGAGCGACGGGTCTTCCCTGCGCGTGACGGTAATCAATGTGAGACTGTTACCTGAGCGGACCTACAATATTTCACTACGGTTCAAACAAAAGCGACATATTTTGTACGACTAATAATTATGTCTTATTTTTTCTTGATGTGCAATATTATTCCAAACTGTGTTCATTGGTTGTTTTAGTTGTTATATTCAGTAAATCCTAAGCATGATGTTGACACACGAACACGTCACGTGTACCCGCGGCGCCGAGGGAGATGCTCCGCAACTCACTCCGCGGGAGGCTCGCCGGAAGCGCGATACGCAAGACAATCCGGCGGGCGCTTTTGTAGACCCGAAACCCCGCTCGCCCGGGAGGGACCCCGTCAGGGCTCGCGGCGGCTATGGGTTGCCCTAGGTCGGCCTGACCGCCCCTAGAGCCTCGTGGATTCGCAGCCTCCAATATTGAAGAACGACGAAGAACGAGAAGAAAGATACAAGGGAGAGGGATAAAAAGTAGATGAACACGAAAAAGTAGTAGATTGATTTGTTCGATTGGTGTTGGTTCAATCGCCATCACCCCTCATGTATATAAGGAGCGGCTGGACTTCCCGTGCAAGGAAACGACTTGGATCCACGTCCAAAACCCTAATTTGGGTCCAATTCGGATAGTTGACCCGAACTTTCCAAAACTGTTCGGTCTAAAAACTGGTTGCACCTTACAGGTCGGTTTGGGGGCAGTTACCGACCTCTAATCGAAATACCATAGAAGACAAAGTTGTTCGTCATGAAAAAACGAACAACTTCCGTTTTATGTGTTTTTCCATCCAACTCCATCTTGAGTGCTTTTCCGGGCTTGGATCTAAAACTGTTCGGATTTGATCCGAATCATATAAATTTGATTCGTCCATAATTGCCAGATTTGAGCTATTAAACCACCTTATATCAAAAACCCGTAAACAGCAAAGTTGTTCGTCTCGGAAAAACGAAGAACTTTCCTTTTATACGTTTTTCCATTTGATGCCATCTGGACCTCTCAAATTCAATCGGAAGCAAATCGATACGTTTTCTTTAGTATTTCCCGATTGCACTCCCCGAGGGCAGAGGACGTCTATGGTAGGGCGACCTGCCTGCTCACCCAAGGACAGATCATGTCTATGGTTATGTGCGCTCAGTATTTTGCTCCACAAGTTGCATACGATCTCGGATGAAGACGACTCCAAAACCAATTTTGTACGTCGTGAGAATACGCAAAACTTCGTGTTAGGCACTTTTCCATACGAGGTCATCTCCACGGTGATATCGTGCAATTCTCTGTATGTTGTCATCCGGCTCATCTTTGAGTCGTTTTGGCGCACCGCACCGCTGCCCTGCTGCACCGCATTGCCGTCGCGCCTTCTTGTTCGTCGCTCTCCTTGTTACCGAGCTGCCACGGCGGCGTTCTTGCCCATTCTCATGCCGCGACTCCGATCCGGGTCCTTGCCGTGTACCTGCTGCCATTAGCCGCTGCCGCGGTAGCGTTTTCCTTGATTTCTCTGCCGCGAACCTGAAGGAACGAGGTTCTCCGCCATGCGTTCGCCGCTGCCACGACAACCATTCCACCGTTTTCTCTGTCGTGGCTTGCCCGTGCACCCGATGCTGCCGAGTTGTCGTGGCACCGTTTCAGTCCATTCTTCCGCTTCGATACATTTGCATCCCAGGATCAAACTCCGACAATGAGCCAAATTTACCATCAACACATGACTTATGTTTTGGCTTGTTTGATGTGTGATGAATCACAAGGACGGTATCTGAATGAGGTGGCTCTTGAAAAACGCCCCCCCTATTTTGGGCAAACATGAACAAATCTTAATTTTAACATCAATCAACAAGTTGTGTGTGCTTTTCAGCTTGAAGTTATATCCTTCAGTTTGTCGCTTCATCATGGTGTTCATGGGTTAATTAATTAAACAAATTCTTGTTGTGAATGTACACCACATATCTTCAATTAGTTCATTGGTTAATTAAGTCTCCATTGTATGATTATTTGTTTGCTGTGTTGAATCACAAGGACGGTATATGAGTAAGGTAGCTCTTAAAAAATGACTCATTCAGTGAATAAACATCCTAAGTTAATCAAATAATCTGAGGAAACATGTGCAAGTCAGAAATGAAAAACAATTCATGGGTTGTTCCGTATTTTACTGCAGACACTGCTATCATATCTTGCCATGTTATCTGTCTTTTAATAATGTGCTCAAGTACTTGTTTGCTGTGATGAATCTACAGTGACGGTATATGAATAATGTAGTTCTTGAATAGGTGCTCCTTCATTGATCATACATCGAAAACTGATCATATTGTGAGCAAACAAGTACAAATAGTAACGAACAACTTTGTGGGACTCTTGCCATTCTCCTGCTACTTATAAACATGTTGTCCAATTTTAAAATAGTGATAAATTTGTTACCTAATTGGGCCGCTTTCTCTGGAGTAATCAGTTTATCTATGTTGAATGATGATCACAAGTTCATAGTTCAGATGACCAAATCGTGATTGCTTAAACAAAATAGTCTTCCACTCCTATATGACGGCTATCACTGCAAATCTTCCCTATAATTTTTTTTGTTTCACAGTCACATTATTATTAATTTCGAAATTAACAAAGGTGCCCTCTGTGTTTTTAGATATTAAATTTCAATGCTTGCTTGCTTTGATGAATCTCAGAAAAATAGGATCGCGGAAAACGGGCTTGACTGCTGGTCTCCTTTTTGAGATAATACACAAACTCGGATCAATATAACACAAAAAAAAGTTGTTCATCTAAATATACAAAAAACTTACATGTTGATCACTTTTTAATCCGGAACCATCTTGAGAACTTATTTTCACTTGGATCCAGATATATTCGGGCTGAGTCAGCTGCTGAGGACCAAAAGAATCTTGGATCCATTTCACGTCAAAGACAAAGTTGTTCATCTCGAAAAATTAAGAACTTTCATGTTAACAGTTTTTTTTCACCTGATCCGTCTTGACACCTTATTTTCAGTCGGAAGCGCTCCGATACATTTTGGGGGTTTGCGATTCTCTTCGGGCAACTCGCTCGTGCCTCAGGACATACACTGTTTGTGGTCGGGCTATCCGGTACGGACCCGACACTTTGGACTTCTGCAATATTTTTTTGTTTACAGGTTGCATAACACTAGACCCTTATTAAAATGGTCCAAAAACCAGTTGTTAATCTTGACGAGACGCATAACTTTCATCCTTGATGAATCACAAGGACGATATATGGGAAGGTGGTTCTTAAAAAGGTGCTCCGTTGTTGATTACACATCCTAAGCTGGTCACATTTTCTGAGCTAACATGCACAAATCTTAATTTTGACAGCAATCCGCAAGCTTCTAGTGTTTTTTTACTAAAACCTTCTATTTCACTGGGTCTTGCTTCACAATGTTGTTCTGTGTTTTTGTGTGTGTTCTTTCGTACTTGATATATAGACCATATATTTTCAGTTCCTAGATTAATTACGTCACCCTTGTCTGTTAGAACGTGCCTTGTGAAAATTGGTGGGTCACCATAAGCACCACGGATCCTAGAGAGCAGAAGGAGATCTCCTCTCTTGCCATTCTTGTTGGGTGGGATATATATATGGAACAAGAGGATTGGATGGGATTTAAAGCCACATCAAAATTGCCTGCGCTACTTATTAATATAAAGTCCAAGTGAGGAGGCGATACACATGCATCGGCGGATGCTAAGCCGTAACTGTAGGATTCACTCTGCAATGCTTATATAAATCATCTATAATTAGGAAAGAACCCCGACAATAGCCCCGCCGCCACTGCTTTCCTCCCTCAGTGGCTGATTTATGCCAAATATAGGGTTCCCGCCTCCCCCGTTCGTCACCACTCACCACCGTCGTCTCTACCCACTCCTCAGATCCGATGCGCATGCACCTACACAAGGTGCGATTCATTTTACATCAACACCGATGGTACTGTGCTGCGGCCTCATTTCCTCGTAGTACTTGTTGATCCGTTTAAAATGTGTTGACGGAGCTGGATTCAGCGGATTCGATCGCAGTAGAGGCGGATTTTAGGCATGGGAGGTCTCAGGCGATGAAGTATGTCAAGCTTAGTAGGAGTCGTTCGTAGCCCTTGAAATGTATGTAGCATACCGTCTTCTTTGGTCGCCTGCGAATCTACAGGCGCTACGCTGTTTCTCTGATTTGTAGCTTGGTTTGCTGGTTGTCCAGCTACGGAACCTGATCCATGGGATTTCGCTCCGCGGGACTATACGGACTGTGAGTCTGCAAGCTGAGTGAACCTATAGTGCAGTGCATCCTAAGCATGACTTATGTTTTTTGCTAGTTTGCGAATCACAAGGGCGGGTATCTGAGCAAGGTGGCTCTTGAAAAAGTTGCTTCTGACCTGATTACACATCCTAGTCCGATCATATGTTCCGAGCAAGCATGCACAAATCTTAGTTCTGACAGCAAGCTACAAGTTGTTTCTGCTTTTCGATTAAAAGTTTATCCTCCAGTGTATCGCTTCTCATGCCGTATGTTTTCTTTTTGTGAATTTAGACGATATGCTTCACTTAGTTCACTGGTTAATTAAGTCAGCTGAATGTAGAACACATGCTTCACTTAGTTTATTGGTTAATTAACTCACTCTTGTCTGCTTGTTTGTTTTCAATAATGCATCACAAGGACGGCACCTGAGTAAGTTGGCTTTTGAAAAAGGCCCGCTTCATTGATTACACATCTCGTCGGCCCTGTCTCGCGCGCGGCGTCGTCCCGGTGGCGAGATTTTGAGGTGGGGGGGAGGCTCGTCCCGCGCCCCGACTCTTCGCGCCTCTCGTCCTCCTGCAGCGCCCACGGCTCGCGGCCCTCGGTCGTTCGTGTGCGCGGCGGCGACGACCTGCTCGGTGTGCTGTGGTGCGGGTGGCAGCCGCCCCCTCCTGCTCCTGGTGGTTCGAGTGGTGTTGTAGGCAGTCGTGGTGCTCTGCGTCGCGCTTTTGGTGCCGGGGCGCCGGAGTCCTAATTTATGGAACGAGTCAGATCTGGGGCATTTTATTACTTAAGAGTTTTAATCATTACACATGGGCTCTGCATAATTAGGGTGCACATAGCCGCAACAAGTTGTCAACTAGAAAAAGATACAAGGCGAAATACAAGATCAAGTGTAAATCGCCTAATACTAAGGAGGGCCAATAAGAAAATCACGTGTCCATCCATGTCGGATAAATATATCCCTCGCCATGTCAGGTCTCGATTCTCCACGCGTGTAGAGGTGTCAGTGAACGGATAGTAATTGTATATAACTAGATGACCTGTAATAGGGAAAATTCTTACCATTAAAAACTATGTTATTTCTACATAGTCACCACGACCAAATAACGACAAGCGCTCCCACAGTAATGAGTATTGTAAGCTTATGATCGATACCATGTAGCTAATTAATTGCCACAAACATTTGCAATCCTACATGGAGGATACAAGTTAGAAGGTATCTGGATGGGTGACCATATAAAACGAGCATATTTGCATTCAGAGAATAAGTGTTTGATTATCTCATCCCGATGACAAAGCACAAACTTAATACTTCCCTGCCATTTACGTCTAACAAGGTTATCCTTCATCAGGACTACCACTTTACGAAGATACCACACAATTTTTGTTTTCAATTTTGGAGGTATATTCATCTTCCAATTTTTCTTATTGTCATCAACGGCCACTACATGATAAAGTAGTGCTCTATACATAGAATCCACCAAGAACTTTCCATTCTCATGTAGATTCCAGTGGAGTTTATCAGACCCTTACGTTAACTGGACCAATTCTAGTCTCTCTAATATAGCATTCCATTCCATGCCCTTAGAGTGTCTAGATTTTACTTTTCAAGACTTGTTTGTTGTGATGAATGTCAAGGACAGTGTCTGAGAAGGTTTACTCATGTTAGAGTGCTCCTTTCTTAATTAGACATCCTAAATTGATATAATACTTTGAGCAAGCATGTTTAAACAATTAAATCTAGTAATATAACATATTAGTTTATATGTTTATGTTCTCCAACTTTATAGAAAGAGTACTTGTTATTGTGTCTCAAATATGGGGGTGCATGTCTACCTGCTGGTCGAATCACTCATGACGAGCGGGCGAGCGCCACCCCGGCCTCGTTGTTTTTCTTGCCGACATGACAGACACGGACGAGCATCGCCTCATGCTCTCTCACCCCGGACATGTTAGCAAAAAAGTTGTTCTATTTTTTTCTTGCCCTCGTCTCCCTCCCGGTCGAATCACTCATGACGAGCGGGCGAGTGTTCCGGATGAGCGTCTCACCCCAGATTTGTGTAATGTCATATAAAATTTATGTTCTCTTCTTTTTTATTTTTAATTTTTTTGATGTTTTCAATAAATTATTCTATCTTTTCACGTGTGAGAACAATTTCTATAATTTGGTTAGAACTAATATTGGTTTGCTTCAAAACAGGAGGGTGTCAAGAAGGATGTCGAACAAGCATTTGAGTGCTCTAAGCTCGCTTTTTATTCTCCGATATTGTGCTCTAACCTGGTCGAAAGAGTAGATGTGGGTTGCCATGACAACATGACAATCAAGAGTGAGCATGCAGCTCCGGTGCGTATGGTTTGTAGGGCCCTCTTGGCAAGGTTGATCATGACGTGCCGAGAGAGTTTACCAATCCCTCGCCATGCATGTCGAAATGTGAGACGAACCTACTCACAACCAGATGTAAAATGATCTAGTTGAGTATTTATGGGTGCGCAGAGGACAATGTAGCCGTCCCCAATTGAGTGCCAAATTTAATTTAATTTCAGTTGCTGTATAAATTACTTTTATTTCTTGTCATGAAGCATTTTGTGTTTTCGAAACTATACATTATGTTTTTATAATAGATATTTGAGGTAGAATGTCTTATATTTGCAAAAAAGGGTTAAATTTTATTGGAACCATCCATTGGGACCTGTACGAATAATATCACACTCCACGGTCTCCACCACGATAACTATATGAAAGCTGAGCTGAGCAATTTAGCGAGCTCTCCGCGCTCGGCTACTGTACATTCTACAATAACGTACAGTGTTGAACAGTGCCCTTCGTTTTTTTGCAAAAAAAGTCCCCGGAGTTTCAGAGAATTACCAACTGAACCTCGCAGAACACATCTCCTCGAAAGGATGGACCTCTTTGTAATTACATGAAACGCCAGGATCTTTTTTGTAAAAATGCCACAGAATCCCCCGTCTCTTCTCTCCCACGCGCGGGCCGTTCGCCGCCGCCGCCGCCGACGCGTCGCGCCACAGCTCGCCCTCCCGTTCAGATTGAAGATCCCCCACAGAACGCCCTCGCCTCCTTCTCTATCTTCACCGAAAATCGCAACTTGGGGAGCTCGGACGCGCCGGCGGCGAGGTCGTCTTCCCATGCCCGTACGCCGCCGTCGCACATCGATTCACCGCCAACCCGACCTCGCCTTGCCCATCGCCGACACAGTTTGGTTGCTTGCGAAGCGCCGCGTCGAACGAGCTATCCCGCGCCGCCCCTCTCGCCCTCAGTCCACGGCGCCACGGTCGACGTCGCCGCACGGGGAAGACGAAGACGGTGGCCATTGCTGACGTCGTCGAATGACGTCACCACGGGCCCACCAGTCAGACTCTGATCCTTTTCGTAATTTTTTTGAAAATTATTAAACTTCCTGACATGCGGGTCCCAGATGTCAGTACTTAAATAATAATTACACACAAAAAAGTCTAATATTTGTTAAATTTATATCTTCCAAACCGTAATTCAAAATAAGTCAAACGTTATATCAAAATTTGCAAAGCAATAAGAATTTCCAAACAATTTTTTCATTCATTTTCCTTCATTTTCACTTTTACAAAAAAAACCAACATTTCTTTCTCGCGCTTATAAGGTACCATGTCAGTTTTTTTTCCCCAGAATTTTCTTTTAAAAAATGCTAAACTACTAACATGTGGGACCACTTGAATTATTTGAACATTCCAAATTGTCAAATATTTTAAAATACATTAGAACACATCAAAGCAATTTGCTAAATAGTACTACATCTAAAAAATATTTGAAAAAGGTAAACTATATCAAAGTATTCGGGGAAAAAAAACAAAGAAATTTAAAATTTTCAAGTTGCTTAATTAAAAATTAAAAAAAAACTCCTACACTGTGTTTGGTTGCGGAGAATTGGAGCGCGGAATTGAATTGGACTAAGATTCCAAATCCGAGATGGAATTGAATTGGCTCCTAATTCAATTCTATTGTTTGGATTGCATAGAATTTGGTGTTGAAATTGAAAGGTGGTACCTAATTCCAAATCCTGTTTGGATTGCACATATACAGAAATGAATTTGTGCTGTTTTTTTTCCAGCCCGGCGGCCCCTGTCCGCCCCCGTCGACGGAGAAGGAGAAGAGGCAGGCGACCACGCTCGCCGGAGAGCAGCTCGTCGCTGCCCAGTCGGTCACCGCCCAGTCGACCGCCGCTGCCGTTCACCCTCCGGCCCCCATCTAGGGTTAGGACAGGGCGGGCTCGAGCAGGGAGGCCATGGCGGAGGCAGGTCGCGCGGCACCGGCCGGAGTACGGGGAGACGGGAGGGAGGCCGGAGTCGGTCGATCTCCTCCAGGCGGCGGCGGGGCACGCGGCAGCGGGGGCACGCGACGAAGCTGGAAGGGCGCTCGCCCCGTGCGTGCTCGAGTTGGACGAGATCCGGCGGCCGGCGGTGGCCGGGATCGACCGATTCCCTTCGCAGCCGGGAGGCGGCGGCGGTTGGAGGCACGTCGGGGCAGGCCGTATCTCCTCCAGGCGGCGGCGGTTGGAGGCCCCTCTCCTCCAGGCGGCGGTGTTTGCAGGCGGCATGGGGGAAGTAGGTCCGGGCAAGGCACGCGGCGACGGTGGTTGCAGGCGGCACGGCGGAGACTGCAGGGAGGCCATGGCCGCCGGGAGACGGGAGGGCGGACGGGGAGGAGAGGGCGCACGGGGAGGAGAGGGGCCAGAGGGCGCACGGGGAGGAGACGGGGATGAGAGCAACACCAATTCCGAGCCTTTCCGAGCTCGGGACCTCGGAAAGTTTCGAGCCAATCGGTACACGCGCGGGGGAGGGCTCGAAATTGAGACAAGTTTCCACACACCAATTCAGAGGACAGACCAAACGGCAGAAACGGCAAAATTGGCCCGAATTCCAATTCCGCGCTCCAATTCTCCGCAACCAAACACAGCATTAAGAATTACCAGCATGGTTTCATTTCAACTTGCTAAAACATTTATAACTACACTAAAATATATAAAAATGCTCACAAAAAAAGAAATTCAAAACAACATTTCAACTTGCTACAAAAAAAAAATGCTCACAAAAAAAGAAATTCAAAACAACTGAACATTTCAACTTGCTACAAAAAAAAAAAAAATACACTCTACAATACATCCACATAATCTAAATGTAATTTCAATTTGAACATTTCAATTTGCAGAAAATAAATAATACTACAAAATCAATAGTTCAAAATCTACCTACCAGAAAAATATGCAAAATATATCAAAACGATCAGAAAAATAAATTCTAATTATTTGTAGCACAATAAAAACATTTTTGGACATTTTAAAATCGGTAAGTGGGCCCGGTTGACAGAATTTAATTTTTCCCTAAACTTCCAGATTTCTGTTCAAACTTTAAAAATTCATAACTAATTCATTTCAAATCAGAAAAAATATAATTAAACATACCAAAATGTGCATAAAAATGTAATCTGCCCATTTATTTCAAATTCATGCATGTTTGCCAAATTTTGAAAATGTTCATCTCTAAAAAAACATATCGCAATTTGTCAACAAACTTTACAAAAATTCCATACAACCCTAGAACAATTTTCCCGAGACAAATTCATGGCTCTAGAAAAGTATTTTATTTCAACGATATTTACGGTCAAAATTTCAAAAACGTAACTGCAACTCTGTGTGATTTATTTCAACGATATCTACATTTTTAATAGCACAAAGAAAAAAAACCATTTAATAGCACAAAACAATTATTTCGCAACAAACATTCAATATTTCTAATAAATTTCAAAATAGATTTCAAACAATCTTCTCCTAAAATTTTCCCAAAAAAAAATTCCGCAACAAGTATTTTACCCTAGGAAATATTCAACAACATGAAAATATTATTTCCCCAAGACTATTCAACAATATTTACAAAAGTTTCAAATACATTCCATACATGTCTCTCCAATTTTCTTTTTCTGAACGGGTTTTGCTGCATTGACTCGATTCAAATTGCGCAGACAGATACATAGCATATCCAAACCACTACAGCCAGCACGACGTCCTACAAATTCCAAATTTATGAAATTTTTGAACTTCCCACACAAAAAATGCACCGACCAACCATTGTACACAAAAGTGAAACTAACAAAATTTTAAAATTAAGTATTTTTCGAACTTCCCACATGAACTACCAAACGTTCATTTTGTTTAAATTTTGTTTGGTTAGTTTTCCAAATAATTCTTCTATTTTCTCACTAAAGAAAAAAAATCCAAACTTTCCTGAATTGTAGACTCGAATAAAAAAAATGCATTAGAACTAACTACGTACTTAAATTAAATATTATTTGGAAAATAAGAACATATTTGAACACTTTGGAGATACTCCAAAACATATCAACATGCTCCGAGAAATAAATGATACTAATTAATACCAAAATACAAACATATTTAAACAATTCAAATTGACTAATATTTGTATACAATCTAAGTAGACTTCATCTAATTATGGATTTGAGATTAATAAATGCTCACAAAATACATATTCTCTGATTATGGAATTATCTTACAAATTTATGAAAAAATTCAGACATTTCTGAACAATGCAATTTGCTAAGTATTTCAATATACCCTAAACGACAAATTACAACAAATTTAAACATTTTCAATCCCGACGGGTGCGCCGTGCCACCACGCCAAGTTGCCTAAAAAATTTAAAATTAACAGACGTTTAAATATAATTCCAATACATTTTCTCTAATTACGTTTAAAAAAATTATGGCAACTTAGAAACATATTTAAACACTTCAATTTGCCAAATATTTGGATATTCTTTAAACTATAAAAAAAATGCTCATAAAATATCAACACTACCTACGTACGGCAAAACACAAACATAATTAAACAATTCAAAATGGTCAATATTTCGATGCAATATAAGTAAACTTTCCCGAATTGTCAACTCGAATCCAAAAAATATACATTACCATTAACTACATATTTAAATTAAATATCATTTTGAAAATAGAAGCATAATTAAACATTTCAAACCCCACTAACTACATACTTAAATTAAATATCATTTAGAAAATAGAAGCATAATTAAACATTTCAAACCACTAAAATATTAGAAATACTCCAAAACATATCGACATGCTAAAAAAAAGAAGTACTTATTAATGCCAAAATACAAACATATTTAAACAATTCAAATTAGCTAATATTTACATACAATCTACGTGAACTTCATCTAATTATGAAGTAATTTAAATTTAACAAATACTCACAGAATACATATTCTTTAATTATGAAGTTATCTTACAAATCTATACTACTATTAAAAGAGCAAACTTGTGTTGTGCTATGTTGATACATTAAATCTAAACCGTTCATCTTGATCAACCATACGGATCAAATCCCGAAACGTTATGTGCCCTTTTTTGCGTTTTGCACCTTACCCAGGCCGCTCGCCGGCGCCACCTTCCCACCGCTCTGGCCGTCTACGACGCGGCGGTCGACTCGGCCACCGCCATCCCGCTCTCCATCTACCACTACAACTGCCTCCTCTATCTCTGTTCCAACGCCGCACCTGAGTCCGTCCGGCGCGGATTCGAGATCTTCACCCGGAAGCCGTATCCACCCCCCACCGCCGACGGATATCTGATCCGGCCCCGACCTCAACCCCTACCCCACCGCCGGCGCTAGCCCACCCCCGTCGCCGCTGGATCTAGCAGATCCTCTGCCGGATCCTGCTGCTCCGGCCCACCCCAAAGGTCGCTCCGCCGGCAGACGAGGGAGGTATCCTCTTCCGTGGATCCGATCGACCGGCCAACCCTCGCTAGGTATGACGACGACGGCTCCTCTTAATTTCGCTGCGTCGGTTGCTTGATGATTCGGCCCACCAGTTTTGGCTGTTCTGTGCCATACCTGCTTTTAGATTTTAGATAGGATTCTCGGGGTTCGATTGGTGATGACCAGCGGCCACCGGCGGAAGTCCGGGATCCTCCCACGCGAAAAACGCTAACCGCGTGCAGCCTCCCCACAAACCCTTCTTCTTCCTCTCTCCGCGTCTCACCGTCTTCCTGCCTCACACCGCGCCGTGCTGCTCGAGGTCGGCGTCGGCGGCTTACAATCCTGCGGCGAGATGGCCGGAGATGGTACTCGCGCCGGCTTTCCATCCTGGCATTATACCCTCATGCGCAGATGGCCAGATATAGACCTCGCGCCCGCCTTACCCTCCCGTCGGCCCCACCACCCCAGGTGGCCGGAAAGAGCCTTCCCCGCCGTCCTGGGCGACGATGAGGGCGGCTGCTTGGTGACGGAGAGTCGGGACAGAGACCATATACATCGGTCGACCTTGTCTCCTTCAATATCTCTGCTACAGATGTTGATAGCAAAGCCTGAAACTACAACCTGCCGCTTTTGTCTCCGTAGCTCTGCTACAGATGTTGATAGCAGAGCGTGAAACTGTATTACAGCTTGCTGCTTCTATAATATCTGAGCCCAGACTTCCAAGGGCAATTGCAAAACTGAAAATACTGTATTACTCTACACGGAGTGGAGAACAACGGTAAAGATATGCAAGTCTCTAGATATAGTCAAGCTAAAGAGTGAAGTGCAAAAGTTTCTCTTCAAAGGAAAAAGTAACCTACAAACGTTAGCAGGAATTGTTCTGACAGAAGTTGTGGGTTCCTGCACCTTACGGATTATAGGAATAAACAGAGTAATGTGGTAATTTGGTGCGAGTCGCCCTAAGGTTGATCGAACTGCTCGTAAAGACTAATGGGGCCATTCAGCATTTTATTTGGGAAATTTAATCGAGTCAGTTGACGATTTGGTGTGAGTCGCCCCTTTA
This sequence comes from Poa pratensis, assembly GCA_947311845.1. Taxonomy (NCBI): domain Eukaryota; kingdom Viridiplantae; phylum Streptophyta; class Magnoliopsida; order Poales; family Poaceae; genus Poa; species Poa pratensis. The sequence goes on along the minus strand of CAMZMU010000033.1, from coordinate 5,607,424 downwards.
TCGCTTCATTTTGACAAATGTTGTAGAGACTATCTAAATTCCTTCTAAGGACCCTCCTACTTTAGCTCTCTGAAATTACACGGTGACTCGGCTGCATTGCCTCGCTTTGTTGCTTTCAATTCAGGTCTAAAGGATTTATGCCTTTTGTCTACCAATTTGACGACATATTTTCTTAAAGCTTTGAGTAATTTGAGCTACCTCCAGCACTTAACATTGATTGCTCATGATCTTGAGAAGTTCAGCCTAATATATCAGCCGATCAGGCATTCTGCGGTCTTCTCTGCCTTGGATATGTTCCATGTGAGATTATTGTGGCCCCGACAGTTTGCTTAATTAACCACATTTCTATACTTTAAATGTCATCTTTTTTCTCTCTGTTGTAAAGAACAAGCATGAATCGGCAGAATTTCATGGAGCAGCTAGGGCTCTAAGTGGAGGTGGCGTTTATGTAAACTGATATTTGCAGCGATGTATGGAGGGTAACAGATATATATATTGCCACACCTACTTAACATATCCGGTTTCTTCGTTGCTATACTAATTCGTGAACACTTGTGCAATCTGGTGAAAATCTGAAACAGATTGTAGAGTATTCAATTGTTAGGGAGTTGGAAACTGGACTTGGCCAGCGAAAGAAATCTCACATGTTCCCATCACTGTTATCATAACCGGTTTTTTCTCGCCGTCAGTTGTAGAGTCTCTTGAAGAGATTACCGGTGATGATTGGAGAGACCGTAGTATATGCTTTCATTTCATGTAATTTTCTTTAGCCACATATTTATGCTTTACACTTCCATTTCATCTGTTGTACTGGTAATGTCTTAATTATACCACATGTAGGGTTCATGTTGTCTTTCAAGGCTTCAGGAGAACCAAAGTTTGGAGGTTTCATTATGTGCCATGACATATGAGATATATACTGTATCACCAACAAAGGACAAATTTCTCTCCACTTCCCCCGCTTAGGTGAATTGAGCTTAGCTTATTCCTATTTCTTACAGAAACTCACTCATCTTTACGCCAGGTTATCGGTGGGGCTATTCAGTTCACGCCTCTTGGAATGATCGACATGTTCAACTGTGGCGCACTGCGGGCATGGTTGATTCTTCAGCTAACACCATTCAGATCAAATACGTAGGGACATGACGTTTTAGGGTGTATTCGTCTGCTAGGCTAGCATTTGTAAACTTGATGCACATGAGTTAATTCAGTCATTCCGATGGTTACTTGCTATCATTTGATCTCTCTGACGGTCCTTCAGTCAACAACATTGGAAGCACTGAGACTATATACATAGCCTGCTGAAAATATGAACTAATTGTATTGTGCCCTGAAGCCCTTTTCACTCAGCCACAAAGAAAGGATTCAGACGATGAAAAGGTCTTCTTCAAGAAATTGGACTCAAACTTTTTTCTTCCAAGTTTTGGACATTCTTACTTTAGCTATGTGATATGCACATGTAGTTCCTTTTGAGATGCACATTTGTATCTCGATTCAGATTACTAAATTTGTCAAAAATATTGCATCCCCGTATCCTTCTTGTCCCCTTCCTCGATTACACGAGTTGTTTTTGTTGTGGCTAGCATATAACTTTCCATTTTCACCCATCTTTGGTAACCGATGATTACGTGATTTTTTTTTCTCCTTCATTATATCATTGGCAAACCGCGATCATGTAATTTGATGATCTATATAAGGCAATATACATATTGATATCGGGCTTTCCATTATATATCTTTTGTCTATAGATACGCTAGCTGTTACAAAAGAAGTATTGATACTGTAGACATACTACCTATTGCGATGAAAAGGGATGATAGCTCTCCCTTTCATGTTTAGTTTAATTATTATATGAATTTGCTAAATCATATATATAGCTATGGGAATAACTGAGCTTATGCCCATGGATTTTTTTATGCCTGAAATATGTTTCTCCGATGTTTTTATTATTCGGCAGTGATCATCGGAGTCAAAATTTTCAGAAGACTCAGGCGACACAAATTATGTCATAAGATTATTATACGTGCATGGCACGTGCACGTCTACTAGTTTATGAAAAAAATACAAACTAACAAAATCGCGACGTCACGCCGCAGTTAAATTCCACGAGTATTGTAGAGACGGAAGCAGTCCATCACTCCCGCAGCCGCAGCCGCCGCCGCCGCAGCATCGCGCCTCCATGGCCGAACCCAAACCCTAGACCCGCCGCCACTGCCTTCCTCCCCCGCACTCCACTTGCCCACCGCCCCCTGCCTCTTCAGTCAGATCCGTTGGGCACGCACCTACACAAGGTGCGATTGATTTCCCCTCCGATGGTAGATCGTATTGCGCGGTCGTGAACTCGTTGATTCGTTGTTAGAATGTGTCGGCGGATTCGCCCGCTGTGGATAAGGATTTGGGGATAGGAGGTCTCGGGCGATGTAGTCTGTTTTGCTTACCGGGAATCGTTCGTACCTTTTGAATTCCCTGTACCTTAATGTCTAGTTCAAGCAGATGCGATTCGTAACGATTAGCCATTGTCCTTTTTCTTGTGGCGTATTCCTCATGTTCAGCTGATGGTGCCGGTGAGCTTAGCGCTCGCTCCTTTTGTTTCGCTGGGATGAATGAACAAAGACGGTATATGAGCGATGGGTCTATCCTTCCTGTGGTTATTCCGAATCCATTTGTTACTAGTATCTGCGCAAACGTACTTCAGCAGTATAACTTCAGTAAAAAATTGTATGTCTCAGATTTTGTTTCATACAGCCATTTGTTACACTTGTTCGTTGGTTATTTCGTTTGTTGCTGTTGAACGCATGCCAAGTTTTAGTTTTGTTCGGTTGTTCCTGTTCGTTTGCTGTGATGAATCACAAGGACGGTATCTGAGTAAGGACCCTCTTGAAAAAGGGGGCGTTCTTCATTGATTATGAATCCTAAACTGATCATATATTCTGAGCAAACACTTGCAAAATCTTAGCAATGCACAAGCTGTTGGTGCCTTTTCACCTAAAAGTTTATCCTTTGGTGGGGTTGCTTCACAATGGTGTCATGTTTTCTTTTTGTGCATCCTTCTGTATGGGTTAATTAAGTTACCCTCGTCTGCTTGTTCGTTTGCTGTGATGAATCACAAGGACGGTATCTGAGTAAGGTGGCCCTTGAAAAAGTGCCCCCTGCGTTGATTACACATCCTAAACTGATCATATTCTCTGAGCAAACGTTCACAAATCTTAATGTTGACAGCAACCTGCAAGCTGTTTGTGCTTTTTTATAAAAAATGTATCCTTGATGTTATTCTGTTTTTTGTGCACTCTTTCATGCTTGATATATAAACCATATACTTTCAGTTCCTAGGTTAGTTAAGTCACCGTTGTCTGCTTGTTTGTTTGCTGTGGTGAATTGGTGAATCGCAAGGACGGTATCTGGGTAAGGTGCTTCTAGAATAAGTGCTCCTGCCTTGATTATACATCCTAAACTGATCATATATTCTGACCGAACATGCTTATAATTTGGACAGCAATCTGCAAGCTGTTTCTGCTTTTGGACCTAAACATTATCCTTCATTGTGTCACTTCAAACTGGCGTTTCCAATTTGTGCATTCTTCCATGCTTGATATGTAGAACATAATATGCTTTCAGTTTCTAGGTTAATTAAGTCACACTTGTCAGCTTGTTTGTTTGCTGTGATGAATCACAAGGACGGTATCTGAGTAAGGTAGATCTTGTAAAAGGCCTCCTTCCTTGATTATACACCCTAAACAGATCATATATATTCTGAAAAAACACATGCAGATCTTTATGTGAAAGCAATGTTTGTGCTTTTTATGTCTAAAAGTTCATCCTTCAGCGGGTTGTTCTACAATGATATCCTTTTTTCCCTTTTCTGCATTGTTACATGCTTGATATGTCGAGCATATGCTTTCAGTTCCAAAGGTTAAGTGGGTCAGTGGTCACCCTTGTCTGCTTGCTTGTTTGCTGTGATGAATCACAAGGACGGTATCTGAGTAAGGTAGCTCTTGAAAAAGGCTTCCTTCCTTGATTATACACCCTAAACTGATCATACATTCTGAGCAAACATATACATATATTTATTTGATAGCAATTTGTGCTTTTTGTCCTAGAGTTCATCCTTCAGGCGTTTGCTTCACAATGGTGTTATGTTTCCTTTTTGTGAATGTAGACCACATAGCACTTAGTTCATGGTTTACTTATGTTGCATTTGTTTGCTTTGATTAATCACAAGGATGGTATCTGAGTAAGGTGGCTCTTGAAAAATACTTCCTTGATTATACATTCCTTAACTGATCATATTTTTTGAGCAAACACATGCAGTTCTGAAATCAAAAGCAATTCACTAGTTCATGCTTTTAGAGCAGACTGCTCTCTTTTATTGTCGTACTACCTATCTTAAAATTTAGAGCAGATTCCTACCTTTTCTTGTCATGTTATTTGTCTTGAAGTTATGAGCACAACTACCTTGTTTGCTGTGATGAATCTACAAGGACGGTATCTGAGTAAGGTAGCTCATGTAAAGCTGCTCCTTCATTGATTATACACCCTAAACTGATCATATATTCTGAGCAAACATGTGCAGTTTTTAATGAATAGCAAGCAATATGCTTGTCAGATTCTTGGAATGCTCCTGCTATTTTATAAACATGTTGTCTAACTTGAAAAAATGATAAATTCGTTGCCTAAACTGGGTCGTTTTTCTCTAGAGCAATCGGTTTGTCTAGGCCAAATGATGATCACAAGTGCATAGTTCAGATGATCAAACCGTGATTACTTGAAGAAAATAGTCTTTCGCTCCTATCTGATGGCCGCCACCGCTGTACAGTCAAACAATTTTTGTCTTCCCTTTGATTTGTTTTTTGGTATACACTATGTCATTTCGTTAAAGCAGTCTGGGATGTTATCTGAGGCAACCTCCTGAGAGGGTGCTTCTTGATTACACACCCTAAACTGATCTAATATTCTTGTTAAGCAAGTGTAATCAATTGAATCTGCTAATATAATTGACTAATTCATATGTTTGTTTGCTGTGATGAAACACAAGGACGGTATCTGAGAAAGATTGCTCTTGTAAGTTCTTTTGTTGATTATACATCCAAAACTGATCAAATATCTGAGCAAACGATTGAAGCAACTCTTAATTTCATAATCTCTAAATTGAAAGAACAGTACATTTCTAGTTTTCATTGGTAATGTTTTTTCTGTTTAATGGGGGCTGCTTTTAATTTGTGAAATTTTTGTGCCTACTGGTATTTAGCTCCATTCCAAGCAGGACCTATGTTTAGAATGCCCTTGGAGAGTTTCTTTCTTTCATTTTTTCTGCTTGTTTGCTGTTATGAATCAAAAGGACCTTATCTGAGAAAGGTCTCCTTTGAAATATTGATCTTCCCTTGATTATAAACATAATACTGATCAAAGAGTCTGAGCAAACCTCATGTTATCTCAAGCAAGAACAATAGTTTCATGCATTCACTGGATTATTGTTGTCAAACCTCATGTTAAACAGATATTACCTGCTTGTTTGCTGTGAATAAGTCATAAGGACGGTGTCCGAGAAATGCCCTGCCATTACAAAAATAAACTCCATTACAGGGGATTATCTTTGTGGAACAACCATATGTGAAATTTTCTGTTGATATGATCTTCTCAAGCCTTTCTGGGCTGGGTGGCTAATTAGCCAGTTACACACGGCAGCCACCATGGCAGCAATATCTGTGTGAATGGTCAGTAAGCTCACCTACATTAATTCGGTTTGTTGCGTCTTTTGAAGGAATAACTTTTTCACATGATTCCTTTTTTGATACATCAACTCACACAATCGCTCAAATTTTAGTTTCGTGGGAAGTTTTCTTAGGTCTCTTTGAACCAATTTTTTTTGTATATTTGTTGCACTTTGATGCTTCAAATTTCATTGAAACTTACTAAAGTTATTTCATCTTCAGCTATGTAAGGATGACCTACCAGTACACATTGTTCCTATCAGTACATCTTTCATTGAAACTTACTAAAGTTATTTCATCTTTATTTTTTGTATATTTGTTGTAATTTGATGATTTGAGTTTCATTGAAACCAATTTGTTTGTATATTTGGTTTGTTATTTTCTATATCAGAAATGTTCCTATCAGTACATCTTTAATTAGTCCAGTAGTGTTGTTCTCATTCTTCTTTATTCTGTGTTAGGATGACGACCTAGCACCTTCAAAATAGTGCATTGCCGGAAGCAGTCCTGCAGGAAGATGGAATCTGCTGTCCTCGAGACCCCACTTATTAATGGTCTCCCTGATGAGATTTCTCTTCTTTGCTTAGCAAGGGTTCCCCGGCAGTGTCATAATGCTCTCAGATGTGTCTCAAGGAGATGGAAGGCCTTGTTATGCAGTGAAGAGTGGCACTCTTACCGCAAGAGGAACAGCTTGGACGAGTCTTGGATATATGTGATATGTAGGGGTACAGGCTACAAATGCTATGTTCTTGCTCCTGATCCAGCAACTCGTACCTTGAAAGTCATCCAAGTCATGGAACCTCCATGTTCAGCGCGTGATGGCATTTCCATAGAGACCTTAGACAAGAGGTTGTTCCTTTTGGGTGGTTGTAGCTGGCTAAAAGATGCCAATGATGAAGTATATTGTTACGATGCTGCTTCAAATTCGTGGAGCAGAGCAGCCCCCATGCCTACTGCTAGGTACTACTGACAGAGTGCAACACCTTTTTTATTTTGTTTTGTCCAATACTATTTTTGTTCTCGATCCTGTGCGCAACTCACTTACCCACTGTTTCTTTCGATTTCAGGTGCTATTTTGTAACTGCATCTCTTAATGATAAGCTTTATGTTACTGGTGGACTTGGTTTGACAGACAAGTCTCCAAATTCATGGGACATCTACGACAAAGGCACCGGCTCCTGGTTTGCGCACAAGAATCCCATGCTCACCCCTGACATAGTCAAGTTCGTGGCCCTGGTTGGTGAGCTGGTGACCATCCACAAGGCGGCCTGGAACAGGATGTACTTTGCTGGCTTATACAACCCAGTCGACCAAACCTGGAGGGGAACAGCAAATGAGATTGCTCTGTGCTGGTCCGGACCAACGGTTGTTCTGGACGATGGGACACTCTACATGCTGGACCAGTCCCTCGGCACGAAGCTGATGATGTGGTTGAATGAGACCAAGGAGTGGGTGATGCTTGGTAGGCTGTCGGACAAGCTCACGCGCCCCCCTTGCGAGCTCGTGGCTGTAGGCAGGAAGATCTATGTGATTGGGCGGGGGCTGAGCACGGTGACGATTGATGTGGACACGGCGGCCAGGGTGGATGGGTTCCTGGTTTCCTCGTCAACGGGTCCGCTGATGGAGCATGACTTCCCACCGGAGAGATGCAGGGTCATCACCATTTGAAAGATAACAGAAAAATTGACCTGTATATGTATGTCTACCTGTGATGCTTGTTGCACGTCCAGAAATAAGTCATATTGTGAGAAATTTGGCTGTACATCCGACATTTTTCTTGACTGTATATTTACTTTTAACTGTAAAAAAAGGAAAGTTCAGTTTGTGTATAGCCACTTGTATCATATCTGTTTGTGCTCTATGAATGTTGCCGGCTCCATTCTCATTCTGTTTGTGTTTTATCTTCTCTTTGATCAACTTGTTCATCTGGTTAGAGTTTCAGAGTTAAAAGGCGTCATCTGGTTTAGAGGGTGCAACTGCTCTTAGTGGTGGAATTAAAAAAATACTGCTGTTAGTGGTGTAATGGTGTTCACCTTTCCCCTCTTGATATGCAAAGAATGGCGGAAGCACAACATATAGAACTGCTGAGGCAGGTTCTTCAGTTTTTTGGTTGAGGCAGCTATGTTTGCCAATTGTACTTTGTAGCTAGAGTGGGAAGGTCACATTTATGCATTGTCGAAAAGAAGCTAATTTGTAGCCGGTGAGCTATCTAGGTTTAATCTCTGCATAATTTCGTAGAAGATACAACCATTTTATGATTATTAGTAAGTTAGTCATGATGTTTTCCCTACAAAAATATCAATTTCTTCATTCTAGTTTCATCTTTGAAATAAAAAAGGCAAACCTGTTCATTTGTTTGAGTTGCCCTCCTAGAAGGTGTCATTGTCACGCAGGACTCATGATCATCCTCGACCAAGGTTAAATTCTATACTTTGGTTCATCATCTAGATTAGATTTTGCTCGGCGGAGAATCCGCGGTTTAGTAAATTGGTAATTCTCTCAGCTGTGCACGTAAGTTTAGTAATCGTCACCACACCTCTTGATTAGGTGTTCGAATTCCATGCGCATTCACTCCCTCTTGTGAGAGTCGCAGCCTTGGCGGATGATACGTACTTGAGAATTCCTTGTCTTATGCATCACAATCCCGCGCTTCTTTCGTTATGTTTGTCTCAAATGTATTTTTTCTCTCCTAACTAATGGAATGAGTCACATTTTTTTTGTTGCCTCAACTGCCACCTTAAGTTTCATGTCGTTGTGTTAGTCCTATACTCTTTCCAAGAAGTGGATGAATAATTCAGAACACAAAGATACAGATGAAGAGAAATGATAGAAAAACTAATAAGTTAATTTGGACCTTAAAGATATATAAAAGGAAAAAAAGTTTAGTACTAGACTTTTTACCAACTCTAAGTATGGTAGCTTTCGAAAAGGTGACCCTTCATTGATTGTACGTCCAAAACTAATCATATATTAATTACATGAGAATGTAATATGAGCTTGGTTTGGAGGATTTTCCAGCGAAGGATGCGGATTAAGGGATGGGAGGATGAAGTGTGCTTGCTTAGTACGAATCGTTCGTCCACTAGGAATAGCAAGTAGCCTAGCGGTACCATCTTGCACAAGATGGATGCAGTTTCTACGAAGCTACACGCTTGAAATGTAGCGTAGTTGTTTAGTTTGTTGTGAGAATTATAAAAGGACTATATCTGATGATGGATCATACCTCATGAAGTTATACCCAATCTACTTCTACCATCTGAGCAACACTCTACGATTGTTCACTTCTGCATAACGTGTTTTTTCTTATCCAATTTTTTACTTGGTATGCAAACCATAACCAAAGGGTGACATTAATTGTTCCTTGTTTAGCGACACCCTTCAGGTGCCAATATGACGAGGCTGGTCAGCTGGTGGGTGCCATCCATAAGCTAGCATAGTGGAGATGATTTCTCTCTTGCCATGCTTGTTGCGTGAGATATATATGGTACAAGAGTATTTGCTAGCACGCCACTTAATATCTATGTCTGAGGAGGCGCTATGGGCATTAAGGGATGCTAATTAAGCACCAAATGATTCTTTGCCATGAGAGCAGGCTTTGCTTTGCAATGCATATATAAATTATTGACAATTCCGAAAGAACCCAAACCCTAGTTCCCGACCACTCTCTTGCTCCCTTTGAGGCCGATCGATCCAGGCCAGCTCTAGGGGTTCCCTCCTCCCCCATACACCACCTACCCTTGCCACCACCCTTCGTCTACACCCGCTCCACATCTGCTCGAATCTCCCCAAATCTGATGTGCGCGCACCTTCACAAGTGTGACTGATAGATTTGCCCTCCGATGGTACTACTGCACGCTCGTGACCTCGTTGTACTTGTTGACCGACTTCGAATGTGTTGTCCGAGCTCATTTTCTGTGGATGCGCCTGTGATAGTTGCGTATTTTAGGCATGGGAGGTCTCGGAAGATGTAGGGTTGTTTGAATAGTAGGAATCGTTCATCACCATTTTTATTGCTTCTGGTGTTCTTTGTACCGCTTTGACAGTTGATGAATAGATCAGAAGTTTCTCGCAAAAAAAAAGTAGCCTAGGATATTGTGCATGTACTTGGGTTTTCCATAATCCTACAACCCCGCTAGGTCCTGCAATTTGCCTTGATGATTAGGTAAGGAATGTATCTGAGCGACAAGCCTTCTCTGCGGATGACGATACTCAAACTCTGACTGCTACCTGAGCGAACCTACAATATTTCCCTACGGCTCAACAGAAAGCGACATATTTTGTGTGACTCATTATTTTATATGTCTGATTCTTTTCTTGATATGCAATATTAGTCCAAATTAACTGTGTTCATTGGTTGTTTTAGTTGTTACTATTCAGTAAATCCTAAACATGACTTCTGTTTTGGCTTGTTTGCTGTGATGAATCAGAACGACGGTATCTGAGTGAGATGACTCTTGAAAAACGGCCCCTTCATTGTTAGCACATACTAAACTGATCTATGTTCGGAGCAAACATGCACAAATCTTAATTTTAACAACAATCAACAAGGTGTTTGTGCTTTTCTACTAGAAGTTAAATCCTTCAGTCTGTCGCTACATCATGGTGTTCATTGGTTAATTAATTAAACAAATTCTTGTTGTGAATGTAAACCACATAACTTCACTTAGTTCATTGGTTAATTAAGTCGCGATTGTATGCTTATTTGTTTCTTGTGATGAATCACAAGGACAATATATGAGCAAGGTATCTCTTGAAAAATGACTCATACATTGACTAGTGACTACACATCCTAAGCTGATCAAATATGCCGAGCAAACATGTGCAATTCTGAAATGAAAAAAGTTCATGGGTTGTTCCGGCTTTTACAACAGGCACTACTATCTATCTTGCCATGTTATCTGTCTTTAAATAATGTGCTCAAGTACTTGCTATGATGAATCTATAAGGACGGTATATGAATAACATAGTTCTTGAATAGGTGCTCCTTTAATCCAATTTGGATTTTCCCTCCTTTATTGATTATAATCCAAAAATGATAATATTTTGTGAGCAAACAAGTACAAATTGTAATGAACAGCTTGTGGGGCTCTTACCATTCTCCTGCTACTTATAAAAATGTTGCCCAATTTAAAATAGTGATAAATTTATTGCCTAAATTGGGTTGTTTTCTCGGTAGCAATCAGTTTGTCTAGGTCGAATGATGATCACAAGTGCATAATTCAATGATCAAATTGTGATTACTTACACAAAATAGTCTTTCACTCCTATGTGACAGCCGTCACCGCAAATCTTATTTGGAGAATCAAACAATTTTGGTCTTCCTTATGATTTTTTTTTGCTTCAGAGTCAAATTACTTAGCATTATTAATTTTGAAGTTAACAAAAAGTGCCCTTAGCGTTTCTGGATTTTACTTTTCAATGCTTGTTTGCTGTGATGAATCTCAAAATTAGGATAGCCAAAAACTGGCTTGACTGTTGGTCCCCTTTTGAAATAGTAAACAAAATCAGATCGATATAACACAAAAAAACAAATTGTTCATCTAAAAATAAAAATAACTTACATGTTGATCAGTTTTTAAATCCGGGACCATCTTGAGAGCTTATTTTCTCTCGGATCCAGATATATTCAGTCAGCTTTAGAGGACCAAAACAACCTCAGATCGAGTTCATGTCAAAAGCAAAATTATTCATCTCAAAAAAATAAGTATTGACACCTTATTTTCAGTCGAAAACTTTTGAATTCCGATACAAGGTTCCATAAGACCCTGATTAAAGTGGTCTAAAAAGCAAAATTGTTATCTCGACGAGATGCATAACTTTCGTTGAATCACAAGAACGTTATCTGAGCAAGGTGGATCTTAGAAAGGTGATCCGTCCTTGATTACACATTCTAAATTAATAATATCTTCTGAGCTGACATGCACAATCTTATTTTTGACAGCAATCCGCAAGGTTCTAGTGTTCTTTTACTAAAATCTTCTCCTTCAGTGGGTCTTGCTTCACAATGTTTTTCTGTGTTTTTGTGTGTGTTCATTCGTGCTTAATATATAGACCATATATTTTCAGTTTCTAGGTTAATTATGCCACCCTTGTCTGTTAGAACGCGCCTTGTGAAAAGATGGTGGCTCACCAACTCACCATAAGCACCACGGATCCTAGAGAGCAGAAGGAGATCTCTTCTGTTTCCATGCTTGTAGGGTGGGAGTATATATATACGGAAAAATAGGATTGGATGGGATTTAAAGACACATCAACATTGCCAGCGCTACTTAATATCAAGTACGAGTGAGGAGAATCCCAAAAAAAAAGTACGAGTGAGGAGGCGATACATGCATCAGGGGATGCTAAGCACCAAGGGATTTTTTGCCGTAAAAGTAGGATTCACTTTGCAATGCTTATATAAATGCTCGATAATTAGGAAAGAAGCCAAAACATAGTCCTGCCGCTGGCACTGCCTTCATTCCTCCGCGGCCGATCCACGCCATATATAGATAGGGTTCCCCGCCTCCCTCATCTGTCAACATCCTTCGTCTCTACCCACTACTCAGATTCGTCAACACTGATGGTACTGTTTTTTTTAGAAAAGGGTCACCCCAGCCTCTGCATCGAAGAGATGCATACGGCCGCTTTATTACTTTTATTCAACATAGCTGGCAGAAGCCTTACAACGAAACATACAAGCTGAACCCACCAACAGTGAAAACATCACAACTAGCACACACGACAGAGGAAAACGGGGCCTTGTACCCCGGCCACAACCGTCGCCGGCTCCCTGGCTAACTCTCCGAGACAGCGCCTTGTGCATCCGCTCCGGAAATCGCCTCCAACTTCTTCCGTCAACCCAACTTCAGCGTGTAGCTCGAAGCAAAACTCTCGCCAGGCCTGCGGCCGATGCCACCAAGACACCAGGCCGCGCACCCACCCTGCGCGAGTTCACCATGTCACGACCGGTGTCGGATCCTCGCTGCACCACGCCGCCATAACCCGTCATCGTCGTCGTTGTAGATGAGACTCCGCTTCACCAGCAAACCCCCGGGCATCACGTGTTCCAAAACGAGCCCCCAAGAGGGTCAAACTACACCGAGGGTGCAGCCATCGTCCGATCTGGTAGCCCAGATCTAGGGTTTCCCCCGGAACTTTGTGCGGAAAGTTGGTGAATCTCGGCGACGATCCCTTCAACAAGGCGGCGACACCCAAAGGCGCCGCAATCGTCGGCAAAGCCCGGTTTGCACCGGCCGAACTCCAAGATCCATCGACCACCGAGATGGCCAAGATCTGGACACCGCACCTCGCCGCCGATCCACCCGGAGAAGACCACCACGCCACCGTCACGCCGCCGCAGGAGCAGCCACGCCGTGGCGCCGGCGGCCGCGCCACGCCCGGCCCGAGGACGCCACCCGCGCCGCCTCCTGTGGGCAAAGGGATGGATTAGATCCCGCCGCCGCCGACACCGGCCAGGCTTTGCCCGGCCGCGCCCTCTGGCGGCGGCGGAAGGGGAGAGTGAGGGCGGGGGGAGGTGTGGGCGGCGGCTAGGGTTCCCTCCCGGCCACCGCACGGGGGCGGCGCGAGAGGGAGAGGAGAGGGAGAGGGAGATGATTTTGATAGCGTTTTGGTACTGTGCTGCGCCCTCATTTCCTCGTGGTACTTGTTAATTTGTTTAGAATGTGTTGTCCGAGCTGGATTGGGCGGATTCGACCGCGGTAGATGCTATTTTAGGCATGGGAGGTCTCGGGTGATGAAGTGTGTCTAGTTTAGTACGAGTCGTTCGTAGCCCGTTCATAACACGTAGAGTTCATTGAACAGTATGTAGCATACCGTCTTCTATGGTCACGTACGGATCGACTGGCGCTACACTGTTTCTCTGAATTGTAGCTTGGTGTGTCGATCGGTTGTCCAACTACGGAATCTGATCCACGGGCTTTCGCCCCGCGGGACTATACGGACTCTGAGTCTCTGAGTGTTCAACCTGACTGAACCTGCACTGTTTCACTTCAGTAAAACATTAAGCGATTTCTTTTGTATGCCTGATTTTTTTCTTGATATTGCGTTCATATGTTATCTGAGTTGTTGTTATTGTTCAGTGCATCCTAAGTATGGCTTCTATGTTTTTGCTTGTTTGTTGTGATGAATACGAGGACGGTATCTGAGCAAGGTGGCTGTTGAAGAAGTTGCTCCTGACATGATTACACATCCTACTCTGATCATATGTTCCGAGCAAACATGCACAAATCTTAATTCTGAAGCTACAAGTTGTTTGTACGTTTCGATTAAAATTTTATCCTCCAGTGTATGGCTTCTTCATACTGTTTGTTTTTTTGTTGTGAATGTAGACCATATGCTTCACTTAGTTCATTGGTTAATTAAGTCACCTGAATGTTGAACATATGCTTCATTTAGTGTATTGGTTAATTAAGTCACTCTTGTCTGCTTGTTTGATTGCAATAATGCATCACAAGGACGGTATCTGAGTAAGTTTGCTCTCGAAAAAGGCCCGCTTCATTGATTACACATCCTCAATTGATCATATATTCTGAGCAAACATGTGCAATTATGAAATGAAAAGTAAATCATAGGTTGCTACTTGCTAGTGCTTTATTCACGTCGCCCTGTTTCCATTCTTATTCAGTGCGCTTCTAAATATATCATCATAGAAAGTAAAATCAATAGCTGTAAATCGATCATAGAATAACTTCAGCGCCACTTTTATCTTCTCTTCTATCAACATGTTCATCTGGTTAGAGACTCAGAGTTAACCCATTCTTGGAGGCGTCATCTGGTTGAGGGTGCAACTGCTGTTAGTGGTCTAATGTTGTTTACCTTCCCCTGTTGAGAATGCAAAGAATGGCAGAAGCACATCACATTGAACTGCGGAGTCAGAGTTTTCGGAAATTATCAATTCATGCCCAGGAGAAGATTGTTGGTTGAGGCAGCTATATCATTTGCGGATTGCACTTTGTAAGCAATAGAGAGTGGGAAGGTTCACGCATTATGCATTGTCGAAAAGTAGCTAATTTGTAGCCAGTGAGCTATCTAAGTTCAATTTCTTTAATAATTTTATAGAAGATACAAGCATTTTATGATTATCAATAAAGTTATTCGTGATGGTCTTCCCGACAAATATCAATTTCTTCATTCTAGTTTCATTTTGAAATAAAAAGTCAAACCTATTCATTTGTTTCGGTTGCCCTCCTAGAAAAAGTAGGTTGAGCTGCGGAGAAGGTGCCATTGTCACGCCGGACTCCATGGTCATCCACGACCAAGGTCTAATTCTCTATTTTGATTCATCTTCTAGATTAGAATTTGGTTGGTGGAGAACGCAGAGTTTGGTAAATGTCTCAATTGTGCTCGTAAGTTCAATAATCGGCACCACACCTCGTTATTAGGTGTCGGAATTGCATGCACATTCACTCCATCGTGTGAGAGTAGCAGCATTGGCGGATGATAAGCACTTGAGAATTACTTGTCTTATGCTTCACGATCCAATGCTTCTTTGGTATATGTGTCAATCTCAATTGTTTTTTAATCTCCGCTAACTAATGAAATGAGTCACACATTTTTTCCTCAACCGCCAAAGTTTCATGTCCTTTCGTTAGTCCTAGACTCTTTCCAAGAGATTGATGAATAATTCAGACCCCAATGATAAAGCTAAGAGAAAAGATAGGAAAACTAATATTCACATGTTCATTCGGATCACAAAGAAATTTAGAACGAAAAAATATTAGTACTAGATTTTTTTAATCTCAGTGGTCTTTTGACTTTGTCCTAATTTATGGAACGAGTCAGATCTTTTGCCTCAACCGTCACCTGTCCCTTTTTAATAGTAGACTCTTTAGAAGTGATTATCAAATAATATATAACTCAAAGATAAATATAAAGAAAAAGGATACAAACAACTAGAATTATAGGTTAATTCCAATTACATAGAAACACAAAAGGACAAAAAGTAATTCCACGTCCTCATAATTCTAATCTTGAGACGGGAGCTCTGGAAAACTAGCACACCGCCACCACCTCTGCCTCCCACATAGATCGGTTCCCCCTCCTCTGGCCGGTCTCGCTGGTGATGTGAGGGGTGGGGAACCCGATCTATGGGTGGAGTTCTTAAGAAAATTAGTGTTTTCAATAGATTGGATTAAGCTTTTGGTAGCCGTTTCTTCATCAATGGAGTCGGTATCGTCTACAATAAGTAATCTTCTGTCCTTCCTTCGACGACGGGATCTTCTTCTCGACGTCAATGGTGGTGCCGTAAGATTAAATTTGTCTAGGTATGGTCCTTCAGATCTTGCTTCGCCAGATCGATTTTGGATTTTTTCTCATGGTTGCCGCGAGGATTGTCCTCGCAATATTTGTCCCGGCTGCTACGTCCTCGACAATGGTGATTCGTACTCTCGGCTCCCAGCGACGTCGACTTGGTTGTTCGGTTGTTATTCCCTGGAATACTGGTGTTGGTACTCTTGCCAATGTTTGTTGATTACCTTAATGGATGCGTGCGTGCACGTAGCCTTGGCATTGCGGCTCAAAATTACAATTATGGGAGAACCCTCGTTGGTATTCACAGGTCTGTGGTTTGACATCTGTGTCGTTCTACGGCTGCCTTCAGAAAAGTACAAGATTGTGTCATGGAAGAAGAAAGAGTTTGAAGATCTCGAAGATTTGCTCATTTCTTTTAGGCTTTATTTTGTAATCGTTGTAGTCAGTTCGTGTATCTTTACCATGTACTATTTGCTAATATAATATATGGTATTGATTGTCAAAAAAAAAAATACAAAGATACAAGCAAAAAAAAGATAGAAAAACAAAATAGTACATAAGATTATTCGGGACAAAAAATGTACAAGAAGGAAAAGAGGAATACCAGAGCTTCTAATGCGCTAATCTAATGCTGAATTCATGCACTTGACATAAAATTATATATTGTTCATATACGCACATCTAGTCGCTGATGAGAATGATGGCGAATTCATGGAAACTTGACGATGACTAAATTTACTCCATGTATAGATACAACGCCTATTTCGTTTGTATTTATATTGAGTTTATTTTAGCTGGCCGCATATCGACTTAAAACAAAGAAATGTTTGTTCCCTTTTCTCCCTTTTTATGTACAAATCTTTTGTACGCTTGTATTTAAAGAAAAAACAAATATAAATAGACAACAGTGTCCTACTATTTTCTATCAGAAATATACAAAATATGTTTAGTTCGTGTACTCCGCCAATGAGGTGTCTGTTTGTGCCATATGATTCTCCATTTCTCTTCTCATTGAAAACAAAAAATGTCATAAATTCAACATATATTACAGTCCCGACAGGTTTTTTTCCGCCAAGAAGAAAGTCCGAGGAGGCAATATGGGCATCAGCCGATGCTAATTAAGAACCAATGGATTCTTCTCTACTCGCTCATACACCCACCTACCACCCTTCGTCTGTACTCGCTCCACATCTGCTTGAATCTCCTCAAATTCGATGAGCACACACATACACAAGGTTCAATTGCTTTGATTTCCCTTTGATGGTACCCTTCTCCACGCTTATGACGTACGTCATTGCACATGTTGATCCGGTTATAACGTGTTATTCGAGACATGTTTCGGTGGATTCTCCCACGGTCGATGCAGATTTTAGGAATGTGAGGTCTCGGGTGATGTAGTGCGTTTTTTCTTAGCGGGAAACGTTCGTGGATTCTAAAGAACCTGTACACTACAGTTGTTTCCAGGAGGTTGGGATCCGTACAAAATAGTTACACTTCTTTGAGAGCAAGTTGTGAAGTTGATAGGACTACCCTTCCCGTCTCCTCCTTTCCTCTGCTACAGTACAAAGGCAACCGCGAAGGCGATTCCCGGCGATCTCGGGGTTCCCTCTCCCTCCGCTGGCCGCTCTGGCGGCGGGAGAGTGGGGGAACCCTGGATCTGGTGTCTGGTGTATATAGGGTGGCGTCTAGGTGCTCCGGCCGTCGTCGTTGAGGAGGGCATGACAGTGCTGGAGGTAGTGTTTTGGTGTCGTGGTTCCTGTCCTTCTCCGCCTCCGGCAAGGAGCTGCGGCGTGTTTCGTCTCGTGGATCTTTGGATCTGTCGAGTTGGTGTGTCCCCTTCGTGCTTGTCGCGGCGGCGGCGGCGAGTGCTTCTCATGGGGTTCCCGTCCTCCGTCCCTGCTGTCGTGGCGTCGTCGTCTTCGCCTGCGGCGACGTGGGATTGTGAGGTAAGTTCTGGAGACTGCGGTGGTGTCTGCTGGCCTCCGGCGCAGGGTTGCCGGAGTTTGCGTGGCGGAATGGTGGAGGTGGTGGTTTGGCCGTGCTCTTTCAATGAGTCAGATCTCGTCACTGTGCTTTGGGTGGATCTTGCGGTCGCCTACATGAGTGGAGCTACGCGTCGTTCCAGGGTCGGCGGTGGTCGGCTTCTTCTCCGGCGTCTTCGGCGGTGGAGCAGAGGTGGCGGACCGGCGGCGTGTTCAGCAGAGGATCCTGGGGACCGAGCTGTAATTTCCTTCTTTCTGGGGTCTTTTCTGCTGTTGTGCTGGGGCTTGGGACCCACTTGCCGTGTACTGTGTGTTGTATTCCTTGATGTATTGTGTTGAATACATGCAGTATACTAAGTTCAAAAAAAAAAGTTGTGAAGTTGATGTTTAGTCGATGCATACCGCGAGCATGTACGTTGAGTTGATGTGGGTGGGTTTACGGAGTATTTACCATTCTGTGTCAGTTTCCTTCAGTGGGTCACTTAACAATGGTGTTATGTTTTCTTTTTGTGCATTCAACTATAATCGAAATAAGACTATACATCAGCTAGTTCATGGGTTAATTAAGTTAACTTTGTATGCTGGTTTGTATTGCCATGATGAATAATAAGGACGGTATCCGAGTAAGGTATCTCTTCAAAAGGGCATCATTTTTTGTTCTCCAACTTTACATAAAGAGTACATGTTATTGTCTCAAATATGGGGGCGCGTGTACGGCAGTGTTCCGGATGAGCGTTGTCTCCCTCCTGGTTGAATCACTCATGACAAGCGGGCGAGCGCCACCACGGCCTCGTTATTTTTGTTGCCGGCAGGATGGACACTGACGAGCATAGCCTCGTGCTCTCTCACCCCTGATATGTTAGCAAAAAAGTTGTTGTTTCTGTAATCTCATATAAAATTTATGTTCTCTTTTTGTTATATTTTTTAAAAAATTTGTTGATGTTTTCTATAATTCTTCTATGTTTTCACGTGTGAGAACAATTTCTATAATTTGGTTAGAACTAATCTTGGTTTGCTTCAAAACAGGAGGGTGCCAAGAAGGATGTCGAACAGGCATTTGATGTGCTCTAAGCTCGTTTTTTTATTGTCCGGTACCATGCTCTAACCTGATCGAAAGAGTAGATGTGGGAGGCCATGACGACTTGTTTTATCATGCACAACATGATAATCGAGAGTGAGCGCGCTGTTTCGGTGGACGATGAACATCCGTATGATTTGTAGGGCCCTCTTGCCCAGGTTGATCATGACGTGCCGGGAGAGTTTACCAATCCCTCGCCATGCATGTCGAAATCTGAGACGAACCTACTCACAACCAGATACAAAATAATCTAGTTGAGAATTTATGGGTGCCACTACGGGAGAGCTTACCTGTGCCGACGGCCAAATCCTATGCCGACGGTTTTTTGTCGGGGCCGTCGGCACAGGGTCCGACGAGGCCGTCCCGTTGCCCTGGCCGTCGGCATAGGTAAAGCCGGCGGCATAGATTTGACGCAAGGCTGTGCCGACGGTAAAACCGTCGGCACAGCTATGTTTTTTTTTTCCTATTTTTCATCTAATATGAAAAAAAGAATTAAATTTTTTCTTGGAAAAAATAATTTTGGAAACCTGTGCCGACGGCAAAACCGTCGGCATAGCCAAAAATAAAAAAAATATTTTTTTAAATAAAAATTTTGGAAAAAATAATTTTGGAAACCTATGCCGGTTTTACCGTCGGCACAGCTATGTTTTTTTTTCCTATTTTTATCTAATATGGAAAATTCATATCTTTAAATCCGTAAATCGAAATTTAACAAATAAAATGTCTAAATCGATTAGAAAAATGAAAGGAATCCAAATATAACATCCAGATCATCTTTTTCATCATGTATATGACTTTTTGGAACATGTTTTTGGTACTTGCTTAATAAAAGTCAATTTTGACACTTAAAAAATAAAAAATGATATTTATAATAATATTTTAAAAATTGTTTTTGGCAACAATATTTGCCATACAAAGACACACCTATGTCTCAAATATGGACACATTATCACAAACTATGGCACGGGGATGATCATAACTTGGTCATTTGACTCGAAACTTATACATGTTTATAGATGATTGACCTTTTTGTGAAGAAGTTTTTTGTAAACTTTGTCAAAACTCAAGTTCATCATTTATCCTAGCAAATAGTACACATAAAGGTACTCCATGCCAAAGGATTTCATTTTTTGACTATTTTTTGACTTTCTTTTATTTTGTTGAAAAAACGGTCAAAATGACCACCGTGCCTATTCATTAAAAGGGGTTGCATTTTTCAAAACTATCAACGATTATGTGATATAACCACTACTGGTGTATCTTAAAATGAATTTTGTTAAAATTACGGAGCAAACTATCACACACTTGTAGTTCAAAATTCAATTACTTTCGAAAAATAGGCATAAAGTTATTTAAATAGGCGAAATTAGATAAAAACCGAGAAAATTCCTAATATTGTTGGATTGTCCATAAAATATGGTCTACTTTGTGTGATAATTGGATGGGTGCCATTTTCCACCATATTTTTTGTTCTTGCTTGACAAAAAATGTCATTTTTGACAATAAAAAAAATTAAAAAATGATATTTATAAAACTAATTTGAAAAACCTCAGTTCTGCAACATTGTTTGTCATACCAAGATACACCTATGTGTCAAATATGGGCACATTATCACAAACTATGGCACGGGGATGATCATAACTTGGTCATTCGACTCGAAACTTATACATGTTTATAGATGATTGACATTTTTGTGAAGAAATTTTTTGTAAACTTTGTCAAAACTCAAGTTTATCATTTATCCTATCAACTAGTACACATAAAGGTACTCCATGCCAAAGGATTTCATTTTTTGACTATTTTTTCACTTTCTTTTATTTTGTTGAAAAAACGGTCAAAATGACCACCGTGCCTATTCATTAAAAGGGGTTGCATTTTTCAAAACTATCAACGATTCTGTGATATAACCACTACTGGTGTATCTTAAAATGAATTTTGTTAAAATTTCAGAGCAAACTATCACACACTTGTAGTTGAAAATTCAATTACTTTCGAAAAATAGGCATAAAGTCATTTAAATAGGCGAAATTAGATAAAAACCGAGAAAATTCCTAATATTGCTGGATTGTCCATACAATATGGTCTACTTTGTGTGATAATTGGATGGGTGCCATTTTCCACCATATTTTTTGTTCTTGCTTCACAAAAATGTCATTTTTGACAATAAAAATAAATAAAAAATGATATTTATAAAACTAATTTGAAAAACCTCAGTTCTGCAACATTATTTGTCATACCAAGATACACCTATGTGTCAAATATGGGCACATTATCACAAACTATGGCACGGGAATGATCATAACTTGGTCATTCGACTCGAAACTTATACATGTTTATAGATGATTGACCTTTTTGTAAAGAAGTTTTTTGTAAACTTTATCAAAACTCAAGTTTATAATTTATGCTGGCAATTAGTACACATAAAAGTACTCCATGCCAAAGGATTTCAGTTTTTGACTATTTTTTCACATAAAATTCAATTACTTTCGGAAAATAGGCATAAAGTCATTTTTCTAAAATATGTTGCAAAAAGTTATATACATGATGAAAAAGATGATATGGATGTCATATTTGGATTCCTCTCATTTTTCTAATTTATTTAGACATTTTATTTGTTAAATTTTGATTTACGGATTTAAAGATATAAATTATTCCATATTAAATGTAAAAAGGAGAATATGGTTGAAAATATGATTTAAAGATATGAGTTATTCAAATATTATTATTACATAATCATTGTTATTTATTCAACTAAATTTTCAAAATTTAAACAATAAAAAGTGTAACATTATGACCTAGGGGTTAATATGGTTGATAAGATACTAATATCAGTAAGTTCTAACATCTCATCTGGAAGCTAATTTGAAAGGAACTCAAAAGTTAAGCGTGCTTGGGCTGGAGCAATTTGAGGATGGGTGACCGAACGGGAAGTTTGACCGGTCTAAGTACTTTGACCTTAGATTGTGTGTAATATGTAATTAGAGATAATGTGGGTGGCTAATTGGGAAATTTCAAAATAAAAAAACAAAAATTCAAAATTTCAGTGTAAAATAAAAATAAATAAAATAAAAAAATAAATTTTGAAAAAATAATTTTGGTAACCTATGCCGACGGTTTTCCCGTCGGCACAGCCTACAAAATAAAAAATTAATTTTTTTTTAAAATAAAAATTTTGGAATTTTTTTTTAAAAAAACATATGCCGACGCCTCTGTGCCGACGGCTTTGCCTTCGGCACAGCCTATGCCGACGGTTCGACCTATGCCGACGGCTTTCTAGGCTGTGCCTACGGGCACCTACGCCGACAACCCTGTGCCGACGGTCACCGTCGGCATAGGCCTGTGCCGACGGGTATCGTATCTGTGCCGACGGCACAGGTAAGCTCTCCCGTAGTGTGCCAGAGGACAACATGTAGCCATCCCCAATTGAGTGCCAAATTTAATTTAATTTGAATTATTGTATAAATTACTTTATTTCTTGTCATGAAGCATTTTGTGTTGTTGAAACTATACATTATGATTTTATTCTAGATATTTTAGGTATGTCTTATATTTGCAAAAAAAAGGTTAAATATTATTGGAACTGTCTATTGGAGCCGTCGGTGGAGGATGGCTGACCCGAATAGATCGGCAAATTGTGTCTGCGCTCATAATATAACAGTTGTCCGGCATAGTTGTGGGACACATCTATGCGGCGACAGAAGGTGATAATCTCCTTACCATGCTTGTTCCGTGGGATGTATATATGGACCAAGAGGATTGGATGGAATTTAAAGGAGAGAACTAGGCGTCCCCCGGGGAATATCGGGGAAAAATCCCCCGGGTCCTCCTGCTGACACCTGTCCCTGTCTGATCCCCAAATCCCACTAAATCCCGCTTTTGCTACGGTGTAGCAAATAATCGCCCGCTTTTGCTCCTATGTAGCAAAAAACGGTTCGCTTAGAAATACAGAAAAATAAAAGACTGACTTCACCGGAGACCTCACCGGAGACCTCGCCGGATATTTTGTAGCAACAAAAAGTTGCTATTGTAGCAAAATCGTCCCACTTTTGAACGGTTCGTACACAGAACATGAAAGGAAAATTCTGGCCTCGCCGGAGACCTCACCGGATACCTCGCCGGACACGTGGTAGCAAAAAGTTTATGCTATTGTAGCAACAAAAAAGTTCTATTGTAGCAAAATCAACTTCGCCGGAGACATCGACGGAGACTCTCGCCGGAGACATCGCCGGAGATATAGTAGCAAATTTTTTGATCTATTGTAGCAAAACCAGATAACAATAGTAGCAAATTTTTTGATCTATTGTAGCAAAATCAACTTCGCCGGAGACATCGCCGGAGACTCTCGCCGGAGACATCGCCGGAGACCTCGCCGGAGATATAGTAGCAAATTTTTTGATCTATTGTAGCAAAACCAGATAACAATAATACCAAAAATAAAGTTATATTGCTACATGTGGCAAAAAATGAGACTTTTTTTTGCTACCGTAGCAAAAACGGGATCTGGGGGACTATTTTTTGGACCGAAAAGTTTTTGCTACATGTAGCAAAAATCGGGATATTTTTTGCTACCGTAGCAAAAGCGGGATTGTGGACAGAAAGAGGGGACACGTGGTTGGTGGGGGACCTGGAGGATGGGAAGCTCGGATCCCCCGGGTGACTACTATACTTTTCCAATTTAAAGCCACATCAACACTGCCGGCCCACGTTAAAAAAAAATACTGCCAGCCGGTTCTACTTATACAACCAAGTGATTCTTTGCCGTATGAGTGGATTTGCTTTGCAATGCTAACAGAAATTCGGAAAGAACCCGAAGCATAGCCCCGCCTCCGCGGCCCGTCCACGCCAGATCAAGGTTTCCTCGTCTCTTCCTTTCGGCACCTACTCTTGCCCACCACACTTCGTTTCTTCCCGCTCCACAGCTGCTCGAATCTCCTCAGATCCGATGCGCAACCCACCTGCGATTGGTTTGATTTCCCCTCCCATGGTACCATACTGCACCGTCGTGACCTCGTTGTACGTGTTGATCTTGATCCTCCTTGAATGTGTTGTCCGATATCGGTTTTGGCGGATTTGCCCGCTGTAGATGCGGATTTTGTGCATGGGAGGTCTCGGGCAATGAAGGGTTGTTTAGATAGTATGAATCGTTCGTCGATCTCTTGCAAGATGTAGCGTACCATCTTGCGCGGACGCCTGCTGTTCCTATGGTGCTACTCTTTTCGCTATGCCATGTAGCTTGCGTTGATGATTACAATTTACACAACGATACTTCCCAAGCGAAGGGCCTTCCCATAGCGTGAATATACGAAGTCTGGGTCAGGTACCTGAGCCAACGTACAATGTTTTACTGACGTTCATCACACCGCGTCCTCTTTTGTATGCCTGATTTCTTTTTTATATGCTAACTATGTGCGTTCAAAGGTCATTTGAGTTCGTAGCGTTCAGTGCATCCTAAGCATGGCTTCTGTTTTTGGCTTGTATTTTGCCTTGATGAAACACAATGACGGTATCTGAGCAAGGTGGCACTTGAATTTTTTTACTCCTGCCCTGATTACGCATGTTAATATGATCATATTTTCTGAGGAAGCATGCACACATCTTTATTTTGACAGCCAGATAAAAGCAGATTGTGCTTTTCGACTAAAAGTTTATCGTTCTGTTGGTCGCTTCGTCATGGTGTTTGTTTTCTTGCCTTGAATGTGGACCATATACTTCACTTACTTAATTTGTTACTTCATTCACCCTTGTATGCTTGTTTCTTTGCCCCGACGAATCACAATGACGGTATCTGAGTAAGATGGTTCTTGAAAAATGCCACTTTCTTTGACTACACATTCTAATCTGATCATATTTTCTGAGCAAACATGTGCAATTCTTAAATGAAAAGCAGTTCACATGTTCGTGCTTTTAGAGCAGACTGCTATATTATCCTGTAATGTTCACATACGATTTTTGGAGTTGGTCCAGCCTGAGAAAAGAAGAGGCCATGCGCTCTCGCGACGCGGGAGGCGTCTGCCTCGCCCCCGGCGGCGGGCAGCTCTCCCCGCCGGCGCCCCTTTGTGCGCGGCCTCCGGTGGAGCTAGGCGGGCTGGGCGGACGGTTCTGGACCTCCTCCCGCGACTTCGTCGACGAGGCGGCCACCAGCGAGGTAAGTGAGGTAAGTGAAGGGGAGGATTCCTCGTCGCCGGCGGCGGCGGGCGGGTCCCCGTCCCTCGGAGACTTTCTCCAGGCGGCAGTGCAGCGTGGAGGCTCGCTGCGCGCTGGCAAAAGGTCGGCTGTTGCCCCCGGCGGACGGGGCTCGCGGTTCGCCGCCCTTGCCGGTCTTGGAGGCGACGGCGGCTCTGGCTTCCCGTTTCGGGAGCGGCGCGAGGCTGTGTCTTGGCCGCGGGTGCGGCTGCGACTTGTTATAAACGATAGCAAAGAAACGACGAAGTGCGGAACGATCAAACCAATGGGGACACGAGATTTTAGCGTGGAAAACCCCTCCAACAATGGAGGAGAAAAAACCACGGGCGCCAGCCAGCAATACTTCACTATAATCGGGTGATGTTACAAACGCCGTGGGTTTACAATGTATAGCTTACCCCAACCGGCGGCTTACAAGATGAATATATGGTGGCATAAAATCCTAGGTCAGCTGCAGTCTGACTCGGAAACGACGTGTACCGTACCGCGGGGCCTGCCGCCCCCGCACCCCCGCGAGCGCAGGATAGCCCACCTCTTCGCTCCGAAGTTAGCCTCTCACTTTATATCTTCATATGAATTTGGAACACATCAAAATAACACGACCGCGGCAGTCGCCGCCGGCGTCTCCTTGCCCTAGCCCGCTTCTTCCCCTCGCTGGAGTGGCTGCGCCGCCGGCGGCGCCGACGCCGGATTCGACGAGGCTCCCTTTTCAGTTTGAATTGGGGAGAGATTCGGAGGTGGGACCATTGGTGGGCCGCCTGGCGGGCCCTGACTCAGTGTGGGCTGGGCCAGAGGATGAGCCGTGTTTGCTCATGCAGGCCCATCCAGCGCTGCCGCCTCTGCGGGCCGTTGCTAGGCCGCGGCCCAGCCCGTCTGGCCCATGGCCTGCTTGGCTGTGGTTGCGACGTGGAGCGTCGGATTTAACCTTAGGGTTTCCTGCAGGGGATGAGGACGTTCGACGCCATCGACGCTCGGCTCGCATCGTCCGCATCGCAGCTCCTCCGCCGCCCCTTTCTCGGTCCTTTGCCCAGGTCGTGATGAGCCTCCCCGGCGGCGGCAACAAGCGCCGCTACGGCGACCGCGTCGATGGGAACCCGCAGCGGCAGGAAGAGGAGCTCCGCGGCCGGGCTTTGGCGGCGCAGGGTGGAAGGAGGCCGGCGGCGGGGAAGGGCTCGGCCGGCGCGTCCGGCGCGGCGGGTAGCGGCACGGGCGGTGCGGGCTCAGGCCCCAGCACCAACGCCCGGGAGCAGTTCTTGCTGCGGGAGAAGAAGCGGGAGGCGAAGGCGGAGGCCGCGCGCGAGGCTGAGAAGGCAGCGCTTCTGCCGGGTGCCACGGCGCCTCCGGCGACTGGTGGATCTCAGCAGGCCAAGGGCCAGGGTAAGAAACCGGTGCAGCAGCACCGTGCCGGGCCGTCCAAGGCACCGAGAGTCCCACCGCCGGCGGGTGCTTCGGCATTGCCGAGTCGGGTGGAGCGCCGTCCGTGTCTCTGTATCTTCGGGCAAGCCATGGCCGGAGAGAGTCACTTCGATCTCGACTGTGACACGGACGAGTGGGATGTGGAGGAGGAATCGAACTCCGCAATTCTCTCCTTCACGGAGAAGCCGATCTCGGTGGCTGCCCTCTCCAAGGAGCTGCAGCACCTGGTCGAGATGTCGTGGGACTGGCAGGTCACCCGCTCCTCCGCTAAGGAGTTTGCGGTGGTCTTCCCGTCGAAGGAGATACTACGGATGTGTGCGCGCAGTGGCCGCATGTATCTTCCGTTGAGTGGTACCAACGTGAGCATCGCCTTGGCGGACGCGGACCCGGCACCGGCCGAGACCCTCCGGGAGTACTGGGCGCAGGTTTCTGGCCTCCCCAGACGCCTGAGGCGCTGACCGTCTTTTGGCGGGTCTAGGCATGCTGGGCCATCCTATCGAGGTGGACGAGAGCACCCTCCCCGGTCGCCAGCCGGTCCGCGTCAAGCTGGCGTGCCGAGACCCCTCCAAGGCGAAGGGGTTGATCCAGCTCTTCCACAAGAACCAGGGCTTCAACCTGGGCATCCACGTGGAGCCGGGTTTCGCCCCTGCCCCCACCCCACCCCCTCGCCTCCCATGGATAACATGGAGGAGGACGATGAGGAGGAGGAGCACCTCTCGGAGGAGTGGGTGGTGGCTGCAGCGAAGGACAAGGCTCGGGCGCTGGAGCCGTCCAAGACCTCGGGGACCGGGGAGGCAGCTCTACCTCGGCCCCACCTCCCACGTCTGCGTCTGTTCTGGCTTTTGAGTCGGACACGACGGTGGTGGGGTCGACCCCACAGCCGGCTGCGGCCGAGGAGGACTCGTTGGTGCTTGACCAGTTTGGCAGCAACATGAGCCTCTCCAAGACTAGCTCTTGGCCTCCTTCTCTAGCGGCGCTGGAGAGGATGCGTGCTGCGGAGGCGGTGATCTTGGCGCAGGCCCGGCCCGCGTCTCCCGCCCCGGCTGTCCCGGCCTCACCGCCGGATGCCTCTGCTCTCCTGTCGGCGGGCTCGGGCTGTGAGTCCGGGTCGCCGGCGAAGACCTCGGCGGACCGGTACATCAGCGACAAGGAGATCCACGTCACCGACACGGACACGGATTCGGAGATGGAGGACATGGTGGTGGATGCGGACGCGGTGATCCAGCGGAGGAGGCGCACCACGTCGGTCCCTGCTGGACCTCGGCGCAAGAGCGCTCGGCTTCTGAGCTCGGTGGCGGCGGTCCCAGTCGCGGAGCGTGCGGAGCTGCGGGCGGCGGCCAAGAACCTCGACCACTCAGGTAATCTCAAAAACCCCTTTGCGATCCTGCAAGAGATTCCTGATTCGCACTTAGTTTCGGTGGTTCACGACGTTGGCCTAGCTTTTTCCCTTGAGGCGGGTTCGCCCTCGGAGATCCTCTCTTTGGTTCGGGCCAAGGAAGAGGCGCAGGCTTCCCTCGCCTTTGCAGAGTTCAGGAAGGAACAAGCTGCACGCCAGGCGAGTGGAGAGAACCCTCCCCAGCCATCAGTGGTCGAGACCGCGCGAGTGGAGGGGGAGGAGGGTACGGCACCAGACCCGGGCGGGCTGGTCATCTGCCCTACCTCGGCCCCAGCTAGGGGGGGCGCATTGCCCAGGGCTCCCGTCGGGACGGAGGAAGAAGGCCGCATAGATGCGGGCCGGATTCTATAACATGCGAGGGTTCGGTCGGCCGGGACGACGCACCCAGATTCGTGATTTGATCTCCCGAGAACAGCTCGACTTTGTAGGGTTGCAGGAGACTATTAAAGCCTCCTTCACCCCTGCAGAGCTCCTCAGCATTGACCCACGAGGGCGGTTCGCCTGGCAGTTTGTCCCAGCTTGTGGACATTCCGGGGGTATGCTGTTGGGTGTCAACGAGGACAGATTTGAGGTACGGACCTGGGTTTCAGGCGCGTTCTTCATCCGGGTGGATGTTTTCCAGTTGGATACCACCCAGACCTGGTCCCTCTTTGTGGTGTATGGTCCGGCTGATCATCGACGGTCGCCAGAGTTCCTGGCTGAGCTCTCGGTGGCAGTGCAGGCGTGCCCACACCCACTGGTGATTGGAGGCGATTTCAACCTAATCCGTGGGGCGGAGGACAAGAGCAATGCGAACATTAATTGGCCCAGGGTCCATAGATTTAATGATTGCATTGCTTCCCTCGCGTTGCGAGAGGTCCGTCGGAGTGGTGGGCGCTATACCTGGACTAACCGACAACTGAACCCGGTCAGGTGTGTACTCGACCGAGTTCTTATGTCCGCAGATTGGGAAACCCTCTTCCTCTCTGCACGTTAGTTGCAGAGCCCATTGTTGGGTCGGACCACGCGGCCTTGATCCTGAGCTCGGGAGAGGACTTCAGGAAGAGGAGCTCTCGCTTCTTTTTCGAGAAGAGCTGGTTAGAGCGACCGGAGTTTGGGGATCTGGTCGAGTCCAAATGGGGAGATCTTTCTACCCCCAGGGTGGAGGGGCAGGACTCCATCTCGCGCTGGCAACACCTGTCTGGCGGCCTCCGTCAATTCCTTAAGGGTTGGGGTGCCAACCTGGGTCGGGCGGAGAGGGACATGAAAGAGGCAATTTTGACACAGATCCGGCCTTGGACGCGCGTGCAGATGCCTCTGACCTGGATGATGAGGGGTGGGCCCTTCGATATCATCTGGAGAACCAGCTTTGCCACCTCGCTAAGGTGGAGGAGGAGTATTGGAAACAACGCAGCAGGCTTGATTGGACCCTTAAAGGGGATGCTAACACTGCGTATTTCCATGCCATAGCTAATGGCAGGAGGAGGAAATGTGCCATTTCTAGGCTGGTGGACGCCCAGGGTGTTGTTGTGGAGGCAGCGGGGCTCCAAGCACACATCTACGATTTTTATCGTGATCTTATGGGGACACCCGGGAATTCCCGGCGTTCCAGCTCTCCCCATCCCTCTGGGATTCGCGGCCGCGGGTCACAGAGGAGGAGAACTCCGCTCTCATGCTAACCTTCACGGAGAAGGAATTGGACGCTGTCCTAGCAAGCATGAAGGTGGACACGGCCCCGGGCCCGGATGGCCTACCAGTATGCTTTTTTAAGCGTTTCTGGAAGACTCTTCGTCCGGTGGTTATGTCCATTACGAACGATTTTGCTCTAGGGAGAGTCGACATCGCTCGTCTGAACTTTGGGGTGCTTACGTTAATCCCCAAAGTCCAAGGCGCCGAGGATATTCGTCAGTTTAGACCGATTGCGCTGATCAATGTTATCTTCAAGTTTGTAGCTAAAGCTTTTGCGCTTAGACTTAGCCCGATCGCACATCGCACGATTAGCTACACTCAATCCGCGTTCATCAAGGGCCGCCTTTTGCACGAGGGAGTCGTTTCCTTACAAGAGATTATCCATGAGTCCAGCTCCAAGAGACTAGGGGGTGTCTTCTTGAAGCTGGACTTTGAGAAAGCCTATGATCGAGTCAACTGGAGATTCCTAGGGGAAGTCCTCCTCAGAGCTGGCTTTGATCCTGGGTGGGTCCATAGGGCGCTCAGTCTGGTCTCTGGCGGACAGACGGCTATCACCATTAACGGGGAAATGGGTAATTTCTTCCGTAATGGTAGGGGGGTTAGACAAGGAGACCCCTTGTCCCCCCTTCTCTTTGACTTTGTAGTCGAAGCCTTAGCAGCAATGCTGGATGCGGCTAAGAGGACGGGGCACATCCAGGGTGTTGTGCCTCATCTGATTCCTGGGGGAGTGTCGCATCTGCAGTATGCAGACGACACGATCATCATGATCCAGCAGGACGATTTGGCTATTGCCAACCTGAAATTCATGCTGCTTTGCTTTGAGAGCATGTCGGGTCTCAGGATCAACTTCCACAAGAGTGAGGTACTAGTCTTGGGGGCTAGTACTGATGAGCAGACGAGGGTGGCCCAGATGCTTAATTGCAGACAGGGGTCATTCCCGTTCACCTATCTAGGACTTCCCATTAGTAACCGTGCGCTCACGGCAGGCGCCTGGAGCCACCTTACCGGTAAGGTTGCTAAACGGGCGGACCCCTGGATGGGTAAGCTGATGTCTTCAGCGGCAAGGTTGACGCTCACAGATGCGTGCATGTCTAGCCTTCCCCTCCATGCGATGGCAGTTTGCCTACTGGGGGATGGGGTCCATCGGACCATGGACGGCTACCGTTCTCGTTTCTTTTGGGAAGCGAACGGGAGGAAACGCAAATACCACTGGGTACGCTGGGATGCAGTGTGTAAACCCAAGGCCTTAGGTGGCTTAGGTATCATGGATACCAAACTCATGAACCGGTGTCTCATGGCTAAGTGGGTCTGGAAGATCTTGACTGGGGAGACTGGCCTTTGGGCCGACATACTCAGGGCTAAGTATCTGAGATCCAAGGACATCCTGGTCGATGACCACGGGGGAGGTTCCCAGTTCTGGATGGCTCTCCAGAGAGTTAAGAACCTCCTATGTCTGGGGGCGAGACACCGGGTGAGGAATGGCAAATCCACTAGACTGTGGATTGACTGGTGGACGGGGCGGGTCCCCTGAGGGATCGATTCCCAGCGATTTTTGCCATTGTGGCTTCACCAGACACCTCGGTGGCGCAGGCCCACCGGGAGGGGGAGTGGTACATTCCCCTCCGGCGGTCGGTTGGACCAGCCGAGGCTGCGGAATGGAGCTCTCTAGTTAGGGAGCTCCCGGTTTTCGAGCCAGCTGCAAACCAGGATGAGCTATCTTGGGCCCTTGAACCCTCCGGGAAGTTCTCGGTTAGGTCCCTTTATAACAAACTTTGCGACGGCACGCCTAGGAATCACTATAGGGAGATCTGGGGGATCGCCATACCCCTTAAGATCAGGATATTCCTTTGGCAATTGGCTAGGAAGCGGTTACCCTCCAACGATAATATTGCGAGGAGACGGGGTCCCTCTACCGGCAGATGTGCCCTTTGTGAGGAGAGAGAGGATATGAATCATATCTTCTTTTTATGTCCCCTGGCAAAGTTTATGTGGAGCACAGTTAGGGAACTGCTGCTCTGCTCCTGGAACCCCTCATGTTTCGCGGATCTTGTTAGATTGATTACTGCGGAGTCGGGACAACACAAGCGAGTTTTATGGATTTGATGTGCGGCTCTTTTATGGTCTTTGTGGAACATGAGGAATAAATTCTCGATTGAGGGGGTGTTTCCTTCTCAACCGGCTGACGGGTTATACAAAATGGCGTTATATGTGCAGGTGTGGAAGCCAGTGGCTAGGAGGCAAGACCGTGGAGCGTTGGAGCAAGCAATTGGCAGGATTCGCTCGCTTCACAACTCTGTCCGAGATAGACCGGACTGACTGCCTATACCTGTTTCTTTACCGCCTTAGGCCTATTTGTATTAGCTCGTCTGTTCGGGGTGTTCTCTCCCCCTAACTATAGCCTTCGTGCTATCGTGTGCCTCAGTTTGTAACCGCCGTGGGCGGAGACCTTCATGTATGTGTGGATCATTTGGCCGGATGGCTTTATTAATTTAAAGCTGGGCTCTGCTCGAGCCTTCCGTCTAAATAATTAGTGGAACTACTTCTTTGCTGTGATGTATCTACAAGGACGGTATATGAGTAAGGTAGCTCTTGAAA
The DNA here is from genome assembly GCA_947311845.1 of Poa pratensis. Classification (NCBI taxonomy): domain Eukaryota; kingdom Viridiplantae; phylum Streptophyta; class Magnoliopsida; order Poales; family Poaceae; genus Poa; species Poa pratensis. The sequence continues at coordinate 5,575,147 of CAMZMU010000033.1, read as the reverse complement.
TTATGCTCCTTCATTAATTACAGATCCTAAACTGGCCATATTTTCTGAGCAAACATATCCAACAATGAAATGAATAGCAATTCATGGGTTGTTCATGCTTTTAGAGCAGACTGATATCAATTATTAATATTGAGCAAACATGAACAACTCTTAATTTTCCGTGATATGTTTGTGCTTTTCGATCTAAAACTTTACCCTTCTGTGGGTTTTGCATCATGATGGCGTTCTGTTTTCTTCTTCAATCATGCTCGAAACGCTTCGCGATGGTGTTGTAGGGCATGGCGGAATATGACTGGATTCTAGAGCCTGTGACATTTAAATAGAAATTTCCCTCCCATCGATCAATCATGTGGTTTAAAAATCCACCCATATACCACACGTATGAGCACCCAGTTTTGCAATTTACAAAGGACAGTTTGCGACATCTGGCCGGGCCATTTTTCGTCTCTTTCGTGTGATTTGTTGAAGTTGCTCCAAATTACTAATTTTTTTAATTAATACATTTTTAAAATAATTTTCAAAAATAATACAAGTATTCGACAAATTTAAAAATAATACACTCTGGGTCACTCCGTAGCCGATAGGCCCTGGTGGACCGCGGCATAGCCGCTAGGCTGGTCGGCCGACGGCATTGCCGACAAGCCTGGTCGGCTACGGCGTAGCCGACCGGGCTGATCGCGCGAGCGCATGCATGGTGCTAGCTACGATCGTTCCGAGCTTCACGTGAGTTAGAGCAAATACAATAGTATAGCCAACTTTTGACTATAAGAGAGTGCTATGTCATCTATAGCGAACCTAATAACCAACAATTATAATAATTAACTATAAATATGTATTACTTTATTAATAGTTGGTCCAATTTTAACTCTCACAAAGTGATTAGTAGTACGTGCTGCAGCTTACTCTTACATGAGAGCCCGGTTCCACTCTCTACTCCATTTAAGCACAAATATATTATTAAAATCATTACAGCTTGGTGACTGAATTTTATTGTACTTACTCCTAGAACACACATGCACGCATGACGCAAGCTGTCATCGATCCATCGATCGTTCTGAGCTGACATCACGTGAGCTAGACAGCACGACTGATTTGATATCCCCACCGGTGGTACTGCGCTGTACGTGTTGATACAATTTGAATGAGTTGTTGGAGCCCGTTTTCGGCAGATTTGCCACTGGTAGATGCGGATTTAGGCATGGGAGGTCTCGGGAGATGCAGTGTGTTCTGCTTCGTAGGAGTCGTTGGTAGCTATATTCCTGCATGTAGCATACCGTCTTGTGCAGAAGCTTCTTGTTTTTCTGTGCCTACGTGTTAGCTCAGACCTGTAGCTTGGCTAGCTAATTGTGCAAGGATGGTATCTGGGCGACGGGCCTACCCCTCACTCGAAGATACTCATTTTGACATTGTTTCCAGAGCAAAGACACACTTCAGTTCAACAAAACACTACCTACCTGATTTTTTTCTTGATATACGCTAAACTGGGCTGAATTGTCATTTGAGTTGTTAGTGTTCAATGCATGTTTGAAAAAGTTGCTGGGTTGCTGTGATGAATTACAAGGATGGTATTGCAAGGTGGCTCTTGAAAAAGTTGCTCCTGCCCTAAGTACACATCCTAAACTGATCATACTTAATTTCTACAGCAATCAGCAAGCTTTTTCTGCTTTTCGACTAATCAGTTGCTTGCCTCGTCATGGTGTTTGTTTTCTTGTTGTGAATGTAGACCATATACTTCACTTAGTTGATTGGTTAATTTTGTCACACTTGTCTGCTTGTTTGTTTGCTGATTTGAATCACAAGGATGATATCTGAGCAAACATGTACGTATGTTTGTTTGATAGCAATGTTGGTGTTTTTTTGCGTCTAAAATTTCACCCTTCAGTGGGTTGCTTCATAATGGTGTTTTGTTTTCTTATTATGAATGTAGACCACATAGTTCATGCGTTACTTAGTATAAACGTTGTCTCTTGTTTAATTGTGTGGCGAATCACAAAGATCATATATCCTGAGCAAACATATGAAGTTCTGAAATTAAAAGGAATTCACTAGAGCTTATAATGGCAGACTTCTACCTTTTCTTGTCATGTTCTCTGTCTTGAAATTATGAGCACGACTACCTTGTTTGTTGTGATGAATCTACAAGGACGATATCTGAGTAATGTACCTCTTAAAAGGGTGCTCCTCAATTGATTATACCTCAAGAACTGATCATATATTCTAAGCAAACTTGTGCAGCTTGTAATAAACTGCTAGCATTATGCTTGTTAGGTTCTTGTCATGCTCCTGCTGTTTTATAAACACGTTGTCCGACTTGAAATATTGATATATTCGTTGCCTAAAGTGGCCGTTTTTCTCTGGAGCAATCTGGTTGTCTAGCCCGATCGAAAGCTGATCACAAGTGCATAGTTCAGATGATCAAACTGTGATTACTACAACAAAATAGTATTTCGCTCCTAAATGATGGCCGTCACTACAAATCTTCTCTCTACAATCAATAGTGCCCGCAGATTCGCCCGCGGTAGACAGACCCTAGCGGTAGATACAAATTTTAGGCATGGGAGGTCTCGGGCGATGTAGTTTGCTTTGCTTAGCAGGAGTCGTTCGTCATTCTTCGGCCAGATGTAGCCTACCGTCTTGAACAGACGCCTGCTGTTCCAATAGTATTGCGTCCTTGCTACTCCCTCCATTCCATTTTAATTGAGTCACATATATCTAGATATGGATGCATCTAGACATGTTTTAGTGCTAGGTACATACATATCTAGATATATGTGAATCAGTTAAAATGGAACGGAGGGAGTACTTGCTACTCGCTAGATCTTGTAGTTTGCCTTGATGATTTTGCAAGGACGGCACATGAGCAGTGGGCCATCCCCTTGCATGACGATACTCTATTTCCGTGTGATACTTCACCGACCCTATAATTTTTTACTCCAGATCAACATATGCGACCTGTTTTGTATGCCAATTTTTTTTCTTATATGCTAAGTTGTGCTCGTTGGTCATTTGAGTTGTTGGTGTTCAATGCACCCTAATATAAGCATGACTTTTATTTTGACTTGTTTGATGTGATGAATCACAAGGACGGTATCTAATCAAGGTGGCACTTCAATAGTTGCTCCTGCGTTGATTTCAGTCGTCGACATTCAGCACTGGCCAGAGCCCAAACCCTAGCAGGACCCGCACCACCTTGGCAGGCACCGCCAACGGTAGACGGCTGGGGAAGAAGCAAGAGGCGATGGATCTAGGTCGCCGCCTGAGTAGCTCGTCGAGCGACGTGGGGGGCCTTCTTTCTGTAGAGGGATGCCAGCCCTAGGGATGTTGGCGTTATCTTTCATCATGTAGGAGTCTTCATGTTTGTTTTGATGTATGTCTACGTGCTAAGTAGTTATGATGATTAACAAAGCAAGATCTTTCCTCGAAAAACATTTTGATTCCTTATTTCATATTTAAAATCACTGAAGTCAAGCATGTCTATTTTTTAGTTGCCCTCAAAAAGATGTTGTTAAGTTGCAGAGAAGGTGCCATTGTCAGCATGGACTCCATAGTCATTCTCGTCCAAGGTCAATTTCTTTACTTGGTTCATCATCCAGAATAGAGTTTGGGAGGTACACAACACAGAATTCGGTTCAATTGACTCACTCTTCCATGCAGACATGTTTTTTGAGAGAAAACATAACTTTATTAGGGCATGTCGCCTGACACAAGACCAGCAATAGGCGCTGGTACTTCATACTCCTAGAGCACAGCTCTATGTACATCACAAGACTACCCAATACTCGCTAATTCATGGGATGGTCTATTCAGATCATGTTTACACGCCACAACTTCGCACAAAGGGAAGTTGGTCCTAAATTGGAATTTAAGATCCTCAAGGATCATTGCTTGCCAGGACGCATCAGCCTCTCGTTCATTCAGAGCCAACATCAACAACTTTGAGTCCGCCTGTGGATGGCACCTAGGTGCTCAGCCAGGCGAATAGCGTGCACCGCAAGTGTCGGTTCAGCATAGAACGCATCAGCAATGTTCTCACTACGACCAGCAATATAGAGCAGCTACCACCTCACCTCTATGATCACGAGCGATTACTCCCCATCCTGCATGGTTGAACCTAGGCGTGAAATCTCCATTTATGTTGAACTTGAGAACATCACAATCAGGCAGCTTCCAAACTGTTTCTTCCTGAATCTTTTCTTTTAATTTCTGTCCGAAAATTTCCATGTACTCCATGGAATAGCGACGAGTTTGGTGTGTAATAGCATCAGCATCAAGGGTTTTTTCACCTTCCTTAAGGGCTCCTTTGATTCAAAAGATTTGCAAAGGATTTGTGGATGAATGAATCCTATAGGAAATTTTCCTATCTTGGTCATTTGATTTGTAGGATTGGATCCTATAGGAAAAATTCCTATAGGAATCATTGTACTACTTCCCATAGAAAATCTAACATTCACTCCAATCTCATTTTACAATTCCTTTGGCGGAATCAAACAAACTTTGGTGCATGGAAAATCCTATAGGATTGGAGTGTGCATGATATTAGAATCCTAAATTTTCCTATTCCTACAATTTTCCTATCCTATGAATCAAAGAGGCCCTAAGCTTTTTTCGATTGCTCCACCGTAACCACCAGAACGTTAGGATTTGCACCCGGCTTTCCAGACATGTTGAATAGTCGGCACCGCACCTCATATTTCCGTTTCAGTATTCCATGCACATTTACTCCATATTGGGAGAGTTGCACTATGGGCATTAGTGGATGGTAAGCTCTGAAGAATTTCTTGTATTGTGTGTATGATTTGCGATCCACCAATATTCAAATCAGCTCACAAGAGCACATGCTCTCCGGTAAATAAAAAGATTTTTATTGATGTAAATTTTTTCCAAAAATTGGTCTCTTCTTCTGGTGTCCCTTGCAGAATATATTGGTTGTGCTGTGAAGAACGTGACATTATTCGTGGTTGTAGCCTTGTAGGACATCGTGCCGTGCGGGTGGCCATGTGAAAAGCTCGTGGGTCACCATAAGCACCACGGATCCTAGACAGCAGAAGGGATATCTCCTCTCTTGCCATGCTTGTTGTTGCTGGGATATATTTAAGGAACAAGAGGATTTGATTGGATTTAAAGCCACATCAACATTACCAGCCGCTTCTTAATATAAGTTCGAGGAGGCGCTATGGCCTAAGGGGTATCCAACTTTCCTCTTAGGTGCGACTAATTTGATTTAACCTCCGACGGTACTGTACTGCCCCCGTGAACTCGTTGATCGGCCCGTGATTTCCCCTCCGGATGTGTTGTCACATCTTGTTTTCAGCGAATTGGCCCGCTGTAGAATCGGATTTTAGGCATGGGAGGTCTCGGGCAATATAGTGCGTTTCACTTGGTAGGATTCGTTCGAGGTGCTGCTTCAGCATGCAGCCTGCAAGAAACAATGGGTAGCGTACGGTCTTCTGCAGCCGCCACCTGCTGGACTGGCGCTACCCTCTTGCAGTCTTGCTCTGAATGGTAGCTTGTAGTGCTGATTGGGCAAGTACGGTGCCTTATCGATGGGCCTTCTCCTCGTTGGACGATACTCTAACTGAATCTGTTCCATGAGTGAACCTACATTCTTTCACTTCAGTGAAGCAGAACACAAAGCCTCTTTTCAACGCCTGATTTTTTTCATAATATGCTAAAGTGACTGTGTTCAGTGGTTACTTGAGTTTACTGTTCAGTGCATCATAAGCAAGATTACTGTTTTGTCTTGTTTGTTGTGATGATTCACAAGGACGGTATCTGAGTGAAGTGGCTCTTGAAAAAGTTGCTCCAGCCCTGATTACACAGCCTAATGATCTAATCTTATATTCTGAGCAAACATGCACGAATCTTAACTGTGACAGCAATCCACAAGCTGTTTGTACGTTTTCGATTAGAAGTTCATCCTTCAGTAGGTTGCTTCATCATAGTGTTTGTTTTCCTGTTGTGAATGTGGACAATGTACTCCACTTAGTTAATCGGTTAATTAAATCACACTTATTGGCTTTATTTTTGCCATGATGAATCACAAGGACGTACATGAACGAGGTAGCTCTTGAAAAAGTGCTTCTTCCTCGATTATACAGCCTAAACTGGTCATATATATTCCGAGTAAGCATGCACAAATCTTAAAAGACAGCAATTCACAAGCTGTTTGCACTTTTTGTCTAAAACTTTATCCTTCTGTGGTTCTCGCTTCACAAGTGGTGTTCTGTTTTTGTTTTGTCTATTCTTTCATGCTTGATATGTGGACGATATAGTTTCAGTTCCAAGGTTAATTAAGTCACCCTTGTCTGCTTGTTTGTTTGCTTTGATGAATCACACGCATTATGGCGCCGTGTGGGAGGCCGTTCCCCCCGTGTTAGTGGTGACGGCGGTTCCCTGGGCGACGGGACACGACGGTGGTGCTGCGCCTGCAACACATTGGCATCAACCCACACGCTGGCATTGCAGTTTCCCCACGTGTTGCATTAACGTCGGCGCACCGCCCCCTTGCCATTAAGATCCCTCCTCGCCGTGGACATCCACACACACTCGTCGCCCTCCTCGCCATGTAATCCACACACACACACACACACACACACACACACACACACAAACACACACACACACAGACACACACACACACACAACACACACACACACACACACACACACACACACACGGTGGACAGCATAATCGACGCTGCAAAATCCCTTCTCGCCATGCACATCCACACACACTCGTCGCCCTCCTCGCCGTGTAATCCACACACACATGCCATATGGTGGACAGCGCAATCGATGCTGGCCGACAGCACACCGCGATAGTCAGCCGCATCCCATTGCGGCTGCTACCACCGGTGCCGCGGCGAGCCAGTGACTGCCATCCCATGAAGGAGGAGCGGCAATCGCCACCACGGCGTGGAGGCAGAGGCCTCAAAGTCGTCATCGGTCAGCCTCGTTCCATGCCACCAGGAGGCGGTCCGGTGATCCACGACTTGGGCCACGGCGTTCCCCACCGCGCGGGTGCCTCTTCCTCCGCCCATGCAGCCCAGAGCCGCAGCTGCGCATGAAGGAGAAGCCGCGGGAGGTGGTGCCAGAGTGCTACCGCATATCGTCGCTGCTGCGGGATGAGTACGAGGGTGAATTCCTTGGCTACATGGTGGCCATCGCGGACTTGCTCGCCGAGATCGAGAGGGACTCCGGCTACATGGCGGTCCTGGCGACCTCGGCGCAGGTGGCCGCCTCCTCCTCATCCACCACATACGGAAATAAGTTTATTCTCTGACTAAATTGGTTCACATGTTGTCTATAAGATTGACTGCTTCTTTTGGTTGTGCATCAATTTCATCTTGAGATGACTGTCTGAGTTCATATAATTGACTTTAACTATAAAAAAGAAAAGTTCAGTTTATGCTCTATGAATGTTGCCCTACTCCATTCTTTCTGGAAATGAAGAAGTGTCATCATTCAGCATGCTTTTTGCAAATAGATTATAGTAAAATCAGTAACTGACAATAGATCATAGGACTACTTGAGTGCCAATTTTCATTTTATCTTCTCTCACTTTCAATTGGGTTTAGAGAACCAAAAGAGCCATTCTTCGAGGCGTCATCTGGTTAGATCGCTCTGCTGTTAGTTGTGTTCACCTTTCTCCTTTGGCGAAGCATAAAATGGCGAAACCGCAACATATTGAATTGCCATAGTACGATTTCCTTTGAAATTACGAGAAGATTCTTGGTGGAGTGCGGAGGCATTTATGTTTGCCGATTGTATTTTTAGAGAACTGAGAGCCTGAAGGTCGAATTTACGCATTGTCGAAGGTAATCTAATATTGTAGCCGATAAGCTATATAGGTTTTGTTTTCTTAATAATCTATCATCCAACTGTGTCCATAAATACTCGAACATAATCTAGTACAGTACATGATACAACTATTTTATGATTATCAATAAAGTTAACCATGACGGTTATCCCCACAAAATTCCCTATTTTTTCATTCTGGTTTTATCTTTGAAATTGATAAGTCAAAGAGGTAGTCAAACAAGTCTAGTTGTTTGAGTTGCCGTCCGAGAAAAAGTTGGTTGATCTGCACAGAAGGTGCCACTTTCTCCGGGGGCTCCATGATCATCCTGGCCATCGCCCATGGCTATATTGTCGATTTTGGTTCGTCATCTAGATTAGGATTTGGGCGGCGTAGAATGCGGAGTTTGGTCCAATTGGTCCTCTCTACTGTGCAGATAAGTTAAATAATTGTCGGTGCACCTCATGTTTAGGTGTTGCTATTCCATGCGCATTTACTCCATCATGTAAATTGGCAAATGAGAATCACTTGAGAATTCTTGTCCTATGCTCCATGATCTGGTGCTTCTATAGTTTTGTTTCTGTCTCAATTGCGTTTGATCTTTCCTAATTAATGTAATGAGTCACATATATCTTATCCTCGGCCGCCACCGTAAATGCCATGTCCTTGTATCATTACAAGACTCTTTAGAAGAGATTGGCGAATAATTGAGAACCAAAAGATACAGATAAGCAGAAAAAATAGAAACACTAGAATTTATAAGTCAATCCGGAACATGAAGAAAAATAGAAGGAGAGAAGTTAAGTACTAGACCTTTTAAACTCACCAACACAGATCATGGTCTTGAATGTGGAATCTGAGCTTGGTTTGGCGAGTTAATTTGCCTGCGGAGGATGCAGAATTAGGGATGGGAGGTCTCGAGCGATATATAGTGTGCTTTGCTTAGTATGAGTTGTTCGTGTACATGGAGCAACCAGTAGAGTACCATCCTGTGTAGATGGATTCCTATTGAGTTACACTTTTGAGGTATTTCTTACTGTTTATTTTTTTATTTCATGGATGTGCAAGGACGTTCTCGGATTGATGGATGTCCCCTTGCATGATTATAACAAGTGTCTGACTAATATCTGAGCAAACACCCTAATATGGTACACTTCCACGGAACATGATATTTTTTGCATCACTGATTTTTGTCTTGGTAAACAAACCATATCCAAAACACTGTTTATTTTATATATTATTGTTGAAGACATGATAAGTATTGTTATTGTTTATTTCTTGTGATAATGTGATGAATCACATGGACGTTATCTGAGCAAGGTAGCCAAAAAAATTCTCCTTCCTTGATTACATATACATCCAAATTGATCATATATTCTAAGAAAACAAATGTAATTCTGATAAACAGCAATTCGACTAGTTGTTAATGCTTTTAGAGTAGAATGCTCTCTTTTTTGCATATTACCTATCTTGAAATTATTGACACACCTACCTATTTTTTTTTGTCTTGAATCTACAAGGATGGTATCTGAGTAAGGTATGATCTCTTGTAATCACTTACATGCAAATATACTAATACGATCATTGGCATATGATAAGCACTTGATAATTCATTGCGTACGCTTCACGACCCAATTCTTTTTTGGTTTTTTGTTTATGTCTCAATTGACTTTGATTTCTCCTAATTAATGCAGCGAATCACATCCTTTCGACTCAATCTCAACCTTAAGTTCCATGTCCTGGTGTCAGTACTGGACTCTTTAGAAGAGATTGACGAATAATTGAGAATCAAAAGATAAAGATAAGGAGAAAATACAGAAACACTATAATTTATAAGTTCATTCGGAACACAAAGAAAACAAAATGACAAAGAGAAGTTTAGTACTAGACTTTTTACCAACTCACCAACTCTGAACACGGTCGCTCTTGAAAAGGCCATCGTTCATTGATTGTATGCCCAAAACTGATCATATACTCGGCGCCCTCATTATACGTATTGATTCAGTGAGAATGTCTAGTCTGAGTTTAGTTTGGCAGATTCTCACCCCAAGGATGAGGATTTAGGAATGGGAGGTCTCGGGCAATGTAGTGTGCTTTGCTTAGCAGGAAACGTTAGCTTGCACGGAAGAAAAGTTAGTATGCCAGCGGGCGACTCGAAGTTTCGCGTCTTCGCCGGCGATCCCGCCGCTCCCCTCCGCCTCCGGTCGCCGTCCGGGCACCGTGAGGTGGGGGGGAGCTCCGGCTTTCGTCTGTGTGTGCAGATAGGGTCTACTTATAGGTGTGCGTGCCTCCCGGCGGCAGCGAAGACGGCGCCGCTGATGTCGGTGTTTTGGGCGAGGTCCTTCCCCTCCTGCCGCTGTTCTGGCGTCGTCTTCGTCGCTGGGGAGGTTGTGAAGGCTCTGTGTCGGGTGCGCTCCTCCGCGTCTGCTCCTCCGGCCGGCCGTGGCGGTGAGGGGAGGAGCGGGCGGAGCTTGGCGTTCCCGTTTTGTTCGCGGTGGTGCAGGTGGTCTCTGTTGTTGTCTCAGCTCCGGCCGGCCGAGGTGGCGAGGGGAGCGGCATCTAGAGGCTGGTGGTGGTTCGTGGTGGCTGGCCTGGGTGGCATTCCGTCGGCGGGAAGAGGGGTGGTGCGGTGGGAGTGGTGCTGTGACCGTGCGTGTTCATCGCGTCAAGGTGCCGTCGCGCAGCGGCGGACGAGCTTTGCGGTCTTCTTCAAAGAGGGGTGGCGCTCTCTCCACGGTGGATTGCGGTACGGCGACGGCGGCGTCGCCTAGGCGTCTTGGGAGCCGGCGAAGGATCTGATTGAGGTTTCTCCAGGGTTCTCAGGGTGCTCTGTGCTTTTTGCAGGGGTCCGTTTGTAATTTTCTTTTCTTTTTGGACTTTCTTGTAATTTGTACTGAGTTCTCTGTTATATGAATCAGATCCTTTCCTCAAAAAAAAAAAAGTTAGTATGCCATTTTACCCAGACATATGTGGTTACTAATTAAGGAGCTAGAATTTTGAGAGGTTGTTTTGCTGTTTGGTTTGATGTGATGATTGCACAAGAACAGTATCTGAGTGATGGATTTTCCTTCGTATGATTGTACCCAATCCGCGAATATTATCTAAGCAAACACCTTACTATGTCACACTTCCGAAGAGCGTGGTTTTTTAATTTTCGCTCGTATCTGACGGCTATCACCGCAAATTTTCTATGTAAAATCAAACAGTTTTCTTGTTTGGCCTTCATGGTAAACGTAGTCCATTCATACCTACAGAAGACTTGTTCATTCTCGAAAAGTAATGAAAACAAAAAGACTTATTGTTTACTGTATTGTTAATTTGGTCTATTTTTCCGGAAATCCGTTGTAGCTCCTGAGCACCAGTGAGCCAGTTTTTCGGAAAAATTGAAAAACACACTTTTTTGCTTCACAGAAATCTGTAATTTTTAATACAAATAAATATACACATTACTTACGTACGCCTGAAGTTTCATAAAACAATTCATTATATTTTGCGCTAGGAAAAAAGGAGAAATTCCACAGATTCAATACACTATATTCCTTTTTATGCCCAGTTTTTTTTGTTGTTTTTATACAGCTCGAAATACGACTTCTTGCACCGAAAATTAGCATGTACGTAGGAAACATGCATATGTATAGAATTTTCTTTTAATTTTTTTCTGAATTAAAAAAATATATCTTATAGCTTCACTGGTGCCCGGGTGCCACAAATCTGCATCCTTTTTTTTTGCATATCTACCAGATGCTTCTTGATTGATTAATTAGTCCTACGCAACTCAATGATATGCCTCTTAGGACACAATAAAGGTGACCAGGTCTGTCTGCATATGATTTTCTTACTGATGTTGTTTGAATACAAAATTCCAAAACCGCCTGATTGGGCTTTTCTAGAAGAATGTAAAATATAGAAACTATGAAAAATTCATATAGGGTACGGTGTCAGCTTTTCATCTTGTGTTATCAACATAGCTAGCTCCAGGGGTCGCATCTACCAGCTGGTAAACCAACGCCTTAACAGCAGGCCCCAGAGCATCCCTGCTATAAAATCTGAATAAGGCAACGCAAAACTAACCATGTTAATTTTCTGACAATCAATCCAGTTGGATCCTCGTAGCTCATCCTAACATCCATCCGCACATTATCAGTATTTTTGGACCACATGAATTTAACCACCTTCTGGCATTCAGATAACTTACGTCGTTTAAATCCCAAATTATCTTTCATCCTTGAAATCAATCAACCAAGGTAAAAAAAGAAGAGCTGTTTCAGTCGCCAAAGGTCAAATTATTTACTCGGTTTCATCATCGAGAAAACAGAGTTTGGACGGTAGAAGACGCAGACCTGAACCCAAAAAAATTCAGAACAAATTGAAAACAAAATATATCAGAGCCAGGTTTCGATCCTGGGACCTGTGGGTTATGGGCCCACCACGCTTCCGCTGCGCCACTCTGATTTTGTTGTATTATAAGAGACAAAATTCTTGTTATCGAAACACGTACTGTCCCAGATTGCCGTCCAAAGTGAAAGCACGTACGGGGACACATTAACGAGCGCCAAAGCCACTTAGCCCAACAAAGCTAACAATGAGAGCGATGGCAACTTGGCAAGAGCCTCCTCGATTCTTCAAAGGGGCCGGGGGAAGACAAAGAAGGAGACCGTTAACTGACGCACGAGCCTATCCCCGTCACCATGTGTGTACGCCATATGCACCAGCTAGCTGTGAGTCGTAACATCACACCAATGGCCATCGCTGCTTGCTCAACCTCGACGACCCCCACCAATGGCGTGTTTCTCCCCAAGGGCTACTGCCGAGGACGCAAATTCGATCGGGCGGCGCCGTCACACTGAATCCAAGGACCACACGCCTCTTTCATGTCCAGCGCATCCCGTACTTACGTTACGGATAACCGCAGGTTCAAATTTTCTAACGCGTCGGCCTGCTGGACAAGATGATGATGATGATGCTTAGAAAAAGAAAAGAAGATGTACTCACAGCAATTAAGTGGGTACACACATCAAAACCCTTCTTTATTATTACAAGCACAAACCGTAACCACAACCACACATGCATATATCGAAATGACACCTCATATCAATCTCGCTGGAGCCAACAAGGCGCCCACACCACACGCCACGCAAAACATCCGTCGCCAATTTATTCTTCAGGAAACACACAACCGCAATCTTGGACAGTCCCGTCCGGCAACAGCAGCACGTCATCCATCGCCGATCGACCTTGCCACCACCAGACCTACGCAACACAGGGAATAATCGATGATACAACCAACAGTTTGGATCAAAGAGTGCATCAATAGTAGATCGGGTAATTTTCTGTGATACATGACACATGCATTGAACATGATGAAAAACTAGAGAGAGCGTGTGCGCATGTGTGTACCTGGGCAGTGAGGTCGGCTCAGCGGAGCACCGACACTCTAGGCAGGGGCTTCTTGTAGTACGGCGAGTGGCGCGGCTCGAAGAGGGAAGGGTCATGGCCAGCCTCCAGCCCGTCCCACTCCAGCTTGTCCCACCACCCCTTCTCGCAGTCCACGACGGGACGTTGTTGGTTGTCCCGGCCGACGGCTGGGAGGCGCCTAAGGCCCCAGCAGCCTCTGAGCCTGACGGTCTCAAGCTCGGGAGCAAACATCTTGTCTTCGCATATATGCTGCAGCTTGTAGAGCTCATGCAGGTAGATGTGCTTCAGCTTTGGCAATGCAAATACACCTTCTCGGCGACCTATTATCGCAAGAAACTCTGGCACCACCGGGAATATCTTGACGAGATCACCACAGCTGACAATGTGCAGGGTCTCTAAGTTGGGAAAATATGATTCAGGAGCATTCCACGATAATGGAAGCACAAATGTGAGCCTCGGACAGGAATATAGATGTATGCTCCGTAGTTTCGCGAATGACCAAGTGTCTCTCGAGTCAGACATCGTTCCTTTGCTCCAGATGCAATGCGCCATCGGTAGATCAGCTGCCCAAAGGTCTCTATTTTTCCAAAACTGTCAAGAATATAGTTGGTGTTGAAGACTGTGTGCATCTTAGGGCATCTCACAACATGACACTGTTTCAGATGTGCCAGTTAAGTATTTTCCCATCTACATATGTCATGTTTTCAGCGATCACCGTGGCGATGGAAGAATTATCATGCACGTGCAGCGACTCAGCCATGTTCAGCACAAACATGATAACCTTGATTCCTTGTATGCTTTCCATGCTAGTGCTGCTGATTCCCTCACCAATCTCCACATGGCAGTTTGACTGCTGAAAGTGTGATGCACTTTCATTGCGGTCATGATCAATAGCTATGTTGTCAACTTTGTAGGTGCTGTAAGTATTGGGGCTTAATGACTTGTGTCGAGGCATACATATTTGCCAACTGCTGTCAGGGCAAGTCTTGTCCTTCTTACAGCTCTGCTCCTCAACCCTTGTGGTACTGTCAGCACATAGATTAATATGGAACCTAGTACTATTCCAACAGAACTTAGCGATATTTTCTAATACCAAGGTCTGAAGAAACCTTATGTCCATTATAGTAGCATATGCTTGATGAAGTTCTGTTTGAACACAGCTGACCAGAGAACCAATGTGTAACATACTGAGTTTTGGCAAACCCTTTTCTGGCCATAGAATGGCATGGAGCTGCAAACATCCCGATAGAATAATTTTTTGAACATTTGGGACCTGCACCACCTCATCTTTCAGGACAAGTATTTTTACCAATGTGCCTGATAGATCTAGCTCCTCAAGATTTGGAAGTGATCCACACAATCTAAACTTCACCAATCTTGTGCAACCGGCTAAGGAGATACGAGAGATTTTGGCTTCCTTATTTTGATCCACTCTTTGTCCAACATCTAAGCTGAATGATTCAAGTAACGGAGGTAGTTCATCAACATACTCCAGCCCAAGACAACCATCAAGAACAAGATTCTGGAGGCTAGTTGCTCTGGATAGGCTTGGCAAAACTTGTATTGTGTTGTTCCCTGATAGATCAAGGAGCTCCATCTTCACCATATCTACGAATTCGTCTTTTTCCCCTGTCTCCCAGGGCATGTAGGCTCAACAACTCGAAGCTTATGAAGGTTCTGCAGTTTTCTCCATGCAAAATTCTTGTTCCAAAACCTTCCGCTCTTTATATGTACTTCCCTTATGTTCGCAGCCATCTTTAGTAATATCTCCGGCGATAAATCCAGTTCCCAGTCTGTGTAGCTTATGTCTAGCACCCATAGACTCTTGCAAAATTCTACTGCTTGAATACATTGATCATCTTCTTCTGCCTGATGATCCTTGCAACTAGCTAATCCGAGGAATCTTAAGTTGTGGCAACAATGGAAAGGAGCACAAGAAAAACTGAAGGTGCAGTGGCATAATTTGAGAACATGAAGATTGTCCGATTGATAAAACATGTCATTAGGTAATAATTGTAGTGGAGTATCAGATCCATTTGTGACTCCCGCAAAGAAAAATGATGTTGACTCCGGATGTACAGTGTATATATTAGTCTGTCCGTGCACAATGGAGTTGCTCCTGGCTGATATCCATCGATTTGAAGGAGTCTCCAGTTATCACAAAACGGGCTGTTCATTACATGAATAATCCTCCATGTGTACTTGCTGATGCAGAGCAGTTGCAAGGTCCCATGCTTCCTCGTCCTGGCCTCCCTCTATAATCCCATCACACACCCAGTAGCTAGAAGCATGGGTGGCCCAGTTGTAGTCCATGATGTTGCCTGCCTGATATTTAAAGACAGAAGATACGAACAACACTCCACGGCTGTTTCACTTATCTTGTCTTTGTGCCCAGCAATTTCTCTAGCCTCGTGAAGCAGAAGCTTCCATCCATAATACCTTGTGCACATAAATATAAAGATGCGAAGTATCCACCTTTTCACTGATTCCCGAGTTGAGCCGAAGCCTTCCTCGGAATGTCCACAATACTTTACTAAGAAAGACAGACCATCGATCCAAAGGTTGGGGAATGCCAAAATCATTTAAGCCAATTGTGTTGTCGCTCCCATTATGGAAGATCAACAAAAATGTGTTTTCTCGCATGGATCCATAAATCACTTCCCCGACTTCTTCTATCTCAGCTCTAGAGCCTTCATCTACCCTCTGAAATCATCTTCTTCATCTTGCCTATCAAAAACATCCATTACCTGATGAGAAAGTCTCAGCTCTTGCGCGATTGTCCTTTGAAGTGCTCTTCGGCTTTTCCACCTCGAGCAATCAACATGGATGATCTTGTCGAATTTCTTCACCAGAGATGGCGGGGGTTCTTTACCTATTGCTCTAAGCACAGCCGAAGCGGCCAACCCACCCCATCCATCAAAATAAATGACCTTGTGTGCATTATTGCTCGTATCCTCCAGATAAGGTATTATCCATTTTACCGCTCCTTCGATGGTGTCTGGATAAATCCTCTGCATTAGTTGATGGCAAATAATTATTTGAGGTCACTCAGTTTAGCAGAGTCTTCATATAGTAACATATACTATGCAAGAGTTCAATTTTTTTTTATTGTTAGGATCAACACTAATTAATTTAACTGCAAGCATGGGCACTCGTATATGCTCACATCAAGCCAGAACCTTAAGACTTAACTAACTCTGTGTCAGTGGCCTAAATACGATTGGGTGATGCTTGGAGCGTGGTCGAGCCGTAGCGCACGCGCGAGAGGAGTGCCGGTGTAGCAGATCGTCATTGTAGAAGGCCGTGGATTAGTATGTTCTATACATATGGTGTTTGGTGCAGTCCTACAGGCACCCATGGAGATGTGAGAGAGGTAGGGACGATTGTGTGAGGAGACAGAGAAACTAAGCTTGTTGTGGTTTGACGAGATATGGCCTCCCTTTCCCTAGGCTAGCTCTCGAAATGCTAAAGGAAAACGCTGTTTGACAGCCGACTGTAGCTACAGTCGGTTCCGTCGGCCGCGCGCGCGCAGGACCCGAGCATCGATTTGATGCAGCCACGCCTCCAACTAACTAGTACTACTAGTACTCCTAGCTACTGTACCACATGCAGGTCGCTTTCAGCTGGCCCACCTTGGTCCGTGCACAACGTATGCTCATGTCGACCGCTCGCTTATTATTTCTAGCTCCACGCCTCCACATCAAATCTATCAAACTATCTATCTGCATGCATGTGCCCGTCCGTCCGCAGCTACCTGCTTCCTTGTTTAGCTAGGATATGGATATATCGCGTGTGTGTGTCCTGGTTCGGCTGTCTATGTCGACGTCTCGCGGACCTAACTTGTTCGTCAATCGACTCTCTGACTGCTACATAACTTGATAGTTTTTGCACCATCAGTGTTATTTTCTTGCATCATAAGGACAACAAATATGCACCATTTCTATTTTTTGGTAGCATGTCGAAAATTTAAACTGCTACATAACTTGATAGTTTTTGCACCATCAGTGTTATTTTCTTGCATCACAAGGACAACAAATATGCACTATTTCTATTTCTGGGTAGCATGTCAAAAATTTAAACTGCTACATAACTTGATAGTTTTTGCACCATCAGTGTTATTTTCTTGCATCACAAGGACAACAAATATGCACCTACTTTTGCTACATTGCAGTGTTAAAAATGCTACAATATCTTTTGCTACATATCGCAAGTTTTCACATATTCATAGGAAAATGTTGCAAAATAATGTTGTATTTCTTAAAATGCTACATATATAGAATGAAATTGCATAAATTATTTATTCTGGTGCATAGGTGTGAATTAGTGCCCCAATTTGATTAACCAACATGATTGTTGATTGGAAGGAGGTTAGAAAAGCACGTACATGCGTGCAAACCTGATGCCTAGCTCGTATAAAGAGAGCAGCTTGAGGAGCAGCTTTTTGCTGGGGTCCACCGATATAGGGGAGTGCCGTCTATCAATTTTGCCATGTGGACGATTTCTCGTACGAAAGACATGCGGCCATGCGGGAAAGTACTGTACGAAAGCGACGTCTCGCCAGCACGGAAAGCGACGTCTCACGCGCGCAGGTCGCATCTTACGCTCTTAGCTACCGCACAAGATTAATCGGACGGCTGTCGAGGCGGCTGATCCGAGGGCGGGATCAGCCGGCTGACGCCTAGCGCACGCCAATGCTAAAAGGGTTTCAACAAGAATCACATCCTCGATTTGGCGTGGTCTGTGCAGCTAGACTACCTATTATGTATTGTAAATTTAAAAGGGTACCCAATTTAAAATGTGGATCAGACAACACTATATATTTAGGGTTAATCTCTACAAAAACTAAGCTCCCTAGGATTTCTAGCCAATGAGAGCATACACGTATAGCGATTTGATTCGCTGGCGCCGTGCTTTGTGCCCCGTCTGTCAGGGTCAGTTTCGGGTGGGCCTGCTTGTGTGCTTTCGTCGGCGGAGATGCCGACCTGCGGCCAGTACACGAGAGAACCAATCTTAGCCATGTGGTGGTCGGTTGAGGCATAGTAGTGCGGCGCGCCTCACTTCCTTGACCGCCCGGTCGTCTCCTCTTCGCTGACGGGCGTCGGACGGACGCCAGGAAATCGCCGCCGCCACACACACCTCCCCATCTCAATCCTTTCATTCGTCGCCGCCGCCACCTCCTCCTCCCTATTCAGCTCCATCTCCCCCAGCGCCGCCACGAAGAGGCTGCCATGGGCGGCGCGGGCAAGAGCTCTGTCGGCGACGGCAGAGAGGCGGGTTGGGTGGGGCGTCCACGACCTGCAAGCTCCTCGCCCGCCGGTGCCGCCGATTCCGAGCCCTCTCTCTCCGACCGGGACGAGGAGATCTCCGCGCTCCGGGATAACCTCGCCGCCCTCGAGGCCAAGTTCCACGCCCAGCGGTCGCTCCTTGCCGAGCAGATCGGGTACGCCTCCAGGCTTTACGACGAGGTGCGCCTCCATGGCGCTGCAGAAGGTCGGGGCGTGGGGGACAGAGGGAAGGGTGCGGCTCCGTCGATCTCGCCTGCACGCGTCGCCGACGGCGGGTGATGCTCGGAGGCGTTGACGCCCGCTATTCCCTCGAAAGGCCCTGCCTCCCAATCCACGCGCTACCCCGCTCCCCATCTCTCCATATCCTGCGGCGAGGCAATTGCCGGCAACGAAGACGCGGGGCCCTGGTGCAGGAGCTACGGGAGGCCGCCAGGGGCCTCATCGCACGACGCACAGCCGACGGGGACGCGCTGCGGCGGCGCTGGACATGGATGTGTATAACCTCGAGTGCTCTGTCGCCTTCCTCGATTCCGCCACTGCCGAGAAGGTCCGTCCAGCCCCCCCCCCCCCCCCCCCCCCCCCTCCCTCTCCCCTCTCCATCTTCCGTGGCGAGGCAGTGCTCGGCAATGACGACGCGAGGGTCCTGAAGGAGCAGGTGATGGAGGACCTGCGGGAAGCCGTCAGGGCCTCCCCGCGCGCTGAACAGGGATATCCGTCCCTTGTTTCTTGTGTGCCGCAGAGGACGAAAACGATGCCCTCTAGGCCGTGCTCCCTGCTCTCTGCATTATTGATTTCACCTATTCTCTTTGTTTTGGGCATAGTCTGCTTGCGGTCCGATTTTGATTCAGTACCCCATGGTGATCCTATCTGATCTTTGGTTGCTTCGTGGGGAGAAGCAGGGATGCCAACTAATAGATGATGCTACCTGCAGCCCACCGATACTGGTAATTTTGGTCTCTTGGGGATGTACTTCTGTAAAGTTTGCAAGTGGGAGCCACGTATTGACATTTATAGTTATGATCTATGTTTCATAATCGTCTAATCATAGGTTGATAAAGCATTATATGCTTTTAAGTTTTTGTAACCTGAACAAAAGATTGTGGTTGCAACATACATGGGATGCTGGCTGTTCTAATATGACTTTTCAGGCCGATTTTATTCGTTGTTCCCCTTTTCATGTTGCTTGGGAAAATTAGTTCACAATCATCTAGAGTCAACAAAAGGAACATAGGAAGGTTGTTTTTAGATGATTTGGTGATGCCTTCACCAAATGAGCAGGTACAAGTTCAGTTATGGTTCGTGAGAATTAATTCTCTCTTCTTCCACGCATTAAACCACTAGAAAGATTGATTCATGGTTTCAGAAAAATTAGCAGGTCGAACTTGTTCGGTGTTAACTTTTGAGAAATACACTTTTCTTCTCTTTTTGCCATTGCGTCCAGTCTGCTTGAATCTGTTCCTTACCGTGGATACCTGAATTCTAGCACTATCTTGCTGTAGTTGGTCTGCTTCCGTGCCTGTCGTGGTGGGATGTCCTCAGGTTCCCCCATCAAAGGCACCACCAGCTTCACGGCCCTTCTGCTCCTCTTGTTTCACACCTGAGGCTGGGCTCATGCTCAGGAACATGTCGGTCAGCTCTGATGGGAGCGTGACTCTTTCATTGGCGCCCCCGTCATCCTGTTATTGGCAGCCATCGACGCGGCAATGCCATTACGCCACTTCAGCAACTATGGCTCCGACCACAACTCCAGCATATCTCTCAGTTGGCCAATCTCCTATTAATTCCACATCTCTGAGTCACTTCTCCACATTGAGGAGTTGTTGAACAATAATTGCAATTTGTTGCTGGCTTTGCATGAGGTGAAGCAAGCAGCCGCTATGCACCAATAGCAATAGCTTTCTCTTAAATCTTTGCTGTTTCGGTAGAGTTCTGCGCGCCTTATTGATTTTATTGTTACTGAGTGAGAACCGGTTATTTTTTAGGTATGGCATATGCAATTACCAACAGGGCGACGGCTCTTAAATATGCACCAATAGCAATAGCCTTTCTCTTAAATCTTTGTTGTTTCGGTAGAGTTCTGCGCACCTTATTGATTTTATTGTTACTGAGTGAGAACCGGTTATTTTTTAGGTATGGCATATGCAATTACCGGCAGAGCGACGGCTCTTAAATATGTGCTTGGATCATATGCAGCATAATGATCCAGCAAATTGATCTTTTTGTGCTCTCCTGGAGGCTTTAAATAACATGTAATTTTCATTAGTGGCTATGACAACAGCGGTCAATGTCTTAATTATTTTTTGGTGGAAGGGTGGGGGAGTGATATTATTCTCTAAATCATTTACAGTCTACTGTTGTTCCTGAAACCAAGTTGCTAATAATTAGACGAGAATTACCTTGTTTACGTACATTCCTATTGATAAATTGCATGTCAGCTATTTCGCTAACCCTACTTTCTCTCTTGAGCAGCAGCTTTAGATGAGCCATTAGTTTGCTTAACTTTTGTGTTTTGTTACATGTATGTCATTTGTGGCTAATTTGGAGTGCCTTAATTTGCTTAACTTTCAAGTCAAAAGCATGCGTTTCATCTCAGATCAAAATTCTGCAATTTGGAATCTCATATTTTTTTTAGAGAAAACGCAAAAAGAGTTTGCGTTTCGTTTCATTGAAAAGGAAGACAACACAGGTACAACCTCCACAAAGGAGGGACACACACACACACGACCGTCCTCACCAAGCGACTACACTAGGTAAGGAGGTGCCCTCAACTACAAACTACAACTACAATAGGTCTCGCCGGCCTTGCCTCCAGCCAAGAATGGCGAGGTGTCGAGGCTCGGAGCAAAAGGGCAGCAATACCGCCGTTGCCAGACGTCTCCACGGACGATTTCAGCTCCAGAACTGCCCAGCCCAACGTACCTCACGCCCCTCTTAACGATTTGGAATCTCATATGAAGTTATGATATATTTTTTATGTATAATCTCTGCACCTCTTAACGATCCTTTGTAGATCAATCGATTTATTGGTCAATAGAATTTTGATATGAGCGCGTCAAATTTCATCCACAAACACACCGTACATCCATAAGCTTATAAGACCACATGTTTTTCTCACTTTTTGCAGCTTGGACAAAAAGCACGGAATGTAGCATATATTGGATGCATATGAAAGCACTATATTTGATCAGCTCTATGCTTACCAAGACAACCATATATTGGACGATCTATTTAGTTACACAGAAGAAGATCCTTACGGAACCTGAGTTTGGTGTTTTTTTTCTTCTAGATTTTCGGTCACCCAGTTCTTATAGCTCATGGTTCGTGCGCTCAATCTGCATTGTGGGGTTTCTGTTGTTGGTGGTACAAGCATGAGCGATCTGCTATCCGTGGTTTCAGGAATTGATTTGTTCATATCTACTGCCTGACTTGATTCCTTCCTGGTCTCCTTCCCTTTTATGGGTGCTGTTGTTGCAAGATCTAGGGAGGTTGAAATTTTCCCTTGCTGCTATCTTGGTTTGCTCTGTTCTTTATGCTTCATCTTAAGATTCAGGTGTCCGTGTGTGTTGTTTGTTGTGATGATATTACTTTTTAGTCAATATTTTACGGTAATCCACTGTGAAATATAATCTATTCTATGAATCTTGAGAAAGCTGCAATTCATGTAGGAAAGGCTTGCCATGCTAAATTTTCTACCAGCACTCTGTATGCCACCAATCCAACAGGCAAAACATTGACTTGCCTTAGTACTTGTTATTCCTGGTATGTGTTATTTTGCTCTCACATCTAATGTAGTGCCAGGTCCAAGATGGTGTGTTAACCTATGTACTTCTCGCTTAGTAGTATATGTGGATTCTATAATCAGTGGTACTTAGGTCACTCAAGCTACGTTCTCACTCATGTTATCTGTCATGGTACCAGATATAATCTGCCTGTAGATTAATCCACTTTTATCGCTATGGCATTTTACTGGATCTAACAATTGAATTTTCTACAACATGAAAGAGCATATGATCTTACCAACAAATACAAAGGATTGGCGATTGGGTGTTGTACTGATATACATGGTTTATCACCTTCGATTTGAAACACTTTTGTTTGTTTGGAATGTCGGATTTTGTACTTCCGGTTAACATATTCTGTACACTGAACGTCACTCTAATCCACTAGCTTCATTGTTCATTGAGATTTAGATCAAAACAAAAGCCAAAAATTGTAAAGTATATATTTTGTAGTCTACTTTACCTGTGGTTACTATGGAAAAATATATGTGTCGCTCTTTTCAGGACTTCTGAGGTGCTTTTCTCCTTGCTAGAGACTACATGTTTTTGCTACAAGATTATCTCTGGCTGATCCTCTTCTCACTCTTAGGAATTGCACTTGAATTTCTCATAGTAGTAGTTCTTTACTCAATCCTTTTGGTACAGACGGTTCATTCGATTGTATCAAGTGACCTTTTCATGAATAACGACATTTGAATGTGTGCTGTGTGTGCCCACGGTGCGCACATGTGTAGGATGGTGTTGAACCATTTTAATGTTTTTGACTTAGTGTTTGTAATACCCGTCATGGATGATGCTCTCGTGCCGGCGTGATTTTTTTTATCTCGAAAGCTACCAGGACATCTCTATATTTTGTGTGAAATGACTTTAGGTTTGTGATAGCAAAAATACATCCATAGAAAATGTAGCAACAAAAGTATGGTCATAGATAATGGAGTAGTAAACATGTTAAACTCTATTATCATGCGGGCGCGGCAAAGCGCGCCATACACTTCTAGTTGGATCTATGCCATTGGGCAATTCACAGATTGGAAAAATGCCATTACGAAAATCGAACTTGGAAATATGCCACTCTAACTTCTTCATACTTGCACGCCATTTTGTCCATTACCCAACCAATTACGGCAGTTATACATGGGTAGACACCTTTATACACATGTACTAGACACAAAAAAAGACTCGATCCAAACCTTATCCAAAGCTGGAACCGCACGGTAGAGACTGCATCCAGAAACGAAGGGAGCAGCTCTTCCTAGAGGCGGCAGCGGTCCAGCGGGGGAGGCGCCGGCGGCTGAAGGTGCCCGCGGCGGGAGGCGCCCTATGCAGCGAGAACGCGTGCGGCATGAACCGATGCCGCCGCCGCCTGCGAGACAAGAGCCGGCGACAGTGCCAGTGGGAGCGTGTGACTGCATCAGTGCAGGGCGGTGTCGAATCGAGCTCCTCCCCGACGGCACGGTACGTAGTGACCTCGAGGAATACTCTGGAGCGCATGTTCTCGGAGAACGGCCCACGGACGCGGCGGAGGAGCGTGCCGTGGTAGTGGATGAGCGGGACGAAGGGGAGGGCGGGGCGGGCACGCCGGCGTGCAGGGATGGGCAAGGCCACGGCACGGTTCAGGAGCACCGGCCATGGAGGGCGTGGACGAGCAGGTCTTTCGGATGGCCGTGAAGAACGAGCAGCAGCAGGCCAAAAAGTTGTCCACATGGATGGTATGGTTTGGATCGAGTCTTTTTTTGTGTGTCTAGTACATGTGTATAAAGGGTGTCTACGAATGTATAACTGTCGTATTTGGTTGGGTAATGAACAAAATGGCATAAGTGCAAGTATGAAAAAGTTAGAGTGGCATATTTCCAAGTTCGATTTTTGTAATGGCATTTTTCCAATCTGTGAATTGCCCAATGACATATATCCAATTAACCCTATATATTACCCCGCAGGAAAAGGATTAACTATATGCAAACATTGTATTTGTTGACGTTTAATTGTTGATCAGATTAGTAGTAGTACATATATAAGAAGTACAAGTTTGCATGGATTTGTATGTAGTGCATGCCATCAAGTTGCGGCCGGCTAATTAACATTTATGTATGTGCACTGAGTTGGTTCTTTGTGAGTGCAGAACCTAACATTTTTATTCAATCTAGATCCAATTCGATACATGTGTAAATAGTACTACTAGGTAATTAAGCGCGGCAAATGCCGCGCATGTGTTTTTGAATTTGAATTTGGAAATGGCGACGTTGTAAAGTTGTCTAAGTTTGGAAATCATTGAAATTGAAAAATGCTTTCGTTTAAAAATGGTTGGATCTTGGAGATTTCTCAAATTTGAAAATTATTGTAATTCAATTTCAAATGTGTTTGCTTTTTTTACGTGAAATATTCTGGAATAGTTAGTATTTTTTTTTGAGTCTCTTCACACATTTTAGAGTTCCGTTAAATGTTTAGCAAGTTGGAATGGTTCTATATGTTTGTATTTTGTCGAAATATTTGTTTGAGTTTCATAATTGGAGGATGTACAGTACATGAGCATTTGTTAAAGTCAATTCATAATTAGAGAAATTCATTTGGATTTTGTACTAATATTCTTCAAATTAGAGTAGTGCAATGCCATAAATATTTATTTGATTCCATAATTAGGGAGAATGTAAAATGTGAGATATATATATTTTAGAATATCTTTATTTTTTTGTTTAGCAAATTAAATTTTTGAAATGTGTTGCATCTTTTTTTTGTGAGAATTATGATATATTTTATCGTAAAGAAGCAATTTGCATATCGAGTATTTTCAGTTATTTAGAAAACTGGAATGTTTGGATATGTCTGAAGTATACCATAAACATCTGTTTCAACTACATAATTAGGGAAATGTAATTTGTGAGATATATTTTAGAGTATCTTAGCGCGGCGATACGCCGCACTCGTTGTAATTAAAAACACTGCAATCCATGGGAATTTATCGTTTAGGGTATGTCGAAGTTTTTTTATTTTGGCATGAATGTGTAATTTAACTTCATAAATTGAACTGATCAAATATGTTCGTATTTTTGCCGTAAATATGTAATTTAAATTAGTGGCAGAGGAAATATATTGTATTACTATTTATTAAATTCAATTCATCTCTAGAGGAAATGAATTTGTGTTTTATTCTAATATGCATCTAATGAAGTATTATTTAAATTTAATTACATATTTAAAGGGAGTTAAGTTCAATTTGAGAATTTATATTAAGTTGAACTGCGTAATTGGAGAAGATAAGTTATATTATGTATAATTATTAACCTATTCGAATTGGTATAATATGTTTGTGGTTTGTCGTAAATCTTTAAATTAATTCAATAATTAGAGGAAATACATTATGTGAGCATTTATTAAATTCAATTAATTTTAATTCATAATTAGAGGAAATAAATTTGCATTTTCTCCAAGTACTCATCTAATCAGTTTTTTCTGTAAGTTTAACTACATAATAAGAGAGATTTAAGGTATATTACTCCAAATATCTTAGCTAAATTGAAATGTAGATTATGGTTCCATTTTGCTGTAGTTTTCTTATTTAGCACCATAATCAGAGGAAATGTATTATGGTTATTTCCAAATATTTTCTATTGTCGGCATTTATTAAATTTGTTTGCATATTTATAAATATTTACCAAATTGGAATGTTCGGATATATTTGTAGTGTACCATAAATATTTGTGTCAACTCCATAATTAGGGAGAATGCAATATGTGAGATATATCTTATAGTATCTCCAATTTTCTAGCAAATTGTAATGTTCAAATGTGTTGCATTTATGTTTTCCATGAGCATTCTGAAATATCTTATTGTATTTCCAAATATATTTAGCAAATTGAAACGTCGGAATGTTGATATATTTTAGAGTTTTCCAAGAAATAATTTGAAGCATTTTGGAATGGTAAAATAAAATTTGTTATATTTTTTCCTGGGCATTTTGATGTGTTTCAGCGTTTTTCGAAATATAGTGCTTTAGCAATTTGAATTGTTCAAATGAGTTTGTATTTAAATAGTGCCTCCAATTTTGTAGCAAATTGGAATGTTCAAGTGTGTTGTACTTTTTTTTTGTGAGCATTTTGAAATATCTTGTCGCAGTTACAAATATTTAGTAAATTGAATTGTGAGGATGCTGATATATTTTGATGAGTTTTTCGGGAAATTTTTTTTAAACAAAGGCATATGCTGCGCCTGTGTGGCAAAATTAAAATTTGGAACTGCTGACATTTTTAAATTGTGGAAAGTTGAAAATTGTTGAAATATAAAGGAAGTTTACGTTTAAAGAATTGCTAAGTTTTTTGAAAATTGTTCGAATTGAGAGGTTATTAAGTTTTGAATTTTTTTCACGGTTATTGAATGATCAGGTTTGAAAGGCATCCAAATATTTGCCAAGTTGGAATGTTGAAAAAAAATTGTATATTGTCGCAAGTAGGTATCATATATATTTTCTGGTCATTTCGATTTTTTTATTATTTTTATGATGGATATTTTTTAAACTATTGATTGTGCAATATTTTTTTTTCTGGAATTTGTGTGAGCAAAATGGGCCCACGTGTCAGGGATTTATCATTTTCTAAGAATTTGGTGAAAAGGGAAAAAGCTGACGGGCGGGCCCCAGTGCGACGTGTGGCTGACGTCAGCAATGGTGGCAGTGGGTGCATCGAGCTCGCCGTCGCCGTATCCGCGCGAGGCAGGACGCGCGCTACCCAAAACCGGCGGCGCCGCTCCATTTTGGTGGCCGTATCGTCGCCGGCGGCGAGCAGAGTCGGCGGAGAGGGCAGGGCCAGTGCGGTGGAAGTGCGGCGTCGATTCCGCCGCGTGTCGTGCGGCCCAGCAGGCGAGACTCGCCGGAGATGGAGAGGACGCGACGGCGGAGCTCCCCGCGTGCGTCGATCTGAGCGGGAGGGCCGGAGCGGCGACGGCGTGCGTGGGCGGCGCCGGCGACGTCGGGTTCGCCCGGAGAGAGAGGAGGAGAGGGAGGGGATTCGTTGACGCTTTTCCAGCGAGGGCCTTGGGTTTTCGAGGAATTGCAAATAGGTCCCTCGCATCCGAAAACTTGGGACTGCAGGGCAGTGGTTCGTTCTGTGAGGGAGTTTTTTTGCAAAAGAGGCACGGTGACCGGTTGACGTGTCAAGTGCTGGTTGGTAGAGAAATCGATGCGTACTGTAGCATCTACAGTAGCGCGCGCGGGGAAGATGTGGCTGCTTCCTGGACGTTGGATCGTGCTGATCGGACGGCCAGGAATTGCGGGCGACGTGGAGGGTGCGGTCTTGGGGTGAATCTAGCCAGCCTTTATATATAGTAGTATGTACGCTAGAGCAGCGTGTGAGAATGGCATGCATGCTGTATGTACGCAGATAAATACCTGTCGAGGCATGATGAATACAGTTTCAGTGAAGGCCTTGCGAATACGAGAAGCACCACGATTTCATCGAATTGTTCTGCGAGTTGTCACCGTAAGAGATGGGTAGGAATTAGTTGTGCTTGTGTGTGAACAAATACTGTCAGTCGATGAAGCAAACTAAACCCCGAGGAGTTTAGCAGCAGGCAGCAATGGTACCTTACTCGGCGGTCAGTCAGGCACGTCGATCTTGTGTGCTGCTGAACTTGGAGAATGTTGGGATGGTATGAGGTAGTGAGAAATGAACTACTCGATGGGGGGATACTGAAGGAGCTTGTGGTTGGCTTTCATTTGCCGAAGTAAGGTATCGGTTCCTGGCTGGTTAGTTCTTTGCTTGAGGCTGGAGCAAAGTAAAGAACAAGGACTGATTCTTCCATCTTCTCCTTTATCTAAAGCAAAGGTGCAGGGCAGAGGCCAGACCATGGATCGCCATTGATCACACCTCAACAAAAATCATGCGTGAGTCCGTACCTCTGCTTCTGGCGTGGGGCTGGGAGCAGAGGACTCCCGCAGGGACTAGACTTGGAGGAAAAAAACCTACACGGGAGTTGCATACTTAACACGGAATTGTTCTACAAAAATCGTGAACAAGTTGATTGCACTTGCCTGGTCTTCCCCCTGCTCTGTACAGTAGGAACTCAGTCCCCTACCTGCATAGGCGCCGAACTCCCATTTTTTCGTCTTCTCTTCTATCAACACATGTTCATCTGGTTAGACATTCAAAACTACAACCCATTATTTTTTTGGAAAAAAACTAAAACCCATTCTTTAAGGCGTCATTTGGTTAGAGGGCGCAACTTCTGTTAGTGGTGTTCACCTTTCCACTGTTGCGAATCTATTGTATACTAAAAGCAAAATGAGGGAGTTTTTCGAGACACCACGTTAAGCTACATAGGTTAAAAATATATAATCCGTTGATTCTAAATATAATGGCTGAGATTAAATGAGGCAGAGTACAAGGCTTTAGCCAATGGCACCGCTGAGGCTATATGGATACAGTCGGTGTTGAAGGAGCTTGGTGTGTTTCTCTCCCATCCTCCTGTTTTATGGTGCGACAACATTGGCGCCACGTATTTATCTGCCAATCCAGTCTTTCACGCCCGCACGAAGCATATCGAGGTTGATTTTCACTTTGTGCGCGAGAGAGTTGCCTTGGGTGCACTTGATGTTCGGTTCATCTCCACCGGCGATCTTTTGCCAAAGTAAGCATCGGTCCCTAGCTGGTTAGTTCTTTGCTTGAGGCTGGAGCAAAGTAAAGAACAAAGACTCTGATTCTTCCATCCTCTCCTTTTTCCAAAGCAAAGGGGCAGGACAGAGGCTAGACCGCCATGGATCGCTATTGATCTTTAACTATGCACGATGGAAACATTTATGCTTTTATTATTAGGTGTAGAACGACGAGGAAAACATTTTTCCCCGTTTCAAAACAAAGGATGATTACAAAGTATTCGCGTCGGCAAAAAATAATATGAACTCGAGTTCACAGGGTTGTCCGGGGCAAAAATCGACAAGAAGTCTATTTCAGTCGCTTGTCTATGCTGAAAATACATGGGACTAAGTACTACGTGGATTTCCAGTAGATAGCCGGAACTATATCCAGGCTAGAATTGCGTGGCGTAGTGCGAGTTTGGTTGAGAGCGGTGGACGACGAGGCCTTCCTGTCTCTCCCCGACAGTGACACGTTTGTAGGTCTGCACATTTGTTACCACACTCATGCTCCCGCTTCGTCTTGTCAATGTGTGCAATATGTTCTAACCTTTCAGTTCCAGATGTCTCCTAACCCTATTGTGAAGGTGGCACCATCCCTTCATGCATTGTTCTTAAATTATGGGTAGACAACATCACACAACTTCTCGTGGGCTCATTCCACATCATTTCTATATTCATCGTACGATAAATGCGAGAGGAGATGAACAAAGGCGTGTCGTGGTAGCTCCGAAGTTGAAACAAAGATCGTGAGAACCGGGACTAAATATTTTCTGATTTTTTTTTCTCATTTTGGGGTTTAGGTTTTATGTTTCCCTTTTTTTTCATTTTGGGGTTTAGGTTTTATGTTTCCCTTTTTTTTAATTTTGTGTCTGACGCAATCTGAACCGATCTTTAGTCTCAATTAATTTTAACTCTAATCATTCTTAATTTCTCACTTCTAGTGACACTTCCCAGTCGGTCACCCATCTTCAGACTGCTCCACTCTCAGCACGCTTAACTTCTTAGTTCCTTCCTTGTGAGCTTCCAAGAGACAATGAATGTTTTCCTGACAATAGTATACTATCAATCATATTAACCCTTGGACCATGATGTCGATCACATGTCTTTATTTTGTAAATCCGAACAATTATTTGAGTAAACAAAAATAAATAAGTAATACTAATCTTGCATTCAAATAATATTGAATTTAAATTATAATAAACTTTTTCGCCTTTTGCATTTAATTTGAATAATTTATATCTATAAATTCGTAAATCGAAATTTGACAAATAATATGTCTTTATTTTGTAAATCCGAACAATTATTTGAGTAAACAAAAAATAAATAAGTAATACTAATCTTGCATTCAAATAATAATAAACGTTTTCGCCTTTTGCATTTAATTTGAATAATTTATATCTATAAATTCGTAAATCGAAATTCGTAAATAATAATAATTTGGGGCTCTTCACAAAAAGAACATGCCAGTTGGAGAACTACGTATCGCAATCTCCTCCTATGTCAGAAAAACTTTTTGTCGAGACTCGAGTCCTCTCATCGGATCAGTTCATTAAGGCTTGATTAGTCAAAATAGGCCTAGCTAAAACAATGTTTTTGTATTAAAGGAATGTGGTAAGAAAACCTCTAAAACGATTTAAAACCCAAAAATGAGTCCGCGGGGATTAAATTTGGGTGATTGGATTATACAACCACTTTCGGAACCAGGTTGAGTTACAGAGTTAGGCTCACTTATTTAGCTACAACATTGTTATAGTGATTTCGTTGGTACTTGAACATTTAGTGTTCAGAAAGTACGTGCTTTCTTTATCTTTAAAACTTCGAAAAGGTTGTCGTATAGTAAAATACTTAAAGGTGAAACCCAGCATATTCTTATAGTTATATTTTACATCCGTTACGACACACGAGCATCTTACTACGGAGCATCCCAATTTTTTTGCGATGCCCGTAGCAACGCACGGGCACTTTGCTAGTAATAATAAAGGCAATAAGGTCCATAGCAGTAGCTAGATGGTTGTCTCTCCAATTTGTGCCATCATGTTTAGTTCTTGTGAGCTGCCCTACATGATCAAGATTATATTATCGTAAATCGAAATTTGACAAATAATATGTCTTTATTTTGTAAATCCGAACAATTATTTGAGTAAACAAAAATAAATAAGTAATACTAATCTTGCATTCAAATAATATTGAATTTAAATAATAATAAACTTTTTCGCCTTTTGCATTTAATTTGAATAATTTATATCTATAAATTCGTAAATCGAAATTTGACAAATAATATGTCTTTATTTTGTAAATCCGAACAATTATTTGAGTAGGCACAGGCACCACGCGTTCTAACAGTGGGGCCAACTTCGCGCCTTCCTTGTCCATGCTGAGATAAAAAAAAGAACTTTGATTGATGTTCTTTGGATTTCAGACAAATTTGACCTTAAGTGTTAAATTACCTGTTACTTCTCTGCGCAATAATTTATGTGTGCTGGACACCCTGTTTACTGGTTTGTAATCTTGGGGTTTGAGTTGGACATAATGACAGATCAATAGATCGCTCGTGCGCTGCCGTCCCGGCGGGCGGCTAATACCCCACGGATCAATCTCATGACTCGTAAAATGAAAGAAAAGACAGAAAACACTAGAGATTTACCCGATCGACGAGACTGTAATTAGGATGATGGTGAAGAGTAGGTAGAGTCAAACAAAAGATGGAGCTCTCACTCACGTATGGATCAGAAATATAACCTGCATCGGGAGAAGATGGAGCTCGCCGCGCCGGCAAGAGATGAAGTCACCTCACCGTCGCCAAGCTCGCCCAAGTCGCCAAGTCACACGCGCAACCGCACGCGGCTACTTGATCATGGCCTTGTATTTATAGGGGGTGGGTAGGTCGGAGGGTTCGTATGAATTTTTCGAGGGAGAAGAGGGCAGGAAAGAAGCTGAGAATTCGGATCTCTCTTACGTCTCCTTGTTGCTAGCTTGTTGCGATCGACGGCTGGGATAGTACGGTGCTAAGGATTCGTGACTTGGCCCTTCCGTGCCTAACCGACCGCATTTATAGTAGGATATATACCCCTCCCGTGTATATCGTTCTTTATTGAATAACAGTAACTATATATGGCAAACCGGACGGATATGTAATCCCACAGATTGAGGAGCGTGCATATTAGTCCAGTAGATTGAGGGGCACGTATATTCTGTAATCCCGAATCACGCTCTCCCTGATGACGGACATGATGCATAATGGCACGGATTGCTAGCTTGGAGCCTTTTGCGTAAACAAGGATCGTCCAATAATACTAGGGAAGAAAGAATTCCCTATTATCAAGCCGGCACCATGGAAACGCACTCAACATATCTGCTGCCTAATTAACCGGCCGGTTTTGTAGGATCTGAATAAATCTTGTGGATTGAGGTCTTGCATTTTCTTGATTGCAAACAACTAGTAAGAGAACTCCGAAGAACGCTCTGCATGATTGATTGTGCCAGCCATTTTTTACGGGATTCGTTCCATTCATGCACCATTACGTGTGGTTTCATCTTCCTCTACTCCGAATAATAAGGCATTTTCTTTTCACGTTGTAAAAATATGGCATTCTAAATATCCGAATTCACACTAATCAAGCATTCTATCGCCGGGGTAGAATTCTTGTCACGACGATCTAGTTTCCTGGGTGCGCCACGTTCTCGATCCATGGATGCATGTTTCGGAGTAAAATTAATTAATCATCCACACACCACAGCGGACTATGTATTCTCCGTGGCGCCGACGCCCCCATCGACCAGGCCTCCAAGCACGCCGCATGTACACCAACATGCATTTTTTTTTTAGATAAAGAGTGTTTATTAATATCAAGAAGATACAACATGCACCCAGCCTCTGCAACAACGCAATAACCGAAGCCATTACGGATGCACACAGCCAAAAGACAAAAAGAAGAAGAAATAAAAAGAAAAGTCCCGCTAAAGAGTTACAGTCTTTGCAGCAGCCACGCAACCACCACCAAAACTACACCTGATGTCCAAATCTTCAAAAGCAACGCCTTCAAGAAGAACAGTGCCAGGCACAACCAATTAAGGCCAGGCCTTGGGTTTTCACCCTGAAGATAATCCTCACTCTCAAAACAATGTCTTCAGCAAGACCACTGTCAGGCACAACCAATTAAGGCCAGACCTTGGATTTTCACCCTGAAAGGTAGGACGTTGGGCTTCACGTATGTTGTCGCCCCCACTTACATGGCGCTGCTCCAAGTCATGAAACACCAAGCCAATTCCTCATCAGCACAAAGAATCAAACCACCATTGCCAGACCTCAGAACTCGCCTTCCATGTCATTCTCCGCCAGCACCATGGAACGAGAAAGCGTGCTCCATGATATTAACAGCCAGCAGAGCTTCAAAGCGCTCCCTCTGAAACTAAACGGTCAGATAAAACATGGGTGCGTCCGACCGAATACCACCCGATCCAGCAATCTCCAGGCATGAAACGCTCAATGGAGTTCGCCGGCGGAGCCTTCCGGAACACGACCGTCCAGTAAGTTCGATGGGGACCAACATCCGGTAGATCTTCATCTTGGCGCGAAAAAGAACCAAGGACCACCGCCATTATTGAGCACACCGGGCAGACCCCCACTCCGCCGGTCGGAGCAGCAAAGGAAACGCCGCCCCGGCTAAGAACTCCAGCGGGATAGCATCGGAGGGGACAAGCACTGCCCGACTGCAGACCCCACAGTACTCGGATTGGATCCGTCCAGAAAGCCCAGATTGGATCCAACCACACCGTGGCCCCGCGGTCGCCGGCGGCACGCCGCCGTCTCCTCACTGCCTTCCCGCCTCCCTGCCGAGACAGCCTGGTCGACCGCCTTCGGAGGAGAAGGCAGCCACCACCACCATGCCCGGGCCAAAGACCCCGACGTCCTCATGCCGCGAAGAAGACCCAGGGTGGACTCTTCTTGCCGTTGTCGAGACGAGGCGCAGCCGCTGTGGATCTCAATCTGAACCCCTCGGACCCAGATCGGATCGCACCACAGCCAAGATCTCATCCGCCGCCGGCCGCCGGA
Organism: Poa pratensis; assembly: GCA_947311845.1. Taxonomy (NCBI): domain Eukaryota; kingdom Viridiplantae; phylum Streptophyta; class Magnoliopsida; order Poales; family Poaceae; genus Poa; species Poa pratensis. The sequence continues at coordinate 5,541,195 of CAMZMU010000033.1, read as the reverse complement.
GATCCCCTGGCCACCGCCACCCCGCTGCGCACTGCCTTTGGAGGAGGAGGGAGTAGACGCCGCCGCCCCCACACGTTCCCGCAGGCGGAGGACTGCGCCGCCGCCGCCGCATCACCACAGGGCTTTACCCCGCGGCGTCCTCGCGACGGCGGCGGTAGGAGGGGGCGCTGTAGGGGAGGGGAGGAGGGCGGTGTGGAGGGGAGCTCCCCGGGGGCGGCGCGGCGCCGCCGCCTCGGGGGAGAGAGGAGTCGGGGCAGACTCAAGTTCTATTTTTGACACCTTCGTGCTTCTGATGGTGATCCCTTATCTGATCCCAACATGCATGTCCCTATGTATCTAGTCCACCGCCAAGATGCATCAGGAGAGACTTCCCTTCAATTCGAGGGTTGTTTCCCCCAACCGCCAAGACGTCCCTATGACGAAAATGGCGTATTTATTTTCTCCGCGTGCTGATCTCTCCAAAACTGTGCTGAAGCCCTCAAAACTGAACTTAATTCCTGTCTGGAGGGCCTTCAGTTGGCTACTAGCCATAGCCACCTCCCAATCATCATTGAAACAGATTGCAGTCACCTGGTGGAAGGCATTTCAACTAAGGAAAATGATAAGATCTTCATATTGTCACATTATTTCTTAGAAGTGTGCAACTTTGTAAAAGTGGATCGTGGGCAGGTTAGGGGCGAGTCACTGTCTTGCAAATTTTGCAAGATCAGAACATAGATCTTCTGTTTGGCTTGTTTCATGTCCTATGGCGTTCTTCAGAAACTGAACTTGAGTCTTCTGTAACACTTGTTGCTTAATAAGATCCTATTTTACCCACAAAAGAAAGGAGCAGTAGCCAAAAGATATATGTTCCAGCTAGCCAGTACCTCGCTTGGATTTACAAGGGAAACAAACACAAACTGAGCGTAATTAGCAGTAGGAGCCCTCAAATTTTGACATGACCGACCTGTCTCCGTTTTTAGATCACACATCAAATTGTTCATTACATAAGAAACTAGCACTACATAATAGGGTCGGTTAGGCACGACCCTATACAAGTGCATAAAGCACAACACATACGACATCTAAACATACAAATTTAAAAGCAGTCAATTACATTGCCACTACTACTACTTCTCATTTGGACGATACACTTCTGGCTCTGGCTTAATATTACATAAGAAACTAGCAATACATAATAGGGTCACATCCACCTCTCCCAAGCGTCGCGTCTAGCGCACCTCTGGTCCAACAAGGCTCGGTCATCGCCTGCATGCGCAACAACATACAGACCAACAAAGGGGTGTCACATCCACATTAAATTATTACTTGACAAAAGAAACAAGATGTACACAAGGATTATTCAATTCGGTCACAATTATATGAGTTTTCATATATACACTCACATGCGAAACTTCCTAGCTGAGCACATAGATTGCTCAAGTCATATCAAATAAATGGCAAGAAACCAAAGGCTGCTGTTTGATACTCAATGTGCACAACAACCACTAGAATCACTAGTACTAGAAGACAAGTTGATCAACATTGTGCGTCCAAGCTTTAGCATTGAGTTAACATATTTCTCACAAACTGGATTGCACGATCTAAAGCTACAAAACGATTCTATGCATCGCAAGAGAGTGCCAGATAATAATAACAAAGTTTCAAGTTTTCATCATGCTAAGCACAATTACATAGGTATAAAAGTGCAACCACCAGGAAACAGCCATAGCCTCAACCAGATCATGTGGAGTGCAAATTTACCATGGACCAAAACCTGAGTTAACTACTTCATGGTCAAATGACGTCAACATATTATGCAGAGCAGCCACTGTAAATAGTTCGAAGCTACAAATTTCTAGAAATAGTTCCAAGCATCGCAAGAGCAGATACTGCACATATATGGATCAGGCGGAGTAATCAAGCTAGCTGGCAGAAAGTGTTTCAGGATTCAGACATACAGCTTAGCAAGCTTGATACCATCAAGATTCATCTCAGCAAAGCAGTGTAGCAAACACAGGCAGCATGCATACATCCAGCAGTCAAGCACAGACGCAAGAAACTCACCTAGGCTGCCATCGCACAGCAGAGAGCACAGGTAGTCGAAGAAGAGGGCCAACCAAGCCTACAACCAAGAACGAGACTCAGGATGCCCTGGCCAGCACACCCAGAGCAGGCCGAAGCGAACCGACGAGCGGGAACAGCCGCATTCACCTATGCACCTAACATTTTAGAAGAAAAGAAAGGAGGACAATTAAGCTACTAGCACACAACATAAACTATATGAATGGACTGTACCATGATCACTTTGCACAGCACATACACTGATCACAAGAACAACAATACTACACATACACAATGACATGGCACATCAGTGAACACTGGCTGTCCAGGATTCAAGCATAAACAGTAGTCAAATAAGGGTTAAAATCAAGCTAATAACACTAGCATAACTAACAATGGCTAGCACATGACGCACACTGACCTTGCCACGAAGGTCACGATCCAGATCACGTTCTGCATGGAGCAACCATACCAAACCACTAGGATTGGAGAGTGAGATTACCTCGACGCCGTACTCGCCAGTAAGTCTTTGATCTTCCACGTCTGGGCAGCTCTACCATGCACCCTCGAATCTATTCCGACGAACCCACAAGATCAACACATATGCTTTGATCATGACTGCAGAAAGTGTTTCAGGATTCAGACATACAGCTTAGCAAGCTTGATACCATCAAGATTCATCTCAGCAAAGCAGTGTAGCAAACACAGGCAGCATGCATACATCCAGCAGTCAAGCACAGACGCAAGAAACTCACCTAGGCTGCCATCGCACAGCAGAGAGCACAGGTAGTCGAAGAAGAGGGCCAACCAAGCCTACAACCAAGAACGAGACTCAGGATGCCCTGGCCAGCACACCCAGAGCAGGCCGAAGCGAACCGACGAGCGGGAACAGCCGCATTCACCTATGCACCTAACATTTTAGAAGAAAAGAAAGGAGGACAATTAAGCTACTAGCACACAACATAAACTATATGAATGGACTGTACCATGATCACTTTGCACAGCACATACACTGATCACAAGAACAACAATACTACACATACACAATGACATGGCACATCAGTGAACACTGGTTGTCCAGGATTCAAGCATAAACAGTAGTCAAATAAGGGTTAAAATCAAGCTAATAACACTAGCATAACTAACAATGGCTAGCACATGACGCACACCGACCTTGCCACGAAGGTCACGATCCAGATCACGTTCTGCATGGAGCAACCATACCAAACCACTAGGATTGGAGAGTGAGATTACCTCGACGCCGTACTCGCCGGTAAGTCTTTGATCTTCCACGTCTGGGCAGCTCTACCATGCACCCGAATCTATTCCGACGAACCCACAAGATCAACACATATGCTTTGATCATGACTGCAGAATCTTGACTTGGCGGGATCCTGCAAATAACACAATAATGATTACATATCAGAAGCGGCCTATGATCATCCTGCATTCTTTAGCAGTAACAACAGTTTATACGAGAAGAAAAAGATGCTTGTTGCATCCACAGATGAAGACGGACCTTGGGAAGCTTTTTCAAGGCGAAAGACGTCTTTTGCAGTAAGAATCATTTCCAGGGTCTTGTCCTATACCGCCTTCATTTGAACAGATTGGATGGATAAGTTAATAATCTGGCATCATACACAAGGGATGAAAAGGATAGCAATTGCACATGATCCTTATGAGCAGATGTTATTCTAACCGAGGAGATAGAAAGAAAGGACCTAGGAGGACAATTAAGTATGCACAAAACATACACTATATGAATAGAATGCATCCTGATCACTTTGCATAGCATAATGACATGGCACATAAGTTATCCAAGGTTCAAGCATCCCAAGAAATTACTAAAAATCAAGTTCATGATTAAGAATCCATTATTGTAAATATTAGTAATTGACCAACTCTGACTATTCAAAAATGAACAAGACATAATTGTTTTTACTAGGACTAAGTTCCTGGACAACTAGAAACACTACATTTCAAGGATTCTAGCGTAAGCAGATATGTACTACAGTTAAAGCTAATTAAAGTAGTTACACTAACAATGCCTAGCACAAGACGCACACACCGCCGTGGCTATAATAATGACCCCAGTGAAAGTGAAATGGTGCTGGTGAACTACAAGTATACAACATGCATACAAGGTTCAGTTATCACTTTTCAAATACAAATCCACCGAAAAAAACGTTTTTCATCCATAGCAATATCAGGAATAAAACACAGACCGAACTATCATTTTAGAGAAGCTATAATTACTGTGAATAGCATTCATCCGGTGAAACAATGCTATTTGACGTTTAAGCTAGATATCAGCACCAAAATAAAATAAGATTCAAACACAGCTCACAATTCTCGAACTATAGCACTGAAAATAACATCGCCATCAATGTACAGAAAAAGGAGGTGCCTTTGGATGATGTGAAAGTGACATACAAATCCACCAGACACAAGACACTTTTAATCCATAGCAATATCAGGAATAAACAGAGACCGATACGTGTCAATAGCGACCTTTGGATAACAACGGACCGAAGCAGCAGTTGGCGAGGAGGGCGGTAGACCACACGTCGTCCTAAACACCTCACCCTCGCCTGCATCAGACACCAAGCGGAACCTGCAGATCGCCAAAAACAAGGCATCATTACCATGTTCATTACCAATACTAGATTAAGCTGAACTGGATAGCATGCTACCTAGCACCGTGCACAGCAAATACACATGTCTCGGAACTGTGATAGAAAAAAATGTGAGCCGCAAAAACAGCAACATACATACATTATCGTACACAAGAAACTAAACTGGCATTGGTCTCTGCGCAACAAAGGTGCAACGGGGAAAGAAAGTCACCGCTGCAACAACGGTGAACTCAACCAAACCAAGCACATAAATCTACTACTGCTAGAAAGACACATCTTTCTACAACATTCGACCAACTAAGCGTCAAGCCAATATTCAGCCCAGATCCCAGCCGAGACACAAGCTAGGCTAAAGACAAAATAACCGAGGTTTCCAATACATGCACATCAGCTAGCTACACATGCACATCACCTCAAGTGTGATATCGTCCAAACATACCCAGGTCACAGAAGCACCGTCACATCTCAGTTTACCAAGCACATCTGTACGTGACATTCTGGTAAAAAAAAAAGCATATCCGGCCAGCTAGATCCGCCAACCTCCAGCACAACCTCTCCCTTGCTGCTGCTGCCGCTGCATCCACCTCTCCCTAGCGTCACATCCAACCACCACTGGTCAAACAAGGCTTGGCATCGCCTGCGTCCACGACAACAGGCAGACCAACAAAGGCATTTCACATCCAGAAGAAACAAACATGTACTAGGCTAGCTGTGTGTGTGTCTGTGTGTTCCAGTGATGTCAAAGGAATGCTCAATCAGTAACAACTATGAGTTTTGATATATATACTCGCATGTGAAAACTTTCTAGGTGAGCATGTAGATTGTTCACACATCATATCAAAAAATGGCAAGAGACCCAACACTACTGTTTCATGCATCGTTGCTCAATTATGCACAGCAACCACTAAAAATCACTAGTACTAGCCTAGCTTATCAACATATTTCAAGTTGCTGGCACATGAAAATTTAGTCGACATGGACGAGTCCAAACTTTGCCATCCAGTCAACATATTTCACACAAACGAAAACAGGCTTACACAATCCAAAGCTACAAATAATTCTAAGCACAGAAAAGAGGCACACTGCATATATGCATGCATCAGGTAGAGTAAGAAAGCTAGCTATTAGAACATGCTTCAGGATTCCGCTAAGCAAAGCAATTTTGCTAACACAGGCTGGCAGCATGCATATGTTGAAATGCATCAGTCAGCACCATAAACTCACCTAGCCCACAGCCCCACAGTCCAATAACAGTGAATCGCTGTTGCGTTGCGGCGCGGTGACCTCGCCGTCATCGCATATAACCGCGCGCGGGGTGCAGGACGACGGCCAGCACTGCCACAGCCAGAATGTCAGGGTAACGCCAGACCGAACCGCTGACGATCAGGAGCAGACAGAGGCAAGCAGCACCCCTTACACTTATGCACCTTACGTATTAGAAGAAGTTCACATGTTAAAAAAGAAAGGAGTGCAATTAACCTACTATGCACAAAACATACTGCTTCTAAACAGGGATTTTAATCTATTTAGTATGGCAGGAATAGCAAAAAATGCATTGCTAATTCCCAAATCAAATTGCTACAAGCATGAGGTAACAATGTCACCTACTCCTAATCAAACCATCACAAAAATGGAGAACATGGATAGCAGTTTATAAAAAAAAATCACATATTATGTGAGAACCACTCGATAACGATGTCACCTACTCGTAATCAAACCATCAGGACTAACTTAAAACACTAATAACAACTATACAGTGATCTAAATTCTCCAAGGATCTCTACTATGCATTCCATCCAATGAAAATGTAAACTATAACACAACCGAAAATTGAATTAAGCTACATAGGAGATACACTTCACGAAGGCAGAGCACATAATCGGCACGACATCAAAGAGGAATTAGGGACCAGAGGAGCTCACCAGAGGGGGGTGTAGCCAGGCCGAACGTCACCACCACCGCGGTTGCGGCATGGTGAACTCACCGCCATCGCAGTACAGCGAGGTCAGAGATGAAGGAGGAGTAGTCAAAGCCGAGGGCCTGACAGGCCTACAACCGACAGCGAGGACGGAGATGGGGGAAGTAGTCAAGTCGAGAGCCATATGGGCCAGCACCACCGTATGAGGAACATGCAATGGCACTCCATCCTGCACAAGTATATCAGGCGCTAAGTATGCCAAAAAAAAGGGTAATTGACCGGTAAGTAGATGGGACAGTTTTTTTCTTGCAAAAAATCCTGGTGTGAACATGAGCTATAGTTATAGAGCTGATATGCACCACCAGCTAGTATCAATTACACAAACAGATATTAGTTTTCTCTATTCCACTACCGAAAAATTGCAACCTGGAGCTATCAATTAATTTTCTGACTCGGCACCAGCCACATACAAATCACACAATTCAGCAATTCTGTGCAGCAGCATTTGTATCAATATTCTGGATTCAATCTAGTCCCAGACTGGAAATTGATTGCAGTTAATCAACAATCACAGAAATCAAATGAACACAACATCATAGCAGTATCAGTATCAGAAATAGCACAGACAAGTGCGATCTGACACTTTGTTTAGTTCGATTAGGGCTTCAATGGAGCTAATGCAATATGCATAATACAAACACAAAAATGCAAGGATGTATAAGAGGTAATATTCAAGATAAAAGTGCACTTGATATTAAAAAACGCCAACCAAAGGACCCACTAACGTTCCAAAAAAACCAAAGGACCCACTTCATGTTGGCTCGGTTTTATGTTTAAACCTGAACTGTAATGGAAGATATTTGGGTTAACTGGAATAGAAGGCTGAGGCTTATGTGCTATTCATCTGAAACAAGAGGGATTTGACTTGTTCATGTCCAGTATTAAGCATGCCAAGTAATCGATAAGTTGATGGGACAGTATGCGATATTCATCAGAAACAAAATTTTCGAGTTCAACTCAGGAAAAAGAACACCCATTTTAGGTGTATATATACTGAATTTTCTAGAAGCAATTTAGGGTATACACCGCATAGTCATAATTTTAAAAACCGGACCAGACCGGCGGTTGAACCAAAAAACCCGGAACCGGCAGTTTTGGCTAAAAATAGGGAGTACGAGGCCGCCGGTCTGACCGGAGGGAGCCTTTCGCGCGAGAAAAATGAATTGCCAGGGACAGGAATCGAACTTGCGCGCTCGCGCGTCGCATGCGATCAGTCTGCATGTGCTAGGCATCAAGTGCATGCGATGCTTGTGTCCTAGTAGCTCATGAATACAATAAATACATTTACATTTTTAACAGATTATTAATATTTCTGTCCTATTCTATTATTAATAAACCGCAATTGAACCAGGCAAACCGGCGGTCCGATCGGTTGAACCGTGAACTGAGGCCCTCACCGGTTCGATCGCCGGTCCGGTTTTTAAAACTATGCCGCATACCCATGAATTACCCTAGCTATGCCCAACAAAGGAATGCAATTTTAGGTGCAAGAAAAAACTGTCATAATACTATACTAGTAGTACTAAACTACTAATACACGTATAGATGGGTAAACTCTGTCAAACAGAAAATTGAAAGGCTACCAAAATCCACTACTTGACACACCCAATGACATGAGTTCTGTAGGTCAAAACACAAACAAATTATACATCACATCAGACGATTTATAAATATCGAGCATTTTTTGCATACAAAAACCTATCTATGAATCTATTAAAATAAACTTTGCATCCAAAGGCACATGGTTTACAAGTATAGACATTGTCGCTCTTCGGAGTCGTTTTCAACAGTATATATGCCAAAATAAGAGATGGAGTATGTGTTCCTAGACCAAACTGCCACTTTCTAAAGTAAACAAAAGCTAAGGTAATTCCGAATTCCACACACAAAAAGAGGATAGACCCAATGCATAGAGGCTCCCACAAAAGGTGGTGGGGTCTGGTGAGGGATTATATGAACCTAGTCTTACCCCTGCAAAGTGGAGTGCAGGGAGGCTGGTTCGAACCCAGGACCTCTTGTCACAAGTGGGGACAACCTCACCACTGCACCAAGGCCTGCCATCTAAATTCCACACAAAACAGTTCAAGATTAGTTGTACTATGGAAATTTCCATTCTTGAGAGCTGAGGAAGCAACCAATGCATGGCCAGCTGATAGTTCATCAGAAGCCAACTAAATAAACCGTGAACAAATATTTGCAACAACACACCACAATGGACGAAATAATGAGCCACCGCATCAGCATCATCCAGCATGTGGTTTTGCACTAACCTAAACATATGTGAGAGGAGCCATGTACAGCTAAGTCAATTTTAGGTACAAGAAAGATGGCAAGCAAGGAGCTAAGTTGGCACAGCTTTAACGAACGATGCACACTTACAGAAAATCAATATTGGCATATAAAGATGAAACCTTTTTTCTCATGCCCGAAAATGACCAGAGCAACATAGATATACTGCTAAAGAGAGAGCCAAGAAAACAAGTTACATGACCAGAAGGAATATGCTTCCCAGTTCCCACTAACAAATGTATTAACACCTATCAATATACGTTTTTACAGCAGCTTAAGCATCGGTTCATTTTCTAGAAACTGAAACCAAGTTCAAACTCAATATCAGTCAAGTTTAGACTTCTAGGCTTGTTACATACTCGTTTCCACTTATCTCGATTCAGGGTGTCTTGGTTTTTAACACCAGACATGTGTGAGGTGCCATATACGAGATCTATGTTAAGTTCAAAGACAAGAGGATGGGCATAGACAAAACAACCTTCCCTGCCTCAGACCAGCAGTGCTGCTCCGTTCGCCCAGCTCCAGCCACTCCACTCAATTCTGCTACCAAGAAACAAAAAAATATATAATCAAGACATGGTTGTACAGCTACATAGGAGGAATCTTGTCAGGGCAATCCTACTGTTAGAACTAAGTTTCACACTGACAGGGAGGCAAAATAGCAGATCGAGGAATTGGTCTCACCTGCGCAGTCCTTCTAACGATGGTGGCCAGCAACAGGAGGAGGAGGGGATGACTCACAGTAACGGCGATGCAAGCCATGGGAAAGCCGTGCAGCAGTACATGTGGAGGCGCAGGTCGACGGGGAAGCAAACGGGGGAGACGCACAGGCAATGAAATGCAGCCACGCCGGCGACCCCGAGCTGTGCGTGGCAGACGACCGCAGTCCCGTCCGTATGGCCAGCGCCCCTCCCCAGCATGCAACGCCCTGCCAACTCCCTCGGCCGGGCGCACGCAACACGGTTAGGCGAGTTCGACAGATCCGCGTGCATCGACGCATGTGGGCGCCAACGAACAAGCCCACGCAACACCATGGCTCCTGGGCGGCACCTCCTCTCTTGTCGCGGGCAGAAGACGCACCTTGTCGTTATCTGCACAAGCAGCAGGAGCATTACGAAGATGAGATCTGGACACAGGATGAAATATGTATCTAGTAGTATTGTTTAGAGAAAACATGAAACAAAGAGAATCAAATGCCCTCATGGGTAGGATTATGCACGGCGCCAGATGAGTATTTTCTGAGAAATCCTAGTTGGGAACGATCAAAGCATTTGAGACTCAATAACTTGATCCATAGGGCAAAAAGGTTATTAGCTAGGTATAGATAGACCAGAAATTGACATGATAGCAGAAGGAACTTTCGTGAAAAGAATTTATGATGCTACAAGTATATAGCATGCTTACAAGTTTCAATTAGTAATTAAATGCGTCATGATAGCAGAAGGAACATTCGTTAAAAGAATTTTAGTTGCTACAAGTATATAGCATGCTTACAAGTTTCAATTAGTAATTAAATGCCCTGCTGAAGTCAATACCGATAAAGGTTATTTCCAAGTTCTAATATGCCATCAAAACACAATGATTAATACGCAGGATCAGATTACAGAACAAGGATAGTGGAGGTCTTGAGGGCGAGCAGCTCGACCTACCGCACAATGTGGATGTGCCCCCACCCGGCCTCCTGCTCGCGTCACCGCTGTCCCGTCTTGATGGTCATCGAGCAAGCCAGCTATTCCACCTCTCTCATCGGCGAGGTTGGTCTGTTTTGAGGTTATCAAAATGGTAAATCATTAGATAGTAAACAGTCAGCACGCATTGGATGGGTATTTTCGTGTTCTGGTCAAGTCCCATAACGGATCGGCAAAATGTCAATAAAAAAGATGAAAAGTAATATGGATTATGGAATCGTTCTTATCATCACTCGCAACTTAGAACCTCATTAGTTCACATTTTAGTATGCTTGCGCGCTTCTAGACCAAAAATAAGACAAATCATTTTCTACATTTGAAAACATTTTAAACTACAGAAATGACTCTAGTTCATCATAAATGGTGATAGTAACTAGTGAGAGCAGTAACTAGTATGACCTCAATTGTTTAGATAGGGTACCAATTAAAAGGAAAGAATAAGCAACAACCAGCCAATATTCCCTTAAAGGCGACAATTAGCAACTTTTAATCGAGTCAAACAGATTTAGGCAACAAGAGGAACTCCTATGTACTACTACTCCTAGTAGTACTCCTACATCAGGAAAATAATGGATTGCAAAACCTACAAGGCTACAACCATGTCTTCCACCACATATACACAATAACTTCAGTGTTGCACATATCTAAGTTGCTTGATCCACTACACTTGGTGATTAAGAGAAGAACTAATCAGCACATTACATGCATACCTAGAAGTGAAGGATTAATACATCTCCCGGTGGCAGGACAAACACGACGAAGAAAGGAAGCAACAACCTTTCGTCGTCAACTAGGCCAGAGCAGGTGTGCAGGCGGCAAGGAGCCTTGAGGGCAGGCGTGTCGTCGGCGCCGTCACAAATGCCTCTGTAAGTGGTCGCCCCCACCAACGTGTTGTGCAGGTCGTCCCACCCAATCTCTCCCCCAAAGGTTTTCCCAAGGTGACATATATTACCTACAAAATCAAACAAAAACAATTCTTGCTACCATCACAAGCTGCTCTCACTAGTAAAATTGCAAGTGTACTGTAATGAAGGAGGGGCAGATTAATCTTACATGGCTCTGGCGATGCTCCTGCTGCTCCGGCCAAGTGATGGGATCCTCGCATGCCCGCAGAAGAGGGGGGTCCGGGCTTGGCATACAGGTGCAGGAGTCTGAAAATTTCAGAAAACAGGAAAACTGTCAACCTGTAGATCAATGAAACAAGAGACATCAAATGCACAGCCAATTTCCCGAGAAAAGAATTGCATGTAGTATTAGTAACAGTTGCTGCTCTAGTACATATAGAGGGTAGATCAATGAAACAACATGGATGTAGCATCAGGATATGATCATCTACTCCAAACCACTACGTGCTTTGCAAAAAAAAGGTATGCCTCACAAACAGGAGCTCTGAATGTTTGATTGATCCACGCTCATGCTCAATCTCTCCCCACAGGTTGCTCAAGATGACTTTTTTTTGTACAAATCTAAGGAAACAACCCATGCTATCATCAACCACACAAGGTGCTCACTGCTCACTATTAATGCTGCAAGTCTCCTATAATCTTTACTTTGAAGCTCCCAGCTGCAACGCCCCTGCTGCGGCAGTAGATGCATAGCCCGCAGCAGACGTGGACGGTAGCAGGAAACATCGGTGAAACGTAGGTGCATAACTCTGAATATCAGAAAACAGGAGAACTCTGAAGATCGATGGAACGGGAGATACCAAGGAATGCACAACCGATTACAAGAGGGAAATACGATACCTTGTAGCCTAGGCCGTCGTGAAGCTGCGTTCATCCTGGCGGCGGCAACACCCCCGATCTAACCATGGTTAGGGATCAGATCGACCGACTGGAGGAGCAGCGGACGAACACCAGCGCCGGAAATCGCGGGGAGGGTCGATGGCCGCCGGAAGGCGTCGTCTTGCAGCCACGCGGCAGGGATCTGAGGCGGCGCCGACCGGCCGGAATCCTGGGCGACTAGGGTTCGTCGTGGAGCGGCGGACGGGAAGCACGGCGCCATGAAATCGAAGAGGAGGAGGTGGTGGTGTCGGGGCGGTGGTCCGCGGCGCGACGATGCGCCGGAGCCGGATGGAATCGACCGGCGACGGAGGCGGCGGAAAGGGGATCGTTGCTGGGAAGGCGTGGTGGTCTGCTGCTTCTGTTTAGATCGATCGAAGAGGAAGGTCTATTTGGTTGGATGGGCCTATAATTCCGCCATGCGTCGTTTGGGCCCGAAATTTCGCCTCGCGTCGTTTCAGCCGAAATTTTGGCGTTGTTTTCAAATATTTATGGCGGGCTTTTGATCCCGAAATTTGGTTTGGCGCCTAAAATTCAATCGTGTACTGTACTACCAATCAAACTGTCACGTACACACCTTGACTCCATGCATGCATGCATGCCCTAAGTCGTTTAATGAATCAACGCTACATAATTCACAGCTCTAGGTCGGATCGAATCAGCTGTCTACTAGTTCGGAAATGTCGGGATATATGATGTGGACCAAGAAGCAGACTTTTGTATGCCGATGTCATCGAGGACGTGGACGGTGGCCACGAGGTCGACGCGCCCCACCCAGCCGCCTCTGTCACTCGCCTCACGTCCTGACTTGCAAGCTCGATGGAGCTGCATGCAACGGGTCTAATCGATACACACGCGCTCCACGCTCCGACAAGCGAGCAATTCGTGCCGCCTCTCTCATCAAGGAGCCTAGGATGGGAGAGGTTTATCTGCTACGGGTGGGGATGGGGGAGACGACGCAGGGGCGGAGGGGACATGCATCCATCCATGGTTATATCGTTGCGACTCCGAAGGGGAACTGTCGGCGAGGAGCATTGCCGCGTCGACTGAATCGGGAGGGAGTGAGTGAGAGAGAGAGAGAGAGTGTGTGTGGGAACACTACTAGAAATCCCTTTATTTCCGACGGTGGAACTTAATAGCTGACGGACCGTCGGATATTGTGGTAATAACCGACGGTAGCTTCAATGGCCGACGGTAATCGGCAACCTCTCGGCTATGACGACTAATAACCGACGGTACAGTCAACTAGCCGACAGGGTATAACGAACTCTCGGCTATCCAGTCAAATGGCCCACGGTTCAAAACAAATATCCGACGGTTTTACTTTAATGGTCGGGGATTAGGTGTTATATATGACGGTCATATAAAATAACCGACGGTCATGCGGGACCTCTCGGAAATGCTTTGCAATGGACGACAGTGTAAATTAATAGCCAACGGTCTTCTTGAAACATTCGGTTATTTGAAACTCAGAAAGTTGTAAGGTTTTAACTATCAATATCTTGTTATTTTGAAAACATAAGAGGAAAAAGAACCGTGGCGCCAAACTTTGCCGCTTTTCCCTCCATCTTCTTTTCGCCCTCGTCCTGCGACAACCAACAATCACACGTCCCCTAATTTTCGGTCCACTACCATCTACTGTATATTTGACTGCTCTCCCAGATGCATATTCACCTACACCTAGCCATCTCCGGAACGGCCGTGCCACACGACTCAAGCGGCGCTACCCGCCGCCAGCACCTTCAATCCCGCCTTACCGCCGGTCGAGGCCGCCAGACCCGCGGTAGTTTAATCTACCACCTCCCGTTTCACCCTCTCCTCTTTCCCCGAGATCTGGAGATATTCTGCTCTGCTCGCCTCGGCCAGTATGCACTCGTGGATCCCTCATCGGGACTCCTAGCGGCCTTGTGGGTCGACGGCTCGATACGAAGCGGCTTGGGCGCTACGGCTGCATCGTCCGTCGGGGGCGTCGGCAGAGCTTTCCCTTCTTCCTCACGGGCCAGATCCTGGGTGCTCCTCTACCCCATCTGGTGTCCTCCTCGCCTGATCTGTGCGTGTGGATCAGGTACGCGGAACTGAGATGTTAGCTCCCTCGTTCACCTGCGTACGAGTTGTGCCCAGCCTTCCCGGTAAGTGCACAATCCAACTCCCAGTTATTGTCACTTATTTACATACAGATCAGCAGCAGCTAGTTTCCCTAATATGATTAGGCAAAAAATAGCGATACTGAAATCAACTAATGTGGGGATATGAATACAGTTTTCCCATATATATTTTTGAACCTATTAAAGAGTTTTCCCAGCTTGATGTTGCTCTCTGATATAAATTGATTGTTCCCAGTCAGCTATTACTTTATATTCTCATTGAACGGCATAAGACCTAATAATTAGATAGTTCAGATCTTGGTAGAGATGCCTTAGCCATCCATTGTAGCACTGTTGCACATAGCATAATGCGAAATGACCTTGCAGTCCCAGAATCAACTGGAGCAACTTCACTCATGTATAGAGTATATTAGAAGAAAGTATACAGAGCACAATAGAAGCTAGGTTTACTAATGCTAGCTCATCTAGAATCATATATCTAGTCTGCACAGTGGCACTAGCTATCACTCCAGTTTTACATTCGGCTGGGAGCTACAAGTTGCTATATGCCTATTTTTCTTGCTGTGTTGGATAACTACTGACTAGGGAAAAATATATGGCATTGTCTCAGGTTATATATGAATCAACGAGGAGGAGGACACGTTTTGTTTTGCCATTGTGTATGGCATCGTCGATAGTGAATCAGTTCAACTTAATTGCAGTATGGAGTTACTTCTGAATTTCAACATGCAAAACACCAAAGAAAATTGACCAACTATTGCAATAGTGGGAGAGAGAGCGTATGTTGCACAGATGCAACATCGGGAAATTGAGATGATAAGCCGTGTAAAGGAGGAAGCACGCCAGCATGCAAATAAGAAGAGGGACAAATAGTCTACATTACGGAAAGGTTAGTTCAACGCAGATTCTTCAAGTAGTAATAAGTTAATTACTTGAAAGTATATAGTCGCAATTAAAAGTCTAATAAGTCATGTACAAATGGACTGAGTTAGCACATCCTGAATAGTCACTTTTCAAAAGTGCTAGTACATAAGCATCTGTGTACCTTTTAGCCATTGTCAAATTATTTAATGTTATTCGGTCAACCTCTTGTGTTTTCTTTGTTGTGCAAACTCTTGCAGCCGCTGTTTTGGGCTGGTAACATGACTCTTAGCAAGTGCTAGAATAATTAGAGTGATTAATTAATATGCAGCAAGTACGCTGATATGACTTGCATTATTGGTCATTACATGCTTGTATATTGTTAGAGTGAAGTACTAGTGTGACACTAATACTTGTTGTACACTTGGCTGAGTTCCTAGTTCCAGTACTAAGGCGTCATTACCTTTATATGTCTCCGCGTGCATGATTCCAGAATAATTAAGCTTGGTTTATGTAGCTCAATTAAGTTTCAACTACGTTACATTATCTTTCATCTCTCTTACAACTAGTTTAGTTTTTTTCCTAGGGTCTGGGAAGCAATATTGGTTGGAAGTTCCAGCCGTGAGAATGATCATGATATTAATGATGATGACAACTATAGCAACCTGGGAGATTATCTCTATGCCAAGGGTGCTGAAGATGAGTCGTTGTGATCCATATGGCGATGGGTGTAATGATGGTGAGGATTGGTGAAGACTCTAATGACCTTCAGTCATGCATCAAAGCGAAGTTTTGAAGTTTTGGTCAATTTAGCTTACGCACAATGTTTGCACCATTATATCTTAGTTACTATTTTGTTTTGCATGACACTTGCTAGATGGATCTTAAACTTTCTGAAGTTATGCTAAATATAATATATGTTCTTTGGTCATGGTGGTTGGTTGTAATTATGAGATGGTCTTGTAGTATTAATTTTCTTAAATAATGTCATCACTCATCACGAATCACGCTTCCTTTCCTTTCTCCCGTGAAAGCAATCCCTAAGGGTTAGCTAATGACATCAATAATCTCATGGACAGAAAGTGCTAACAATATATTGAAAAAAAAATCCACCTCTCGACTATATGAATAAATGATGGGGCGTATGCACCATCGGTAATCCTACTAAGTGACCGTCGGATATTATAAAAACCGAAGGGATACAATAACTGTCGGAAATTTAATGCCTGAGGGGGTACCGTCGGCTATAAGCATTGTCGAGCTAGTACGTGGAGGCAGGCGACCGAAACATGCCCGACGGCTCACCGTCGGCTTTTCACCGTGGGTAAAAACATTACCCGACCGTACCGTCGGATATTAGTGTAATGGCCGACCGAGCATACCCGACGGGAGATATCCGACGGTGTACCGTCGGTTAAAATGATATCCGACGGGGAACTAAAATAACCGACGGTAATTGGACCCTCGGCTATATTGGGATATCTAGTAGTGGAAGGGAGAGGCTACCGGTGGGAGATTAACCATAATTGTAAGGGGGTTTCGCCCAATAACCGACGTCTTGGAGCTGGCCCACCGAATCTCATAGCCATATTTTCCTATTTATTCAACCTTATATTGAATATGTTTTCCCTCCAAACCCGCAATAATGCCGTTAGAAAAATCCTAAATAACTTTCTTTGAACCGGTCAAACAATTTTCACATGTAGTTAAAGAATAATGAAACTTAGGTCAAATTAACTAAAGTAGTATGAGATGCAATAAATCGTGGAGCGAACCATGCGAGAGCTCTTAATTTGAAAATGTCAACCAGGAAGGCTCGTGGAGGATCCCATGTACGAGAAGTAACGAAGCAGGCCATGACGAGTTGCGGATCCAATATTTAATATGTCTTGTCGCTAGTTGGCGTAGACCGGTAGCGAGTCCACAAACACCAAGCTCGAACATGGGGCGGGTGGCATGCCTTCCTCGTAGCTATTTCTTGTGTGTCGTTTCGTTTATGATGCTCATGTTGGTTTTCACAAATAATGTTTAGCTCGATATCAGCATCGTGGTAGCTCTTCACCGGCTTGAAAAATATTAGTGATGCCATTATGCCCCGTCGGTCTAGGCGTACCGAGATGATGAACCTACCCACCCATCCCAACTTTGCCCCTCAAGCCCATACACAACATACTCAACTCGAGCAACCTTGCTAGCAATAAAAGGTGGAGTTCAGTTGTTAGACACCGCAACACGCCATCACTCATGGATTTGTTCTAAGGTGAGATTAAAAAGATGTTTGAGACTATCTTGCTACCCTTCTGAGGCTGATATAAAAAAGATATATTTTATGCATGTAAACAAAATTATTTTACGCTTACAAACTAGACAGCTAGTGCATATTTTGTTCCATGTTCTACTCACCGGATTTTCTCAATACCGAAAAATAGTGATTTCGATGAACACCTCTCTATAAGAGTGTACCATGGGTCACTAGACACGGCAATCGTCCCAGACCCCCAAAACGCTATGTTATAAACTTTTTAGGATACTTATTATTAGATGTATACACAACAAAGGGCATATCTTAGATAGTTCTTATACGACACAAGCTTTCCTTTTACCTTAACCGCTAAAGGTTGAATTCTCTTCAACTTTGAGAATTTTCCAACACCTCCATATCTTGATATGGCAAATGAAATTAAAGGTAACGCCTATCACCTAGCATAAAATAACAAAGCGTGACACTGAAACCAAACATCAAATGCTACTTAATAATACTATCCTAGCATAAAATAATAATGCAGGGCGATGAAGCGACACATGAAATGATATGACCGGCTCCTAGCATGCATGTGGTCGTAATGCGAAGCAACGAAACCACACATTAAATTGCCGACCTCCCTCGACCTATTCATATTGATGCTTGTCGTGTAATCGACGCATAGGCCACATCAAAATCCTAGCTAGTGGCATATATACCTCACGCTTGTTTCTTGGTAGACATTTAGGAATTATAGGAATATTCATCATCTTGAGGATCATCTTTTTATTTTGGAAAATAATACCTCTTCAATACTAGGACCACTAGCGGAGCTACGCTGGGGCCAAACTGGGCCATGGCCCGCCCAGGATTTTTGCAAAGAAATAGCTAACCCTTGTGCATCCACGAGGCCCAGCCCAGTAGGGCATTGCTCCTCTCTGTGCGCTGCTTCCCAGTTCCCAGACTTCCCAGTTACTCGTTCCTCTCTCGTCTCAGCTGGACACAAACCATGGCCATGGAGGCGCCTGGTTAAGGTTTAGAAATTTGGACCAAAAAACGGGAAATGGGGGGTTGGGGGGGGGGGGGGGGGGGATGGAGCAGAGAAGACACACAAACGTTGCGCTGTCGTCGCGCCGCCTTCGGCATCCAGCGGTCGGCCGGGCAGTCGCTGCCGCCCGCAGGCACAGCCGCACCGTACCGGAAGGGCACGGGGCCGGCAGGAGTGCTCCCAGCAGCGGACATTCCGACCGAATCAACCATTCGACGCCCTTCTCTTTTCTATTTCCTCTGTTAGGCAATCCTCTTTCTTCCCCAAATTCTTAGTTAGCAATTTATAACATATATTCTTCACAAATTGTGAATTTGTTCTTCAATTTCCACATAAAAATTGTCAATTTGTTCTTCAATTTTCCCCCAAAAAATTGTGTTTTGTTTTAGTTTGGCCCGCCCAAGATTTCTTTTCAAGCTCCGCCACTGACTAGGACTACAAAATTTGGCCATTTGAGCTACCTCACCTGCCACCTTATTTTATGTATCCATTTATTAAGGCTAGATTATAGAAAGATCGGTGGGGGTGCCAAGCTTAAAAAATTCTCTATTAGGCTTAGCATTTACTCAAGATTAGTCCATTTCTCAAAAATAATGTAAGGATTAGTCTAAACACTAGTAGGTAAATTAATTGCTATATTTTTTGAGGGGGTCACCCATTAGTCCATGTCAATTAGCTTGTCAAATGAAGCAAGAGTACCGCAAGATAATCTGGCTTTGTTTTCGGACTTTGCTATGGTGATCGATTCATGCTATTGAGACAGGGACGACATGCATGGTATCGACTCCCTCTCGCGAGCACCCAGTGCTGGTGGCCACGACAATTGACAAGGAGCATCGACTCCGATTCTCACGAGCATGACAATTGACAATGAGCACCCATTGATCGTGCACTACAACAACTCTTCTTGACCTTGTCATTATGGGTATTGTTCTGCATCGGGTATATGAAACATCCCCATGTCGAGACTCGTCGACGTGTAGGCCATGACCTTAATTACCAACACCCGCGTCAAGCCATTGTTAGAGTTGTATTTTGTGTATATGCGTGTACGTGTATGTTTCGGTATTGTATACCACTGTAATTCCTTGTTGTACAAGTTGATCCTTCTATATAAAGAGATGCCAGCCGGTTGGGGCTAACCACGGCAAATAATTCCTTTTGACTTGGTATCAGAGCGAGCCGACCCAACCTAGGGTTTCCGCCCGCACCCCGCGCTTCCGCCGCCGTCGCCGCGCGTGCCGCCGCCGCGACGATCCGACGCGATGACCACCTCCGCCGGCGCGTTGGCCTCGTCCTCCGCCCCATCTATCCCCGCCGGCGCCATCATCTCCGCCCCCACCGGCCACAACACCAACACCATCACAGTGCGCCTAGATCGCACTAACTTTCTTCTCTGGAAGATGCAGGTCGTCCCCAACATCGCCGGCCAGGGATGGTACGGCTTCCTCGACGGCTCCTGCAAAGCGCCTCCGGCCACGGTCACCGAAGGAGAAGGTGCCAACGCCGTGACCAAGGCCAATCCGGACTACGCCTTGTGGTTCTACACGGATCAGCGTGTCCTCAGCATCCTCGTCGGCTCCATGACGGAGGAGATCCTCGGCCACCTCGTCGGCCACACCACCGCGTCGTCCGTGTGGGCGTGCCTCGTGTCCATGTTCTCGGCACAGAACAGGGCAGGGGTGCGCCAGATGCGGCGTCAGCTCTCGACGCTGAAGAAGAACGACCTCACCGCCGCCGCCTACTTTCACAAGATGAAGGGTTTCGCGGATGCCATGGCCCAGGTGGGGTCGCCCATCTCCGATGATGAGTTGATCGACTACATCGTCGTCGGTCTCGGGCCTCAGTACGAGTCCCTCCAGCACTCCCTCACGGTGCTGGCCGCCGCCGGCGCTGACACCCTCAGCCTGGCGGACTTCTACTCCATGCTCCTCTCCTGCGAGTCCCTCAAGGAGCAGAACGTCCTCGTCCCCGAGTTCTCCACCTCCGCCAACGCCGTGGCGCGGCAAGGCGACGGCCGTGGAGGGGGGCGCCCTTCGCCGACACCAACAACGGCGGCCGCTCCGGGGGTCGCCCTACTGGCCCGCAAGGTGGCGGTCAGTTCAACGGCGGCCAGCAGCAGCAGGCCTCCCGTGGCAACCGCTCCAACCAGGTGGGCGGGGGTGGTAGCAACGACGGAGGCGGCCAGGGCAACGGCGGTGGCGGGCGCAACAACCGTCAGCGCGATCACCCCCGCTGTCAAGTCTGCAAGTACTGGGGGCATGAGGCTCTTCAGTGCAAAAATCGCTTCAACCAAGCGTTCCAGTACGAGGACAACCGTGTGGCAATTCTGCCGCCTACCAGCCCGGCCCTAGCCAGCCTTGGCTTTTCGACACCGGCGCCACCGACCACCTCACCAACGACATGGGCAGGATGAACATCCAGGAGCGCTACACCGGCACGGATCAAGTGCAAGTCGCCAACGGTGCAGGTTTGTCTATTACGCATGTTGGTCACTCTCGTTTACCTGGTTCATCCTCTCCCATTGAGCTTAAAAATATTCTTCTTGTCCCTGAACTTAGCAATAATTTGGTCTCTGTCTATTGACTTGTTTCTGACAATAAAATCTTCTTTGAGTTTCATAAATTCTTTTTCTGTGTCAAGGACAAGGTCACGAAGAAAGTACTTCTTCGCGGTAGGAGTCGTGGCGGCCTCTACCCTCTTCCATTCAGCCGCGCCGTAGCATCTGGGCATCGCGCGTCTTCCAGCGTTCGGCTGACTTCCGAGCAGTGGCATCGGCATCTTGGTCATCCTTCAAATAAAATAGTTCATACCATTGTTAGTTCCAATAATTTGTCATGTTCTCCAAACATTGAGTCTTCCGTGTGTGATGCTTGTCAGCGTGCTAAGAGCCACCAATTACCTTATAATTATTCTACTCGTGTTTCCACATCACCACTTGAGCTTATTCACTCCGATGTTTGGGGTCCTGCTTTGCCCTCTTCTGGGGTTTTAAGTATTATGTCAGTTTTATTGATGACTATAGTCGCTATTGCTGGATATATTTGATCAAAAATAAGTCTGATGTTGAGAGCATCTTTTATACCTTTCAAAACCATGTTGAGCGTCTTTTAAATGCTAAGATTCGTTCTGTTCAGTCGGACTGGGGGGGGGGGGGGGTGAGTATCACCGCCTCCATGCTTATTTTCAGCGCACCGGCATTGCTCACCGTGTGTCTTGTCCGCATACGTCTCCACAAAATGGTATAGCTGAACGCAAGCACCGTCATCTTGTCGAGACGGGCTTAGCCCTTCTAGCGCACTCCTCGCTGCCCCTTCGGTTTTGGGATGAGGCGTTTCTTACTGCTTGCTATCTCATTAATAGGATGCCCACGCCTGTTATCAACAACGCCACACCCGTGTTTCGTCTCCTCAATATGACTCCCGAGTACTCGTTTCTCCGCACGTTTGGCTGTGCGTGTTGGCCTAGTTTGCGTAAGTATAATTCACGTAAGCTCGAGTTTCGCTCTCGGATGTGTGTGTTTCTAGGGTATAGTCCCATGCATAAAGGCTACAAGTGCCTTGATCGCTCCACTGGTCGTATTTACATCTCTCGTGACGTTATTTTCGACGAGACGGTGTTCCCCTTTGCCACTCCCGGTGTCACTGTTGATGTCTCCAAACTTCTTCCGGTGTCGTTTCCGTCTGATGAACCAGTTACTCAGAGTACCGACACGCGTAGTTATGACATTACCTTGTTACCGGCTAATGCACCTGGTTTTGTTGTTAGCTCTCCTGTGCAGGTTCCCGCGGCGTCGCCTCCGCCGATCGACGTCCAGGCGTCCTCGGCGCCACCGCCTCTGCATGCCTCGGCCGGCGTGCCAGGGCCCGCCCCGCATGCAACCGCGTCGGCCTCCCCAGCGCCGACTTGGCCCCGGCCCGCGACCAGCGTGCGCGCTCTCCATCGCCCGCTTCCGCATCTACACAAGGCGAAGACGCATCTGGCTTGCCTTGCTCCGCGTCTGGGCCAGCTTCTGTGCCCCTGACGCCCTCGTCTGATGGGCCGTCTACACCTCCGGCGCCCTCGCCCACTGGCCCATCTGCGACCCCGGTGCTCCAGCTTGATGGGCTGTCTTCTGATGGGCCTTCCTCGCCCGTTGCCTCGGCCGGCTCTCCATCGACTCCAGACGCACACTCGCCTGACGAGGCGCCCGCCCCTGCAGTTCCGCGCGTTATTATGACTCGCGCGCGTAATAATATTCGTCGACCGATGATACCCAAGGACGGCACGGTCCGCTACAATCCATATCAACGTCGTGCTTTTCTGGCTGTTCCTGCCTCACATCGCACTGCTCTCTCCGAGCCTGCATGGCGCTCTGCAATGGAAGATGAGTTTGATGCTCTTCAGCATAACCAGACGTGGACATTGGTACCCCGTCCACCCGGCACTAATATTGTTGGCAGCAAGTGGATCTTCAAAACGAAGTTCCGTCCTGATGGTTCCGTTGACAAATACAAGGCGAGGCTTGTGGCTCGAGGCTTCACACATCAGTACGGTATTGATTATCATGATACTTTCAGTCCTGTGGTTAAACCAGTCACAGTTTGCCTGGTGCTTTCTCTTGCTGTCTCTCGTGGTTGGTGCCTTCGTCAGATCGATGTGAGTAATGCCTTCCTTCATGGTTTCCTTACTGAGGAAGTGTATATGCAGCAGCCCCTGGTTTTGAGGATTCGCGGTGTCCTCAGTATGTTTGCAAGCTGCAGCGTGCTCTCTATGGTCTCAAACAGTCGCCCCGTGCCTGGTATGCACGTTTAAGTGACAAGCTCCATCAGCTCGGTTTTATTGCTAGCAAGGCGGATACTTCTCTGTTCATCTTCGCTCATCAGGGAGTTGTGATATATATGCTCGTGTATGTTGATGACATCGTCTTGGCTGGATCTTCTGCGTCTGCTGTTGAGAAGCTGGTTGCCACTCTTTTTGGTTCTTTTCCTATCAAGGACCTTGGGCGCCTGGAGTATTTTCTTGGGATTGAGGCTGCTTATAATTCTGAGGGTATGGTGTTGACGCAGCACAAATATGCTCTTGATCTCTTGCACCGGGCCAACATGGAGCAATGTCAGCCGGTTACCACGCCTCTGTCTACTTCCGACAAGTTGTCTCGAGATCGAGGTAAACCGCTCAGTTCTGAGGATGCTTTCAAGTACAGGAGTCTTGTTGGGGGTCTACAGTATCTTACCCTGACGCGCCCTGACTTGTCGTTTGCTGTCTACAGTATCCGAGGCACCGTGTCTACTGGCTTGCGTTTTCGGCGCTCCTCGTCTACGGGGTTGAGTATTTTCACTGATGCGGATTGGGCTGGCTGTCCTGATGATCGCCGTTCCACGGGCGATTTTGCAGTTTTTCTTGGTCCCAATCTTGTGTCTTGGAGTTCTCGCAAGCAACCGACGGTTTCTCGCTCCAGTACTGAGGCAGAGTACAAGGCTTTAGCCAATGGCACCGCTGAGGCTATATGGATACAGTCGGTGTTGAAGGAGCTTGGTGTGTTTCTCTCCCATCCTCATGTTTTATGGTGCGACAACATTAGCGCCACGTACTTATCTGCCAATCTAGTCTTTCACGCCGCACGAAGCATATCGAGGTTGATTTTCACTTTGTGCGCGAGAGGGTTGCCTTGGGTGCACTTGATGTTCGGTTCATCTCCACCGGCGATCAGTTGGCTGACGTGTTCACGAAGCCTGCTACTCAGCTCACACTTCATCGCTTTAGTTTCAATCTCAACCTTGTTCACGACGGTTTAGATTGAGGGAGGGTGTTAGAGTTGTATTTTGTGTATATGCATGTACGTGTATGTTTCGGTATTGTATACCACTGTAATTCCTTGTTGTACAAGTTGATCCTTCTATATAAAGAGATGCCAGCCGGTTGGGGCTAACCACGGCAAATAATTCCTTTTGACTGCCATCACGTTTCATGATGGAGACGTCGTCATGATCGGTGATCACTAATGCTTACGACACGAATAGTCAATGGCAGAGCTTCTTCAGGATGATGAATATCACTATCCAGAATGAGGATTCAACATAGCCTAGGATGGCCCTCGCCAAGCTAACGCGACAAGTGTGCACCTTGCCACGCTTCTCTGCATGGCATCATCTATCTCGGCATCGCACATTTCGTAGCATCGTCGAAATCACCAAGCATACAATATGGATTTCCCACATGTATGTTAGTGTCCATGGCCTATACATATCCAAGGAACCACAATTCATTGGATTTGTGTTAGCATATTTTACAATTTAACCCCTCTAAAATTTACAAATCAAGTAGGTAGGTATGGGAAGTGATATGTGGCATCCTCTCCTCCGCCAGCGCGTGGAGCTTGTGGCTTGTGGGTGGTGTGGAATGGCTTTGAATTGACAACTCAATAGGTATTGGACGTGGCCAAGCAAACCATCATTGCAATGGGAGTGTGTTTGTCAATGTCGAGGAGGTCATCGGCGGGTAGAAGTCCGTACCATGACCAACCATATAGGGATGTCCTTGTCAATCTCAAGATTCGACCCGCCAGCTCGGTATTTCGGAGGTGCTCATAGGGGTAGGGTGTGTGTGCGTTCATAGGGGGGTGAGTGTGTGCACGTATATGTGAGTGTCTGCGTTTGTACTGTGTTTCGCAAAAAAATTTTTTTTTTATGAGCTGCATGCATCACGTACGGAAGCAGGAAGCGGGAAGATGTCGTGTGCGTACACTTTTTTTTAGTTTTTTGTTGTTGAGAATAACACCTTTTTTAGTAGGTGTGCGTACACCTAACCAGAAGAAATAACTCGTAGGCCCGTAGCCAAGCTCGGCCCAATAAACTAGCAGGAGGCCCGTCCTATGGTCTTGGACGGAAGGATCGAACCAAAACCTAACCTCCATATTCTCCTCCCACTTGATGGCGCCGCCCAGGAGCCATTGCGGCGCGGCGGCCTTGTTCGCCGGCGCCCGCGTGCGTCGATGCACGCGGATCCGTCGAACTCGCCCGACCTCGCTGCGCGCATGGCCGAGGGAGTTGGCAGGGCGCTGCACGACGGCGAGGGCACGGACGCGGTGGCGCAGCTCCGGGCTCTTCCATTCCCTTGCCGTTCCGGTGCCTTTCCCCAGTGCGGGTGGAGATCTCTAACGCCGCCGTGCTGCGCTCAGTCACTGCCGAGGAGGACCTTGCCGCCCAAACAACAAGCCTTATCCTCTTCTCCCCTCCCAATTAAATCTGGCTGAAAATTCGTTTCTTGGCTCAGCAGCACGAGGAGGAGCGGAGCGGAGGGGTTCCAAAACTTTCTCCGACAAGTCCATCACTGCCGTCAAGGTCATGTCCCTGTTCCGATTCCTCTTGTGTGGACCTAGGATCTAGTCTCACGTTCATGATCTATAGTTCCTAGATACTTGGCTCTGATGCGCACCTATCACAATTTCAGCATCTTCTTCCTTTCATTCTGTAACAGATACTGTTTTTTTTGGTTCAGTACACTTCTTGGTAATTGGACTTCTGGTCTGACGTAATACATCAAATGTTTAGTATAAACTTGTCCTACGTGCAACCATTGTTTCAGCCCTTACTCCAATAAGATAGCACTTAATTTTCTGTACATACTTTACTTAACAGAATGTCCTTCCCGGTGCTGTGACTGTGGATTAACGTTCGGATATTGCACATTAGAAGTTAGGAACTGGGTTCCTTCAAATTGGTGTATACTCATGCAGCTGATGTTGGTGTTTGTGGTTAGAGGAAAGGAATTGAATGGCCTTGTTTTGTGTTATAGTCATGCATCTCACTATCTAGTAAAGTTAGTGCTTGGTTTACTGTCTAAGCTTAGCTGCATTTACTACTTACCATGCCAAATCAATGGTGTTTAGCGTGTTGTGTATTGCAAGCTGTTGCTACCAAGTGCAAGAAAGCATATATTTGTAGTGCAAGGCTAGCACAGCGAATGTAATTGTGCTGGTTTCTTTCTGTGTGATGGATTTATAGTTGCTTTGCATCTCCATATTATGAGAATACTCTGAACTTCTTCCTCTTCCTTGTAAGACTGAGCTGATGAACTTTGGTGGTAGAATAGTAGAAAACGTGTGTGCACTGTGCACTTCTAGTTGCAGTTGTTACTCTGTTTAACTATGAATCCCATGTCTTCTCTTGTAAACTTGCAAGGTCTTGCTGGATCCGAAGAAAGGTATGTTGTACATGCTCGGAGGACCACGAGTGCCACCTCGCTGCTGCCGTTCAGGAGCTCGGTGACATCGGCACTTGAGAGTACTATACATATGTTATTGAACAGAATGTTCTCCATTCTTCTATACAAAATTAAAATGGAATGGGTGCTGTGTGTCTGTGGATTAACGTCTGGATATTACACATGAGAAGTTGGTATATACTCATCAACTCATGCTGCTGCTGTTGGTGTTTGTGGTTAGAGCAAATGAACCAAATGGCATTTTTTGTTATAGTCATGCATCTCATTATCGAGTAAAGTTAGTGCTTAGGATACTGCCTAAGCTTAGCTGCACTTACTAGTTACTACTTACCATGCCAAATCAATGGTGCTTAGCGTGCTGTCTATTACAAGCTGTCGCCACCAAGTGTAAGAAGCATATATTTGTAGCGCACGGCTAGCACGACGAATGTAATTGTACTAGTTTTATTGTGTGTGATGGATTTATGGTTGCTTTGCATCTTCATATTATGGTAGTACTCTTCATCTTTCCTGAAAGACTGAGCTGATGAACTTTGGTGGTAGAATAGTAGAAAACGCACTTGCACATCTAGTTGCACTTGTTACTCTGCTTAACTATGCATGGTCTTGCAGGATTTAAAGATCAAGTCTGTCGTGAAGGAGGCCACCCCCCAGGCCGACCTTGCCGCTGCCATTCAGGAGCTCGTCGACATCGGCACCCAAAGGTACCTCCTTGCTCGTGCTTGAATCGTTTGCTGCCCATTGTAATCATGTATGGCATTGTAATTTCGATCCTCGATCCTGTCAAGTTGTGATTAAGATTTTGTCATGTCCAATTGTGTAATTAGGAAATTCATTTAGACTAGCATGTTGCTATAGATATGCAAGCAATCCAGCGATGCATCCTCCATTGATGTTGCCTAATTCTGTTGCTAGATACAGCAAGCAATGCAGCGATGCATGCTGCCATATATCCTGTAGTGCTTGCTCTTTGTCTTGGTAAAAATATGCTGGTTGCATTCTGCTTGATACTCATTTTGTTGCTGTAGGCGAACAGATCGTCTCAGGCCCACACACAGCATGCTTGTACTCCGTCGACAGCTTCTTCCCATGCTCTCGTTGACTACTTGCTCCTTCAACCCTGCCCTTGCTGCCGTGCGATGGTTGTAGGTGAGTATCTGCTCTCCCTCGCTTGTGTCATGTACGTGGTTTGTGATATCATGGAGCCTTGATTCTTCTTTTGGTCTTCGAGCCGATGATCTAGGAATAGCTGGTAGGTATTGATGATTGGAAGGAAATGGCTCTTATGCTGGTCTGGCTGTGCAAAATCGAAATATTTAGCATTTGGGCATTATCTGTGTTTTTTCTTGGATTCCAACATGAATTAAAACTTAACCTTAATTATGTGCTCAAGTGTTGTAATCTGGAGCTTAGTTTTAAATTTAGAGCGGTCGATGCATGCATACTTGGTTCTGGCTCATCTTGAGGGGGTAGTCTGGGTCATGGCTGTGTGTGCGTGTTGTGCTAGCCATTGTTGATCATGACGTCCTTGTGGACAGGTTTTCTATGCCCCTGCAAATTGGGGTTTTGCTCTGTTAAGAATTTAGGAATTGAACTACCTTGGGAATCGACGATTTTGGAAATCTCTAGAACTTTTTATTCCATCATCGTAGCAACCCAGATCATGAGCCTGGATACTAGTAACAAGAAAGCTAGGAGGAGAGTGTCGAAAACTCCAGTAAATGTACATATACCATTCTTGTTTTTTTTTACTCTGTTTCACTTATTTGTTGCCATAGTCGGCTTCATATTTATGAAACCTAATCTTGTATTGGCAATGAACATGTCAATGATGTTTTGTATTATTTCCAGGTTGGGCTTTTTTCCGGGGCAGAAGGGTGTATAGATATGCAAGCAATCCAGTGATGCATCCTCCATTGATGTTGCCTAATTCTGTTGCTAGATACAGCAAGCAATCCAGCGATGCATGCTGCCATATATCCTGTAGTGCTTGCTCTTTGTCTTGGTAAAAATATGCTGGTTGCATTCTGCTTGATACTCATTTTGTTGCTGTAGGCGAACAGATCGTCTCAGGCCCGCACACAGCATGCTTGTACTCCGTCGACAGCTTCTTCCCATGCTCTTGTTGACTACTTGCTCCTTCAACCCTGCCCTTTCTGCCGTGCGATGGTTGTAGGTGAGTATCTGCTCTCCCTCGCTTGTGTCATGTACGTGGTTTGTGATATCATGGAGCCTTGGTTATTCTTTTGGTCTTCGAGCCGATGATCTAGGAATAGCTGGTAGGTATTGATGATTGGAAGGAAATGGCTCTTATGCTGGCCTGGCTGTGCAGAATCGAAATATTTAGCATTGGGGCATTATCTGTGTTTTTTCTTGGATTCCAACATGAATTAAAACTTAACCTTAATTCTGTGCTCAAGTGTTGCCTTGTTGTAATCTGGAGCTTAGTTTTAAATTTAGAGCGGTCGATGCATGCATACTTGGTTCTGGCTGGATCCTGTCATCTTGAGGGGGTGGTCTGGGTCATGGCTGTGTGTGCGTGTTGTGCTAGCCATTGTTGATCATGACGTCCTTGTGGACAGGTTTTCTATGCCCCTGCAAATTGGGGTTTTGCTCTGTTAAGAATTTAGGAATTGAACTACCTTGGGAATCGACGATTTTGGAAATCTCTAGAACTTTTTATTCCATCATCGTAGCAACCCAGATCATCAGCCTGGATACTAGTAACAAGAAAGCTAGGAGGAGAGTGTCGAAAACTCCAGTAAATGTACATATACCATTCTTGTTTTTTTTACTCTGTTTCACTTATTTGTTGCCACAGTCGGCTTCATATTTATGAAACCTAATCTTGTATTGGTAATGAACATGTCAATGATGTTTTGTATTCTCTGTTATTTCCAGGTTGGGCTTTTTTCCGGGGCAGAAGGGTGTATGGTGGTGCAGCTCGGCCGTAGTTGCTGGTGTTGGCCTGCCGATGTAATACTGCCGTGAGTGTTATGTGGAATTGTGGCATGATTATTATTTGTAATTTCCAGTGAAATTTCCGGCGGTGCTGCTAAATAATTGCTGAATTGGCTTAATAGTAGTTGCTTTTTTTGAGAAAAAGAAGGAAGCTCAGTTTGTAGGTACGTTGTTTTTTGTTGGCCGAATTTGAGGATGTCAATGACGAAGAGCAATACCGCCGGCTCTCCCTGCTAGGGCCAGGCCACTGCTTATCTAAAGCCAGCTCAATTAGAACAATCTGTATCGTCAGATCATCCGTGCGTAATAAAATCGAAGGGTTTATACTACTTTGATCTTCTGTCAAACAGTAGAATCCTGTTATTCGATCGTGATGTTTATTTTTTGGAAACCTAATTAATTCTTCTCGCAGTTTTCGGCTACAGCAATTCCTCGACCCGCGCGGTTATTTCGCTCCCGTGATTAAGCCCCAGTCTCCCGATTGAGTGGCATACAACAAGGAAAATAACCGCGGATTGTCATGGTGAAGGGGCGAGTGACAAGAGATGTTTGGCGACTCCATGACCTGTGGTGACTGACCATATTGCTGGAGCGAGGACGACGTTGCGGAAGGGGCACACTCCCATGACAGGCGATGACGATGCCCCAAGTGAAAGTTGTCAGCAGTTAATGCCCGAAGTGAAAGTTGTCAGCAGTTATGCTGGACGCAGACAAGAAGCAAGCATAGGAAGTTCCCAATCGATTAGTAGCTTGTTTGAAATTAGAGATCGATGTTGGAGGATGAAAAACGAGTATTTTGAGCATCTCCACCGGGCGATCCCGAAAGCACCCCCAAAGGCCCATTGGGGTGTCGGACAGCAAATTTCGCCCCACTGCCACGGCACCCTCCATTTGTTCGGCTTGACCCAAAATCTGTCCGGCACCCGTGAAGCAGGCCCCCAACTTTGGAGGCCCTCTCGGGGTTGCAGGTCAGGCACTCTGACGGGCGGAGCCCGCCTGCCAGTGACACGTCTAGATACATGTAACATGTCTAGATATATCCACATGTAGATAAATGGAAGTCAATTAATTTGGAACGGAGGGAATAGTACGTACGTGATTCGGAAAAGAAAGAAGAAAAAACTCGGAACGGCACGCCCGCATGCATGCATCAGAATACAAACCCCAATCAATGAATGTTGCAGCTGGTACGTACGAAAAAAGAAGAGACCAAATTAAGCTAGCCCTGGCGAGCTATCTACTGTATGTACGTATACGCGCGTAGCTAGCTAGCTTCGATCGACTTTGGGCAGGGGAGGAGACCGTTAACTGACGCACGAGCCTATCCCCGTCACCATGTGTGTACGCCATATGCACCAGCTAGCTGTGAGTCGTAACATCACACCAATGGCCATCGCTGCTTACTTAACCTCGACGACCCCCACCAATTAATTGGGTACACACATCAAACCCTTCTTTATTATTACAAGCACAAACCGTAACCACAACCACACATGCATATATCGAAATGACACCTCATATCAATCTCGCTGGAGCCAACAAGGCGCCCACACCACACGCACGCAACATCAGTCTCCAATTTATTCTTCAGGAAACACACAACCGCAATCTTGGACAGTCCCATCCGGCAATAGCTAGCAGCAAGTCATCACATCGCCGATCGACCTTGCCACCACCAGACCTACGCAACACAGGGAATAATCGATGATACAACCAACAGTTTGGATCAAAGAATGCATCAATGAGTAGATCGGGTAATTTTCTGTGATACATGACACATGCATGGAACAGGATGAAAAACTAGAGAGAGCTTGCGCGCATGTGTGTACCTGGGCAGTGAGGTCGGTTCAGCGGAGCACCGACACTCTAGGCAGGGGCTTCATGTAGTACGGCGAGTGGCGCGGCTCGAAGAGGGAAGGGTCGTGGCCAGCCTAGCCCGTCCCACTCCAGCTTGTCCCACCACCCCTTCTCGCAGTCCACGACGGGACGTTGTTGGTTGTGCCGGCCGACGGCTGGGAGGCGCCTAAGGCCCCAGCAGCCCCTGAGCCTGACGGTCTCAAGTTTGGGAGCAAACATCTTGCCTTCGCATATATGCTGCAGCTTGTAGAGCTCATGCAGGTATATGTGCTTCAGCTTTGGCAATGCAAATACACCTTTTCGGCTATGATGTACTATTCTCGCAAGAACTTTGGCTCCACCGGGAATATCTTGACGAGATCACCACAGCTGACAATGTGCAGGGTCTCTAAGTTGGGAAAATATGATCTTGGAGCGTTCCACGATAATGGAAGCACAAATGTGAGCCTCGGACAGGAATATAGATGTATGCTTCGTAGTTTTGCGAATGACTGAGGGTCTTCCCCTAGAGACGTCCTTCCTTTACTCCAGATGCAATGCGCCATCGGTAGATCAATGCCCAAATGGTCTCTATTTTTCAAAACGAAAAAAACGATGATAGTTCATGTTGAAGACTGTGTGCATCTTAGGGCATCTCAAACATGACACTGTTTCAGATTTGTCCAGGTAAGTCCTTTCCCATCTACATATGTCATGTTTTCAGCGATCACAGTGGCGATGGAAGAATTATCATGCACGTGCAGCGACTCAGCCATGTTCATCACAAACATGATAACCTTGATTCCTTGTATGCTTTCCATGCTAGTGCTGCTGATTCCCTCACCAATCTCCACATGGCAGTTTGACTGCTGAAAGTGTGATGCACTTTCATTGCGGTCATGATCAATAGCTATGTTGTCAACTTTGTAGGTGTTGTAAGTATTGGCTTAATGACTTGTGTCGAGGCATACATATTTGCCAACTGCTGTCAGGGCAAGTCTTGTCCTTCTTATAGCTCTGCTCCTCAACCCTTGTGGTACTGTCAGCACATAGATTAATATGGAACCTAGTACTATTCCAACAGAACTTAGCGATATTTTCTAATACCAAGGTCTGAAGAAACCTTATGTCCATTATAGTAGCATATGCTTGATGAAGTTCTGTTTGAACGCAGCTGACCAGAGAACCAATGTGTAACACACTGAGTTTTGGCAAACCCTTTTCTGGCCATAGAATGGCATGGAGCTGCAAACATCCCGATAGAATAATTTTTTGAACATTTGGGACCTGCACCACCTCATCTTTCAGGACAAGTATTTTTACCAATGTGCCTGATAGATCTAGCTCCTCAAGATTTGGAAGTGATCCACACAATCTAAACTTCACCAATCTTGTGCAACCGGCTAAGGAGATACGAGAGATTTTGGCTTCCTTATTTTGATCCACTCTTTGTCCAACATCTAAGCTGAATGATTCAAGTAACGGAGGTAGTTCATCAACATACTCCAGCCCAAGACAACCATCAAGAACAAGATTCTGGAGGCTAGTTGCTCTGGATAGGCTTGGCAAAACTTGTATTGTGTTGTTCCCTGATAGATCAAGGAGCTCCATCTTCACCATATCTATGAATTCGTCTTTTTCCCCCGTCTCCCAGGGGCATGTAGGCTCAACAACTCGAAGCTTATGAAGGTTCTGCAGTTTTCTCCATGCAAAATTCTTGTTCCAAAACCTTCCGCTCTTTATATGTACTTCCCTTATGTTTGCAGCCATCTTTAGTAATATCTCCGGTGATAAATCCAGTTCCCAGTCTGTGTAGCTTATGTCTAGCACCCATAGACTCTTGCAAAATTCTACTGCTTGAATACATTGATCATCTTCTTCTGCCTGATGATCCTTGCAACTAGCTAATCCGAGGAATCTTAAGTTGTGGCAACAATGGAAAGGAGCACAAGAAAAACTGAAGGTGCAGTGGCATAATTTGAGAACATGAAGATTGTCCGATTGATAAAACATGTCATTAGGTAATAATTGTAGTGGAGTATCAGATCCATTTGTGACTCCCGCAAAGAAAAATGATGTTGACTCCGGATGTACAGTGTATATATTAGTCTGTCCGTGCACAATGGAGTTGCTCCTGGCTGATATCCATCGATTTGAAGGAGTCTCCAGTTATCACCAAAAACGGGCTGTTCATTACATGAATAATCCTCCATGTGTACTTGCTGATGCAGAGCAGTTGCAAGGTCCCATGCTTCTCGTCCTGGCCTCCCTCTATAATCCCATCACACACCCAGTAGCTAGAAGCATGGGTGGCCCAGTTGTAGTCCATGATGTTGCCTGCCTGATAATTTAAAGACAGAAGATACAAACAACACTCCACGGCTGTTTCACTTATCTTGTCTTTGTGCCCAGCAATTTCTCTAGCCTCGTATTGAAGCAGAAGCTTCCACCCATAATACTGTATGTATCATAAATATAAAGATGCGAAGTATCCACCTTTTCACTAATTCCTGAGTTGAGCCGAAGCCTTCCTCGGAATGTCCATAATACTTTTCTAAGCAACACAGACCATCGATCCAAAGGTATGCCAAAATCATTCAAGTCAATTGTGTTGTCGCTCCCATTATGGAAGATCAACAAAAATGTGTTTTCCGCATGGATCCATAAATCACTTTCCCGACGGCTTCTATCTCATCTCTAGAGCCTTCATCTACTCCTCTGAAATCATCTTCTTCATCTTGCCTATCAAAAACATCCATTACCTGATGAGAAAGTCTCAGCTCTTGCGCGATTGTCCTTTGAAGTGCTCTTCGGCTTTTCCACCTCGAGCAATCAACATGGATGATCTTGTCGAATTTCTTCACCAGAGATGGCGGGGGTTCTTTTCCTATCTCTCTAAGCACAGCCGAAGCGGCCAGCCCAGACCATCCGTTAAAATAGATGACCTTGTGTGCGTCATTGCTCGTATCCACCAGATAAGGTATTATCAGTTCCACCGCTTCTTCGATGGTGTCTGGATCAATCCTCTGCATTAGTTGATGGCAAATAATTATTTGAGGTCACTCAGTTTAGCAGAGTCTTCATCTAGTAACATATACTATGCAAGAGGTCCAAATATTTTTATTATTATTAGGATCAACACTAATTAATTAAACTGCAAGCATGGGCACTCGTATATGCTCACAGAAAGCCACAACCTTAAGATTTAACTGACTCTGTGTAAGTGGCCTAAATAGGATTGGGTTATGCTTGGAGCATGGTCGAGCCGTAGCGCACGCGCGAGAGGAGCACTGGTGCGGCAGATCGTCATTGTAGAAGGCGGTACGGTGGTGTGTTTTGATTATTATGTTCTATACATATGGTGTTTGGTGCAGTCGTACAGGCACCCATGGAGATGAGAGAGAGGTAGGGGCGATTGTGTGAGGAGACAGAGAAACTAAGCTTGTTGTGGTTTGACGAGATATGGCCTCCCTTTCCCTAGGCTAGCTCTCAAAATGCTAAAAGGGTTTCAACAAGAATCACATCCTCGATTTGGCGTGGTCTGTTTGGTTACTGCAGCTAGACTACCTATTATGTATTGTAAATTTGGAAATTCAACCCGCAGTCCACACTGAGAACTTGTCTGTGGCAAGATGGTTAGGAGGGTGGTTGTACCTCCAGCCCACCAGAGTTCAAACCCCAGGTTTGACGCTGGTGTTTCTCATTTAGGCGGAATATTCTTCAGTGGGAGGCGACGTTCCCGTCGACAGCGAGGCGCCCGTGGTGACTTCGTCAATCTCAAGACTCGACCGCCGACCCGGTCTCTCGGAGGTGCTCATAGGGGTAGGGTGTGCGTGCGTGCGTTCATAGGGGTGAGTGTGTGCGCGTGTATATGAGCGCATGCGTTGTACTGTGTTTCGCAAAAAAAAAACCCGCAGTCCACATTTATGCCCTGGCACCGGTACTGTTCGAGAGAGAGAAAACAGATCGAACCACCTCCATCAATCCCCCACCCCTCTCGCGACTGCGAGGCGACTGAGGCGCGCGGCTGCGTGGACGACGCAGCCGGCCGCCTGCCCTGAGTTCTGTCTCCGACCCGTCCAGATCCAAATCCCCAGCGGAGCACCACCACCGCGCTCCGTCACCGGCACCTACCTCACCGGCTCGGCGGCCATGGCTTCACGGCCGCGCCATCCGTGAACTCCACCCCGTTCCCCTGCAAGCACTACGGCTTGAGCCCGCCGACTCCAGCTGCTGCCATCCGCCACCCCACGCCGCCGGCTCCCTTACCATGAACTCCCGATTCCATTGGCTGCGTGATGGCCAATTCTTCCCCGAGCTAGGCGCACAGGATCGAGCGGACCTCGTTCCCATCGCAGAGGCGGCTGGAGCCGGATCTCGTCGGCTGCGCACAAGCCCACGACCCCGCCTTCCACCTACATGGCGCTACCCAGCCCAAAGCAGTGCGAGCCCCGTCTCCACGTCCTGCAACTGCAACGTCCACTGGAAGATTCAGTACCATAAGTTGTACTACCAGTTTCCCCGGGTCATAGATTCGTGAGAAGAGCTAGGAGTGGTAGTTGGAAAGGAGCAGGAGGCGGCGATGACCCTGTATGTACAAAAACGGATGCTGAAGACGATCTGGTTTTTGCAGCTGAGCACTTGGGTATTGATGCAGGCCTTCCAACACATCAAGATGAAGCCAGAAATCTCACTGCCCATTCATCCAAGAGTGATTTTGGTAGTAGCAACTATCCTATCTTTGTCAATACGTATGATATGCTGGTGTTTTTATGTGTTATTTCTTGTTCTAGCTGGATTTAATTTATCCTTCTTTTTTCATAGGCTGGAGTGTGGAGACACAGGATAATGGAGATGCAAAGGTAGAAGTTTTTTTTATTGTTGGACATTGGTGATCTCTTTTTAATATACGTGATAGCTATTCCCTGTGTTCTGATCATCTTAAAGTTTGCATAGCTGACCACGCAAGGATCAGAGTCTGCTCTGCTTATCATGGAAAATGCATCTGCATCTTCATTGTTCAATCTGTCTGCATTTCTCGCAAGGAACACAGCCTGCTCTGCTTGTATTCAGTAATGTGTTGCTACATGGACAGTGCACAAACTAACAAATTGCTAGCGCCATGCTCTTGCCAGGAAAAGCAATGAACCAAGAGCGTTGAGGGTGGCATGTGCTACCACTTGGGTTAAAGTTTGGCTCCACAACCATGTGTAACAAACAAGGTTTCACAATTTAATTATAGTGATAGATGAGCTTCAGGTAAGGTAGGTCTGCACAAACTTCTTTCGTTCATC
Organism: Poa pratensis; assembly: GCA_947311845.1. Lineage (NCBI taxonomy): Eukaryota > Viridiplantae > Streptophyta > Magnoliopsida > Poales > Poaceae > Poa > Poa pratensis. Next base: position 5,504,228 of record CAMZMU010000033.1, on the reverse strand, counting down.
AAGATCTGTTGTAGTAGGAGCAGTAAGCAGATAGAGAGCTAAGATTGATCAAGAATTTTTGTGTAGTCTGCACAAATTTGGCAGATGATGGCGATGCAAAATACTGGGATTTTTGTGTAGTGCGGTACCTGGGACTCTTCTGAATGTTAGTATGCAGCGCTTAATTCTAGCGCCAGGTGCAAAACAAAAGGGATCATTTTATCTCTTCAAGTTGTTATCTCAGATATTCCTTTCCAATATTCATTGTTATTGAAACGTTAGAGTATGAGAAAAATAGGGAGATGGGAAATAGTAGAGTTGTATGGTAACGAGGACATACTGGCAGTTTGCACGGTACATTCTCCTTTGAACTGCAATGAAGACGATTACAAGTTTGGACACACAAACTACCTTTGTCATTTATCTCCGTTAGTGGAAAGAAATGTATTGTTTCTGTTAGGCAAGTTCAGCTTGGACTATAGCATGGCTATGCATGAAACATGATTCTAAAGGAAGATAAGTAATGATGTTTTCAATGCTCTCGAAATAGTTGTCTTTGGCAGTAATTTTGTGTCTCGGTCATACTGATTTTTTCTCCCCCGTTGCAGCGCACGGGTTGTTTGCTAGTGTATTGTAAATTTAAAAGGGTACCCAATTTAAAATGTGGATCAGACAACACTATATATTAGGGTTAATTAGATCTATGCCATTGGGCAATTCACAGATTGGAAAAATGCCATTACGAAAATCGAACTTGGAAATATGCCACTCTAACTTCTTACGGCAGTTATACATGGGTAGACACCTTTATACACATGTACTAGACACACAAAAAAAGACTCAATCCAAACCTTATCCAAAGATGGAACCGCACGGCAGAGACTGCATCCAGAAACGAAGGGAGCAGCTCTTCCTAGAGGCGGCAGCGGTCCAGCGGCGGGAGGCGGCAGCGGTCCAGCGGCGGGAGGCGTCGGCGGCTGAAGGTGCCCGCGGCGGGAGGCGCCCTATGCAGCGAGAACGCGTGCAGCATGAACCGATGCCGCCGCCGCCTGCGAGACGAGAGCCGGCGACAGTGCCAGTGGGAGCGTGTGATTGCATCAGTGCATGGCGGTGTCGAATCGAGCTCCTCCCCGACGGCGCGGTACGCAGTGACCTCGAGGAATACTCTGGAGCGCATGTTCTCGGAGAACGGCCCACGGACGCGGCGGAGGAGCGTGCCGTGGTAGTGGATGAGCGGGACGAAGGGGAGGACGGGGCGGGCACGCCGGCGTGCAGGGATGGGCGAGGCCACGGCACGGTTCAGGAGCACCGGCCATGGAGGGCGTGGACGAGCAGGTCTTTCGGATGGCCGTGAAGAACGAGCAGCAGCAGGCCAAAAAGTTGTCCACATGGATGGTATGGTTTGGATTGAGTCTTTTTTTGTGTGTCTAGTTCATGTGTATAAAGGGTGTCTACGAATGTATAACTGTCGTATTTGGTTGGGTAATGAACAAAATGGCATAAGTGCAAGTATGAAAAAGTTAGAGTGGCATATTTCCAAGTTCGATTTTTGTAATGGCATTTTTTCAATCTGTGAATTGCCCAATGACATAGATCCAATTAACCCTATATATTACCCCGCAGGAAAAGGATTAACTATATGCAAACATTGTATTTGTTGACGTTTAATTGTTGATCAGATTAGTAGTAGTACATACATAAGAAGTACAAGTTTGCATGGATTTGTATGTAGTGCATGCCATCAAGTTGCGGCCGGCTAATTAACATTTATGTATATGCACTATAGAGCAGAGTGTGAGAATTGCATGCATGCTGTATGTACGCAGATAAATACCTCTCGAGGCATGATGCATGCAATTTCAGTGAAGACCTTGCAAAGACGAGAAGCACCACAGTTTCATCGAATTGTTTTGCGAGTTGTCACCTAGTCACCGTAAGAGATGGGTAGGAATTAGTTATGCTTGTGTGTGAACAAATAATGCCAGTCGATGGAAACAAACTAAACTGTGAGGAGTTTAGAGTAGATGTAGCAGCAGGCAGCAATAGTACCTTACTCAGCAGTCAGGCACATCGATCTTGTGTGCTACTGATTTTGGAGAATGTTGGGGTGTTATGAAGCATGGGAAATGAACGACTCGGTTGGAGGATATTGGAAGAACTTGTGGTTGGCTTTCTTTAGCCAAAGTAAGCATCGGTTCCTGGCTGGTTAGTTCTTTGCTTGAGGCTGGAGTAAAGTAAAGAACAAAGACTCTGATTCTTCCATCTTCTCCTTTTTCCAAAGAAAGGGGCAGGGCAGAGGCTAGAATATGGATCGCTATTGATCTCACCCGGCCAATATTACAACATGTGTGAGCCCGTACCTCTGTTTCCGTTGTGGAGCTGGGAGCAGAGTACTCCCACGCGGGTGCGTGGTAGTGTGTATATACTTACGGACGGGTAGTGGTGGGTAATTTTCAGCAACTGTAGGATGAGTTTCAACTATGCACGTTGGAAACATTTATTTTTTTATTATTAGGCGTAGAACCACAAGGGTAAACATTTTTCCCCTTTTCAGAAAAAGAGGATGATTACAAAGTATTCGCGTCAGCAAAAGTTAACATGAACTCGAGTTCACGGGGTTGTCCAGGGCAAAAATTAACAAGAAGTCTATTGCAGTCGCTTGTCTAAGCTGAAAAATACATGGTACTAAGTATTACGTGGCTTTCCAGTAGATAGCAGAAACTATATCCAGGCTAGACTTGCGTGGCACAGTGCGAGTACGGCTGACAGTGGTGGACGACGAGGCATTTCTGTCTCTCCCCGACAGTGACATATTTGTAGGTCTACACACTTGTTACCACACTGCTGCTCCCGCTTCGTCTTAACAGTGTGTCCAGTTGATTCTAACCATTCGGTTCCAGATGTCTCCTAATCGTATTGTGAAGGTGGCACCATCCCCTCATGCATTGTTCTTTAATTATGGGGTAGACAAGAGCAAACGACTTCTCGTCCCACGTCATTTCTATATTTATCGTGCGCAAAGTGCGAGAAGAGATGAACAAAGGCGTGTCGTTGTAGCTCCGAAGTTGAAAAAAAGCTGGTCAAGCCCTCGACTGTGGAGTGCAGTACTGGTCTTCGATTGTATATATATTGTGCATGAAGGCACGATTTGGTAGTACTTCTGGTTGTTAGAAATTGATTTCATGAGATATTTTTCATTGAAGTTCATAATAACCTAGAAGGAAATGGTGTGCATTGCCACGCCCCTTTTTTATGGTTGTCAAATATTTTTGATTAATTATTTTGTTATTGTTACACTTGATTGATTTATTTTATTATGTATTTATCATTCTAGTTATGCATGTACCTTAACTTCTAGCATGGGAAAACAAATCTGCATGTGGCATGAAGGAATGTTTCGTCGCAACAATGAAGTGTTCGAAATACGCCCTAAAGTAATAATAAATATTGTTATTATCGTATTTCATGTTCATGATGACTGTTTATATTCCATGCTAGAATTTTATTAACCGGAAACATAATACATATGTGGTTTCATAAACAACACCGTGACCCTAGTAAGATTATACTAAACTAGCTCGTTGATTAATTGATGGTTACAGTTTCCTAACCATGGACATGAGTTGTCAATTAATAACGGGATCATGTCATTGGGAGAATGACGTGATGAAACAGACCCAACTAAGCATAGCAATTTGACCATGTCACTAAGTTTAAATTGTCGTGCCTTTTATTGTTAAGTGTCATGTTTCTTTGACCATCAGATTATGTTATTTACTGGTACCAGAAGAATGCTTTGGGGGCACCAACAGTCACTTCGTCCATCCATGTGACGGAGAGATATACTCTGTACCCACTCAGTAACACACATTATGCATCAGTTGCAAGCATGGGGCTAATGAGTTAATCACAAAAAATGTTGTACTACCGAACAAGTGAAGAGTACTTTCAGGTAACAAGAATGAACTGGGTACGGTGATACTAGCGATCAAATATCAGGTAAGTAAAATATCGCGAGACAAAGAAAATGGAATGCAAATTGTTTCAAACCTCGACATAATGGTTCAAACAGATAAAGATATTTGTTGAATTTGCGGGAGTCATTATGGACATCCAGGTCCCGCCAATGGTTATTGATCGAAGAAGTTTCTCGATCATGTCCACACGTTGTCGAACTCGTAAAGTCACACTCTTAAGTTCGGTAACACGATCGAGTATTGCTCGGACTCTTGGATAGGATCCGGGACATCACCAGGAGATTCAGAAGAGTCCGGACATAGGTGTCAGCACAGCTGTCAATTTCTCATCAAAGCGCGATATGGATATTGTGAGAAAACTTTGAAAAAATATGGTATGTAGATGTGACTGAAACAACGAGCGTTACCAATCAGTAACTTTTGCTAAAGATGTGGTAAGTTTACCCTATCAAGTCAATCTAAAACAAAACATATCTATCACCGCCACATTCAGCCTTTCCCTAAGTTGTGTGGTCCTTCGCTTAAGCAGATGAGTAAGAAACTTGTTACATTAATCCACATTCCTTTTTGTCTCGTTTCTTCCTTCCGCAACTTTCTTCTAGAACCGAGAATTTAACAAAATGATGAGATTATCATTTTACGGAAAAGCCTATGCAAGCACCTCCTTGCCTTTGTTTTCCGGAAAAACAAAAATGAGTTTAGTACTAGACTTTTACCAGCTCACCAACTCTAAATACGGTAGCTATTGAAAAGGGGACCCTTCATTGATTGTACGTAGAAAATTGATTATATATTTGGTGCCCAGTTGTAAGTATTGATTCAATGAGAGTGTGTAATATGAGTTTGGCTTGGCGGATCCGCCGCCGAAGGATACATGTTTTAATGTTTAGGGATGGGAGGTCTCGGGCAATGTAGGGTGCTTTGCTTAGTAGAAATCGTTCCTTGACTTCGAAGACCAAGTAGCCTACCATCTTGCACAGACGGATGTGGTTTCTGTGGGGCTACAGCATTGGTATGTTTTTTTGTTGTTTAGTTTGTTGTGATGGCTACGCAAGGACTGGCTCCGAGTGATGAATCTCTCCTTGTGTAATTACACCCAATATGCGACTAATATCCGAGCAAACACCCTACTATAGGTCACCTTGCCAGAACGATGTGTTTGAGATTGCCTGATTTTTGTTATGGCACGCAAACCATATGCAAAACTGTGCTAAATTTGATTTGTTATTGTTGAGCACATGATAATTATTGTCTTTGTAATTGTTTTTTTGCTGTGAATAATCACATGGACGCTATCTTGCAAAGGGCCTCTTTCCTTTATTTTTTGAATTTTCACCGGGGGAGTTAATACCCGTCCGCGCGTTGCGCAGCAGGAAGACGGTGGCGCCACAAGACCGCGTCCTCGTGGGTCGTGGCAGCGGCTGCGGAGGGCGGGGAGGGACGGGGTATCTCTGTTGAAAACAACCCCGTTTCGGTGCTTCCATAGCTGCCAGCACCACAACAGCAAGAGGGTGGGGAAAGAGGCGATCGGCACGCCGGAGAAGTGGGGGGACGGCGTGCAGCTCACTAACATGCCCACCGGCGTCGATGGTGACGCCCATGGACTCCCAGAACCGCCAAGCGAAGGGGCACGCAAAGACGAGATGGCTTGCCGTCTCCAGGGGGCCTGGGCACAGCGGGCAGCCACCTTGCTCCGCGGCGAGGATGTTCTTCCGAACCAGCATGTCGCGGGTCTGGATGCGGCCGAGGGAGAGTAGCCAGCCGAAGAACTTCACACGCGACGGGGCGCTGCTGCCCCAGACGAGCTCTGCAAAAGGCACGGTCACGCCACCATGGCAGGTCAGGCTGTAGAGCTCTTTTTTTTTGCGGGAACCAGGCCGTAGAGCTCGGAGGCGCGGACCTGCACCGCCTCTTTCCTTTTTATACATCCTTAACTGGTGACATATGTATACAAAGAGTCATCGCAAGTTGAAAGGGGGTGCATCTCCAGAACAGTTCGCAACTGAGCTTAGATCGTTCCTCCTCGACCTTTCCTCTGTTTAAACTTTAAACAGAGCGCAAAATATCAAGCGGAGGAGAGAAAACGCTTTTGGCCAAAACATGGGAATCACTAGAAGATCTGCACATCTGCTCTACATAGCTACGCACTACAGGAAAACGGATATTTGCCTACAGCCAGATGCCGTCGGCAAAGGCACTAATGCCGTAGGCATATTGTATGCCGACGGCCTTTGCCGTCGTCTTTTGCTCCCTCGGCATATAAGCAGAATGCCGTCGGCATATAAAAGCCGTCGGCATATACATCAGTGCCGACGGTTTTCATTGGCCGTCGGCAACAGTTGGCCGTCGGCAAAAAAAAGTGTCTCGTGTCCGTCTGACGCCGTCTGAAGATATGCCGACGGCAAAAGCCGTAGGCATACAGTCCACGTGGCCCGATCTGGTGGCTTCTCAATTTACCTATTCCGACGGCCACCCATAGCTAATGCCTACGGCAAAAGCCGTCGGCATATTTGTTGATCAGAACCAAAAAAAAAAATGAAATACTGGCAACAAATATATGAAATAGAGAATGCTGCTTTGCCCAGCAGCGGTATTACCTCAATCAAATTGCACATGAGATGATTACAATACATAATTCGACAACCATGCATTTACAAACAAGTTCCATGCTTCACATCCAATCCAGATTCTTGTTAATACTCGACATTAGTTGAGTCACTAGGATCGTTGTGTTGTTACCATGTTCCATAGGTTGAATAATATAAGCAAAAACATCCAGTGAGATACCGACCATGTTCCATAGCTAGAACCGAAGACATTACCTATCAGTGAACATCAAATTTCCTAATTAGACAGTACAGCTAGCTATAATTATCATTGTGCTTTGAACATCATCCCTCACAGATGAAGTAGTACTCACGAGCACGGAGACGGACAAGGCCATGGTTGGAAGCTTAGGGCGTAGTCGTAGCAGCCATCATCACCACACATCGCAAGTTCTTTTTCCTTGTCTGCACAAGCAGGAGCAATATGAATAAACAAGAGAGCTCCTTCAAAAATTCAAAAAAAAATGAAAGCTGGAAAATAATATATAACAAAACAAAAATCCTAAAAGCAGCACCCGGCCATTCAGAAAAAATGATACTATTTACAGATCAATCACCAATGGCTAATGATATTTACAAATTTTGGACATTGTCTAATGGTAACAGATCATGAAGTGCAGCATCGCATTGGCTTTGCACAACATGATTCTAACGAATTTGAGCTTGACCTGATATATGTGTTCAAAAGGCAATCAAGGTAGATTATCAATACACTGATATATGTATTCACAGTTTGCACAATAGTATCGATGGAAACATAGAATCTCACCATGTGAAGACTAGATTGAAACTAAATATATATACACAACATTTTTTTCTTATCTTAGTAACAGACTAACAGTAACAGTAGCAGTAGTCACTAGGGGAGATCTTGTAGCTAGGATAAAAAAGACCAGATACAAGAAAAATGGAAAGTTGACCCCGAATAGTGCTGGTTGCGGTTAGTGAACATCGTATTTCCTCTGTTGAACTATCTTTCGTCAGCTCACCATCTGCACAGACAAAGCATTAAGCATACACCAAGTCTAAGAACCGAGCTGATGAGAAATAAACATCAACACTTAACCTCTTCTAATGCACTCCCTCCATTTCGAATTATAAGATTTTCTAAATTTTCAAGAATCCCTTGTATATATAAACCGAGGTGTGTTTGTTCACTCATCTTTATCTGTATGTATATATAGACGTGTTTTAGCGTGTGTATTCTCTATTCACCAAGTACGTCTAAGAACAAGATGATGAGAAGTAAACATCATGCACCTAACCTCTTCCAAAGTAGTATTAAACTAGGGACAAGAGAGTAAAAACTGATTTTATGTGTTTGAAATTACTCTTATCTATTCTAAATTAATTGAAGTTCTAGTTTTATCCTAAGTCAAATTTCTATAAGTTTGAGTGAATCCATTGAAAAATATATCAACATTTACAACATTAAATTAGTTTGATCACATTCATTCTAGAATATATTTTTGTACTAGACTTTGTCAAACTTAACGTTGATCCTGGAGGCGTATGACAGTTCTATAGCACGAGGGAGGGAGTAAATCTCTTACCAACGATATATTCAGTAGCTTGCACACAACATATATTGACAATCATTGCTTAGAGCAGCCACAACGTTTGCCAAATGCTAGTTAACTGTGAATACATATAGAAAGCCAAAGGATGCCAAATGCTTAGAGTCGGGGAGAATGTCTCACTAGCCGGGGAGGACGACAGAGCCGAGGCGCCGCGCCGGCATGCTTCAGGGGAGGAGGACAAGCGGAAGGAGGTCGTCGCCGGATCTCGCGGCCACAGGCGACAGGAGCTTGGCGGCGCTGAACGACGTTGCCTCCAGCCTTCCATCTCCTCCTGCCCGCGCCTGCTTCTCTATGGCTCGCATCGCCCGCCGTCGCGTCCTGGTGGACGGCAACACCCCACCCGCACCTGATGGATGGCAACAACCGCAACAGACGCCGGTAGGCGAGCTCGACGGTACGCCGCGCATGGGTGCACGCCCGCACCGGCGAGCAAGCCGGCCACGCCGCGCCGCCATTGTTCTGGCCGCCGCCGCCTCTCTCGTCGTGGGAGCGGGATGAATGGGCAAGGGAGAGAAGAAAGAGATGGGAGTTTAGGGTTAGGTTTGCTCGTTTTGTTCTGGCCAGAACAAATCGCAGCCGTTGATCCGCATCCGTCGGCTCTGAGGAAACAGAGCAGAAAATGGGCCGACGGCCGCGTTTCCTATGGGTCACGGCCCAGTTTAGGTTATGTGTGTAATTTTCTTTTTATTTATATTTTTCAAGTGCTAGAAATGACTTTTTTTCGTGAAGCAAAACCAAAAAATATGGTGCGAAATGACACCCATCAATTATTCACACAATGTAGTCCATATTTTATGGATAATCCTCAAGTATTAGGAATTTTCTCGCTTCCGAGCTAATTTTGCCTATTTAAATGACTTTATGCCGATTTTCCGAAAGTAATTCACATTTGAACTACAACCGTGTGATAGTTTGCTCTGATTTTTTTTCAAAAATCATTTTAAGGTACACAATTAGTGATTATATCACAGAACCATTGATAATTTTGAAAAACTCGACCTCTTTCAATGAATAGCCACGGCGGCCATTTTGACCATATTTTCGAAAAAATCAAAGAAAGAGAAAAAATAGTCAAAAAAAAAATCCTTTGGCATGGAGTCCTTTTATGTGTACTAGTTGCTAGGGAAAATGATAAACTTGAGTTTTTACAAACTTTTCAAAAAAATACTTCACAAAAAGTCTATCATCTATAAACATCTATAGGTTTCAACCCAAATGACCTAGCTATGATCATTCCCGTGGCATAGTTTGTGATAATGTGCCCATATTTGACACATAGCTATATCTTGATATTACAAACAATGTTGCAGAACTGAGTTTTTTCAAATTACTTATATAAATATCATTTTCCTTTTTTTAAGTGTCAAAAATGACATTTTTTTGAAGCAAGTACAAAAAATATGGTGCAAAATGGCACCCATTCAAATATCTCACAAAGTAGACCATATTTGATGGATAATCCAGAAATATTAGAATTTTCTCGGTTTCTACCTAATTTTGCCTATTTAAACGACTTTATGCCTATTTTCCAAAAGTAATTCAAATTTGAACTACAAGTGTGTGATAGTTTGCTCTGAAAATTTGACAAAATTAATTTTAAGTTACACAAGTAGTGGTTATATCACAGAACCGTCGATAGTTTTGAATAATTCGACCCCTTTCGATGAATAGACATGGCGGCCATTTTGACCGTTTTTTCAAAAAAATAAAAGAAAGTGAAAAAATACTCAAAAAAAGAAATCCTTTGGCATGGAGTCCTTTTATGTGTATTAGTTGATAGGATAAATGATAAACTTGAGTTTTGACAAACTTTTCAAAAAACTTCTTCACAAAATGATCAATCATCTATAAACATGTATAAGTTTCGGATCAAATGACCTAGCTATGATCATTCCCGTGGCATAGTTTGTGATAATGTGCCCATATTGGACACATAGCTGTATCTTGATATTACAAACAATGTTGCAGAACTGAGTTTTTTCAAATTACTTATATAAATATCATTTTCCTTTTTTTAAGTGTCAAAAATGACATTTTTTGTGAAGCAAGTACAAAAAATATGGTGCAAAATGGCACCCATCCAAATATCTCACAAAGTAGACCATATTTGATGGATAATCCAGAAATATTAGGAATTTTCTCGGTTTCTACCTAATTTTGCCTATTTAAACGACTTTATGCCTATTTTCCAAAAGTAATTCAAATTTGAACTACAAGTGTGTGATAGTTTGCTCTGAAAATTTGACAAAAATAATTTTAAGTTACACAAGTAGTGGTTATATCACAGAACCGTCGATAGTTTTGAATAATTCGACCCTTTCCATGAATAGACATGGCGGCCATTTTGACCGTTTTTTCAAAAAAATAAAAGAAAGTGAAAAAATACTCAAAAAAGAAATCCTTTGGCATGGAGTCCTTTTATGTGTATTAGTTGATAGGATAAATGATAAACTTGAGTTTTGACAAACTTTTCAAAAAACTTCTTCACAAAAAGATCAATCATCTATAAACATGTATAAGTTTCGGATCAAATGACCTAGCTATGATCATTCCCGTTGCATAGTTTGTGATAATGTGCCCATATTGGACACATAGCTGTATCTTGATATTACAAACAATGTTGCAGAACTGAGTTTTTTCAAATTACTTATATAAATATCATTTTCCTTTTTTTAAGTGTCAAAAATGACATTTTTTGTAAAGCAAGTACAAAAAATATGGTGCAAAATGGCACCCATCCAAATATCTCACAAAGTAGACCATATTTGATGGATAATCCAGAAATATTAAGAATTTTCTCGGTTTCTACCTAATTTTGCTTATTTAAACGACTTTATGCCTATTTTTCAAAAGTAATTCAAATTTGAACTACAAGTGTGTGATAGTTTGCTCTGAAAATTTGACAAAAATAATTTTAAGTTACACAAGCAGTGGTTATATCACAGAACCGTCGATAGTTTTGAATAATTCGACCCCTTTCAATGAATAGACATGGCGGCCATTTTGACCGTTTTTTCAAAAAAATAAAAGAAGTGAACAAATACTCAAAAAAATAAATCCTTTGGCTTGGAGTCCTTTTATGTGTATTAGTTGCTAGAAAAAATGGTAAACTTGAGTTTTGACAAACTTTTCAAAAAATTACTTCACAAAAAGACGTAGACATACAAACTCACAGATTATTTATTTGAGAAAAAAAAGTTGTATGCCGACGGCCTAAATAAGGTGGCCGTCGGCGTATAGGTGGCGCCGTCAGCTTGGTAACGGATGCAGATTTGTATGCCGACGGCCAAACATATGCCTACGGCTTTTTTGAAAAGCCGTAGGCATACAACATAGTTGGCGACGGCCATACGTATGCCGACAGCTTTTCTAAAAAGCCGTAGGCATACAAAGTATATGCCGACGGCCAAACGTATGCCGACGGCGTTTATAAAGCCGTGGCATACAACCATATATGCCGACGGCCCCGACAAAATGCCGTCGGCATACATTTAGCCGTAGGCAACTATCCGTTTTCCTGTAGTGACGCGGAATCAATTTGTGACGACATCACAGGGGCACAGTTCACGCTTTGCAGTGCTTCTAAAAATTAACAGATAAATTCAGAACACTAAGAAAATACAGAGTAAAATAGTTAAACACTATGCAAACAAAAAAAAAAAAGTCGAAGAAAAAAATACCAGAGTCAGGTACGCTTCCGCTGCGCCACTCTGATCTCATTGTCATATGTAGACAGTCTGAATATCAATGGCACACACGACTACATTGCTTAATTTGTCAGTACACAGCAGTTGCACAGTTCAGGCAAGCTTCTTGCCATTCTCACCGGACTCAATGGCGGGCGGGGCGACCATCCCGTCGTTGCCGGCGAGCTTCATGTACTTGTCGTTCCTAGTAAACATGGTGCACTCATACCCGATCTCCTTGGCGATCACCGCCTGCACGTGGTTGGCCACCTCGACGGCGCTCCTCCCGCCGCCGCCACACGTCTCCTCGGGCCGCAGCGCCGGCAGAAACGTCACCCGGTACCCTGGTCGTGGGTTCATGTAGAAGAACAACAGGTCCATGGCCTTCCATCCCCGCGCCGTCGACCCGTAGTACGTCCCCTGCGCCACCTCCACCGCCACCGGCACGATCCGGTCCGTCAGCTCCGCGAACAGCGCCGAGAAGCGCAGCAGGCACGGCTCCCGGCACGTCGTCTCCTCCGGGAACATTACCACGTCGCGCCCGGAGTCCAGCAGCGCCGCGATGCGCGCCTTGTCGACCTCGCGATCCCTCGTCAGCGCCACCGTAGGGATCGGCGAGATAGCCGTGGATACTTTGTTCTCGCTGTAGGTCACGCACGTCACCGGTCGCCCTAGCGCCATGGATACGATGATGGGGTCGAGGGCAGTGTGGTGGTTGCAGACGAGCAGGGACCCCGGGGTTCCACGGCTAGGTGGCGGCGGCGGCTTGCCGCGGACGGCGAGGCGGATGCCGGTCAGGTGGTAGGCGTGGCGGACGAGGCGCCGCGGGACATGGAAGCTGATGAAGAAGCGGAGGAGGGCTAGGGTGAAGCCGACTGGGAGGTAGAAGAGCGCGAAGAGCGCGTGCTTCGGGTCCGGGCGGCGGACGAGGCGGCCGTCGTGGAAGACGACGCGGGAGAGCAGCGCGTCGGCCGCCGCGCGCGGGGCGCGCTTGTCCGTGGGCACCATGTAAGCTTCCTGCAGACATACATACGCGCGGGAAATTAACAAATTGCGATCGTATCATCCTACTAACAAAAAATTATAGCTTATCTCAAGTAAACAGTTCATACTTAATTCAGGGATTTGGTGGAGTAATTAATATGACGACAATTGAACAGTAAGATGTCCACCTAAAAAATAAGGTTCTGTCAATGTCCAAAAACGACAAGCAACAGCAGTGAGAAAGAGGCTCAGCTCCTCTGCAGTCCTAGTATTACTGTACAACGTACAGTACTTTGTAAATCTGCCGTCCAATGTAATCAAACGGATCTCCTTTCATTCGTCGGTGCACACCTAATTAGAAACAAATTCCTTGTGTTTAAGGAGACACGAAGGGAAAATCACGAATATCTTCTATCTTGGCGCCAAGTACTTACGTGATCACCGTAAACTCGAGCCAAAAAAGCAATGGACAACTAAGATCGAGGACCAATCACGCCACAGAAGACACCACAGCACACAACTCCTGGCTGCTGGCAGCCGTGGCTGGGACGCCTCTCCGCCGGCAGCAACACCGCGCCCTTAAAAACATTTTTTTTGAATTTTACTATATATATTAAACCACGATTATATCGATTACAAAAACAATACTAAAAGAGACGAGCAAATCTATGAGATCTTCAACCTCTTTCTTTTTCCATGACACAATCTTGTATTTTTCTGAAGGCAGCCGTAGAACAACGTCGAATACACCAAACCACATACCTGTGAATACCAACGAAGATTCTCCCCTTTTAATTTTGAGCCGCAATGCCAAAACTTTGTGCACGCATGCAGCCATTAAATTAATCAAGCAACATCGGCAAGAGCACCACCACTGATATTCCAGGGACAAATAACCGAACCACTTTGTCGACGTCGTTGGGAGCCGAGAGAACGAATCACCATTACCGAAGACGTAGTAGCCGGGATAAATATTGCGAGGACAATCCTCCTCGCGGCAACCGTAAGAAACAATCCAAAATTGATCTAGCGAAGCAAGATCTGAAGAACCATACCTAGACAAACTTAATCTTCCAAAGCCACCATTGACGTCGGGAAGGAGATCACGCCGTCGAACGAAGCGCGAAAGATCACTTATTGCAGACGAAGCCATCTCCATTGACGAAAAAGATAACAACCAAAACCAAGCTCTAACATTAAGGACCTTTGTATAGCGCGCTGCGCAGGTCCGAGGTCCCAATCCCTCCTACTGCCAGAGCGGCAACTAGAGGAGGTAAGGACCCGTCAATTTTTAGACGAAGGCGACGATGAAGATGCAGATGGCGCCGACGGCAACGGCTAGGGTTGAAACCCTAGGCTGCCTCCACTTTGCAAGTCCTCCAATGTATAGGTGAGCAAGTACATACTTTGCAAGTCTGGCAACGTACAGGTGAGGTGAGCGAGTTCAGTGCAACCTGGCCGGCCAAGTCAACCTCGTGTTGTTTGCCGGCGACGTTGACCTGGTGCTGTTGCCGGGTCTTGTTGCCGCCAGTGCTAACTCTGTTATGTACAAAGTCTGTTCTGTAGGGCCGAGCAAATACTTATTTGGCGCAAAGTCTGTTTTTTGCAATTAGGTGTGCACCGAGTAACGGAAGGAGTCCGTTCGATTTTGCTGGACGGCAGATTTTCGAAGTACTGTATGTCGTATAGTAGTAGTACTAAAACTGCAGAGGAGCCAAGCCCGTGAGAAAGATATGATTTGGTGTTTCAAAAAAAAGATATGATTTGGAAGGCACTAAATTGGAAGAAATTAGGCCATGTCGTCAGCAATTTGTAGATTTAATTAGTAGCTACTGTAGTCTGTACTAGTTAGTACAACATGGGTACATCTAATCCTGAATCCAGTGTCAACTGAAACTTCTACAGGGAACCTAGAAGGAACCTTCTTGTTCTTTCCTGGCTAGAAAGGTGCTCTGTAAAAGCTAGGAACCACACAAAATTCGTGCAGCTCCAGCATCCACAAGACACGAACAATAGCAATCATGGAGACGCCATGAGCACTCAAGAATAATCGGCAGATATTTCGACTGATCCAAGAAACTAAACTGAAAAAGTAACAGTGGATGAACTGAACCGAACAAGAATTTACTATACCTTGCAGATGGCCATGAAGTCGTGGTCGCTCTCGCGGTCCCCGAGCCCGACGTCCGGCAGCAAGTCTCCGTCGCCAAACATCCGCTCGACGACCTCCCTCTTCCTCTCCCCGACGAGCACGCTCTCGATCACCCCGGTGAACCGCCTCCCGCCGGCGAACGTCCGTAGCTCGGTCCCAGCCACCTCGGCCCCCAAAAACTCCCTCACGAACGGGCCGACCATGACCGCCGGCGACGCGGTGACCACGACCCGCCTCCCGGCCCCACACCCTCGAAACACCTCCCACGCGTCGGCGCGCACCCCGGCGGCGTAGTGCCGCGGGAGCACGCCCCTGGCCACGGCCTCCACGTCGTTCACACGTAGCCCCGCGAAGGTGGCGAAGACGAGGAGCGCGATGGCGGCGGGCTCGGAGACGGCGGTGTAGAGGAGCAGGATGAGCGGCGCGAGGAGGAGGAGCGCCAGGGCGCGCAGGTAGCTGCCGGCCTCCAGGGCCACGAGGAAGTAGTAGGGGAACGCCGAGGAGGAGGCCAGCAGCGTGCCGTCCAGGTCCGACGCCGCCGTGCGCCGCTCCCGCGCCGACGGGTCGAACGTCGATAGCGGCGGGAACCTCTGCGACGCAGCCGCCGCTGCCGTGGGCCGCGCCATGAGAGTCGATGGTTAAGCCACCACGGCAGGAGGTTCACGCACGGGTCGACTGATTGGTTGTAGGCGCGTAACGCGTGGTTGGTTGTTACGTTCGCTCAGCGGCTTAGCAGCGCGTCGGCGATGATGGCGACGGCGACGGCGAAGACTCGTTGTTCTTTTTTTTTTAGTGAGTACAGGGGCTGAACTGAAATTCAGCAAATTACAAGGAGGACCCTAGCAAGAACAAAAATTACAGTCCAAGCCTCCTTAGCAACCTGACCACGTCGTCGTCCAAGGCGCCGTCGGTGGCGCGCCGCCGCTGCTGCTCTCCAACCTTGGACAGAGAGCTCCCCCGAGCGGACGGGAAGTCGCCGATCGTCGGCCGCGAAGGACCTACACCAAAGGACGCCGCCGTCGCCGAACCGAATCTCCTCAGCCACCTGCACGATGTCGTCGACGCCGGATCCGCCGTCCCACGGCATCCGGCGAAGGGGAAGTCCACGCTCGACAGGTCCGCAGAGCTGCGAGCGAGGATGCGGCAGAAGACCAGCTGCAGAGCTCCGCAGAGCGCCGCCGCCGAAGAGGGAAACCTCCACCTGCAAAAGGAACACCGACCGCGCCGTCACCTCCTCCGCGCCGCCGGCTAGATAAGAAAGGAGCCCTACACTATGTACACATCGCGAATCGGGGTTCCCCCGTCCTCCCGCCGCCGGAGCGGCCGGCGGAGGGCGAGGCAACCACCGATTCGGTGACGGCGAGGTGGATCCCCTTCTTGCGCCCAGAAAAACGCCCTTCGCCTGTGGACGGGGAAGGGAACGGTCCAAGCACCGTCGAGAAGACTCGTTGTTCTTGTTTGGTGGAAAGCAGAGCGCCGGCCCTCCTCTGCTTATACCAACTTCTCCTCGTCTTACTCTGATACTCGGAGTCGGAGTATGGATTACCCAAGAAATTCGATTCCGGGTGGGATTTGTTTGTTTTCCGCCACGGATTAATCCCTTTCTTTTCAGAGAAATCTCAGGATCGAACACACGCGCAAAGTGTTTGGTTGGCGCAGCGGGTACGTACAGTGATGACGGGATGCATGTGCATGCCGGAGGTGCATGCAGATGGTGCTCGATGTGTTAGCACTACTCTGCGCCAATTTCAATAAGTAAGTCATATATTTTTACTCAAAAGTCACACAATCTAACTACTTCCTTCATTCCCTTCGTTCACGCCGACGAAGGTGACCATGCAGCCCGTGGGCGGCCACCTAGGCGCGGGTGGAGCCGGAGGAGTCGGCGCTGGTGCCGGAGGCCACGCTGGAGGCGGGGCCAGGCCCGCATCGCCTCGCGGTCTGCCAGGGTGACCACATGCACGGAGGTGGCGTGCGAGTCTTCATGACCGACGCGCAGAGGGCAGGGACCAGATCTGGCCACTACTCGAGCTCCTCCAGCTCAGAGTCCTTGATGCCTGCACGAAAGGCGTCCTCCTCCTCCTTGGCTGCGACTGGAGCGGGCACAGGCACAGGGGCCTGCCGTGGTGGTCGTCGTCCTCCCTGTCGGAAAATTCGATTCCGGGTGGGATTTG
The DNA here is from genome assembly GCA_947311845.1 of Poa pratensis. Classification (NCBI taxonomy): domain Eukaryota; kingdom Viridiplantae; phylum Streptophyta; class Magnoliopsida; order Poales; family Poaceae; genus Poa; species Poa pratensis. The sequence continues at coordinate 5,487,090 of CAMZMU010000033.1, read as the reverse complement.
TTTGTTTTCCGCCACGGATTAATCCCTTTCTTTTCAGAGAAATCTCAGGATCGAACACACGCGCAAAGTGTTTGGTTGGCGCAGCGGGTACGTACAGTGATGACGGGATGCATGTGCATGCCGGAGGTGCATGCAGATGGTGCTCGATGTGTTAGCACTACTCTGCGCCAATTTCAATAAGTAACTCATATATTTTTACTCAAAAGTCACACAATCTAACTACTTCCTTCATTCCCTTCGTTCACGCCGACGAAGGTGACCATGCAGCCCGTGGGCGGCCACCTAGGCGCGGGTGGAGCCGGAGGAGTCGGCGCTGGTGCCGGAGGCCACGCTGGAGGCGGGGCCAGGCCCGCATCGCCTCGCGGTCTGCCAGGGTGACCACATGCACGGAGGTGGCGTGCGAGTCTTCATGACCGACGCGCAGAGGGCAGGGACCAGATCTGGCCACTACTCGAGCTCCTCCAGCTCAGAGTCCTTGATGCCTGCACGAAAGGCGTCCTCCTCCTCCTTGGCTGCGACTGGAGCGGGCACAGGCACAGGGGCCTGCCGTGGTGGTCGTCGTCCTCCCTGTCGTCGAAGGCGTGGAAGAGGTCGCCGTCCACCACCTTCCTCCTCCTCTTCTTCATCCTCCGGGTCTGGGTCGTCCGTCTGCCGTGGCTCCGTGGCGAAGTAGGCGCGGCGATGCTCACCGTGTTCCGCCTCGAACCAAGATTGCTGGTGTAGGCGTATGCAGGATCGTTCCGCAGGTGATCAAGCAAGACAAAAAATTGATGCAAAGGAGATTCAACTTGACGCAACACAACCAACGCAAACATAAAAATACACTGATATCTTCTTCCTTCGGTTGTTCCACGACTGCGGCAACTTAACATGCACTGAAAAAACAGAGAAAGACCGCGAGACCTACAAACTCGCTTGCCAAACAAGTCTTTGAAGAACATAATATCTACTCGACATGATTAGCGAGATCAAATAACCAATGAACACACATCAGCTAGGGACACACTCCAATCAACACACGCTTGCAATATTTCACCGCCAAGTTAGAAAAAACCGAACATTGTCACAGACCCAAACGAGCGAAGAGATCGAACTTGTCGTACCGCGGACCAATGAACATCGTCCCTTGAATGGCACACCCACTGTCAAGATCCAAATAAATCCAACAAATATTGCAACACATACCCTCACTAGCCCTTCGCCAACGCCAGATTGAACGTTGACGAGGTAGAGAGAGGAGACCTTATTCGAACGTGTCATTATTGCCACAACCTAGTTGATGCCGCTAGGAAGACTAAAACTTAACGAAAACAAGGAACTAGAAGAACTAGAACACAAAAGATCGGGTGGACAGTAGGCAAGAGTTGCAAAGGACAGTCCAAGTGATGCAAGCGGCGGTGCCGGAGCTGTAAGCGACGATCACCGATGCTACAAGCGACTACAAGGAAAGCGACCGGTGGTGGATCTCAAAACGACAAGGCCTTTTCCAACGGCTCACAGAGGAGGGCAACGATATGGGTGGCGACGCGTGTGCATGGGTTATGGAAAGGGAAATTTCCTTTTGTGCCTAGGGGAAGATTCATCGTACTACATTCCTATAGATCCAACGGGTCACGTGCTCCATCGGACGGCCGAGCAGGAGGCGATCAGAATAATGTCAGTGCATCATACTCTCTTTGTCCGAAGTTACCCTGTGTGGGTTTGGTCAAGGTCAAACTTTTTAAAGATTGACCAAGCATATAGAGAAAAATATCAACAAGATATTGATATTTTTTTTCCCATATACTAAGTCAAACTTGACAGAGTTTCACTTTAACTAAACCCAAAAAGCAGGATAATTTCGGACAGAGGGAGTAGAAGGCAATTTTTTTTGACTTTCCGAAATACAGATCCATATTTATTCACATTGGTCAACGTATAGTAGTAGATACTATTTGTACACGGATCTGGATGCTTAATCCGCAAGGGACACGATTTTGAAAAAAGAAGAAGAAAATTACCAGGCCAAAAGTTCAAAGCGATTCTGACCGAGCCTGCACGGCTGCACTACAGACGATTCCCCACTGAACTCGCCACCGCCATGTCCTGCCCACCACGACGGCGGCACAAGAGCGCGCCTATGGAGGAGATCCAGGGCTCCGTGCGTACGGAACGGCAGCGCCTGCCGAAAATCGACACTCCTCCTGCAGTCCTGCTGCAAGTACGCATCCTTCCCTTTCCGCATCCCACCAAATCTACGTGTCTTCCCCTCTTCCGGCATCACACCTCGTTCCAGAACTTCATCACCGACCAAGAGCTCCTCCACCGTCGCTTCCTTAAGTGCCATAGAATCTCGACAAACTGCAGGAAAATTGGCCGTGGGAAAAAAAGAGTTACTCTTTTAGGATAGTGCGCTATGTGAACGAGTTAGATTATGCAAGGAACTAATAAAGAATGCCAGATAGGAAATCTCAATGCAGATTCAAAAATCCGGACAAAACACTGGAATTACATTTTAACCAGTGCTTCAGGAGATCAAATAAACAATTTATTAATCAGTTTTGCAGATTACCACCACTTTTACGGTTCCTTTTTTTTTATCATGCACTTTCTTTCTTGGAGCAATTCTGTCTTGAGGATTCATAATCTTGGCACGCAGAATTAATGATCCCAAATTCAATGCTGCAGACAAGGGATCGAGGGCCTCATCGGCTGAAACAGAGGATCAAACATGCGAAGAAGGCGATATTTGTCAAGGTGCCCTGAAAACGAGTCAAGGCCTTGACAAACTTCCCGAGGTATGGGTTGCAAATAACTTCCAGGGTTATTTTAAATGCTTGCTGGCACTTGATGAATTTGGGCGTGACACTCGGGTGCACAGCATTTGTTATAACCACAATAAACTACACTTAACCGAATATGAATGTGGGTCTTGATGCAGAGTACATGTGCCTATTGACCCTACATATGGTTTCGTTGTTTATCTTAAGGGAAGTCGCTGTTAGTACTAGCTACAATCTTACTGTTAACTTGTCAACCATGCTTCTCACTACAGGAATGGTGATCTATGCCGACGGCCAAACCCTGTGCCGACGGCTTTTTATCGGGGCCGTCGGCATAGGTCCCGACGAGGCTAACCCATCCACAAAGCCGTCGGCATAGGATATGCCGTCGGCATAGATTTGACACAGGGGCAATTTGCCGTCGGCATAGGTAAGCCGTAGGCATAGCTTTTTCCCTATTATTCATCTAATATGGAATAATTCATATCTTTTAATCTATAAATCGAAATTTAATAAATAAAATGTCTAAATCGATTAGAAAAATTAGAGTAATCCAAATATGACATCCATATCATCTTTTTCATCAAGTTTATGACTTTTCGCAACATATTTTTGGTACTTGCTTAATAAAAAAGACATTTTTGGCACTTAAAAAATTGGAAAATGATATTTATAATAATATTTTAAAAATTGTTTTTGGCAACAATGTTTGCCATACCAAGACACACATATGTGTCAATATATGGAAACTTTATCACAAACTATGGCACAGGGTCCATTTTGACCTTTTTTCAAAAAATAAAAGAGAGTGAAAAAATACTCAAAAAGTGAAATCCTTTGGCATGGACTCCTTTTATGTGTACTAGTTGCTAGGAATAATGATAAACCTGAGTTTTGACAAAGTTTTCAAAAAACTTCTTCACAAAAAGTCAATCGTCTATAGACATGTATAAGTTTCGAGTCAAAACCTAGATATGATCATCCCCGTGTCATAGTTTGTGATAATGTGCCCATATTTGAGACATAGGTGTGTCTTGTTATGACAAACAATGTTGCAGAAATTAGTATTTTCAAATTATGTTTATTAATATCATTTTTCATTTTTTAATTGTTAAAAATGGCATTTTTTGTGAAGCAAGTACAACAAATATGGTGCAAAATGACACCCATCCAAATATCATACAAAGTAGGCCATATTTTATCGATAATCCAGCAATATTAGGAATTTTCTCGGTTTCTACCTCATTTCGCCTACTTAAATGACTTTATGCCTATTTTCCGAAAGTAATTCAATTTTGAACTACAAGTGTGTGATAGTTTGCTCTGAAAATTTTACAAAAATCCTTTTAAGATACACCAGTAGTGGTTATATCACAGAACCATCGATAGTTTTGAGTAATGTGACCCCTTTGGATGAACAGGCACGCCATCCATTTTGACCTTTTTTCAAAAAAATAAAAGAAAGTGAAAAAATACTCAAAAAGTGAAATCCTTTGGCATGGACTCCTTTCATGTGTACTAGTTGCTAGGAATAATGATAAACCAGAGTTTGACAAAGTTTCCAAAAAACTTCTTCACAAAAAGGTCAATCATCTATAGACATGTATAAGTTTCGACTCAAATGATCTAGATATGATCATCCCGTGTCATAGTTTGTGATAATGTGCCCATATTAGAGACATAGGTGTGTCTTGTTATGACAAACAATGTTGCAGAAATGAGTATTTTCAAATTATGTTTATAAATATCATTTTTCATTTTTTAATTGTTAAAAATAGCATTTTTTGTGAAGCAAGTACAACAAATATGGTGCAAAATGACACCCATCCAAATATCATACAAAGTAGGCCATATTTTATCGATAATCCAGTAATATTAGGAATTTTCTCGGTTTCTACCTCATTTCGCCTATTTAAATGACTTTATGCCTATTTTCCGAAAATAATTCAATTTTGAACTACAAGTGTGTGATAGTTTGCTCTGAAAATTTTACAAAAATCTTTTAAGATACACCAGTAGTGGTTATATCACAGAACCATCGATAGTTTTGAGAAATGTGACCCATTTGGATGAACAGGCACGCCATCCATTTTGACCGTTTTTTCAAAAAATAAAAGAAAGTGAAAAAATACTCAAAAAGTGAAATTATTTGGCATGGACTCCTTTTATGTGTACTAGTTGCTAGGAATAATGATAAACCTGAGTTTTGACACAGTTTCCAAAAAACTTCTTCACAAAAAGGTCAATCGTCTATAGACATGTATAAGTTTCGAGTCAAATGACCTAGATATGATCATCCCCGTGTCATAGTTTGTGATAATATGCACATATTTGAGACATAGGCGTGTCTTGTTATGACAAACAGTGTTGCAGAAATGAGTATTTTCAAATTATGTTTATAAATATCATTTTTCATTTTTTAATTGTTAAAAATGGCATTTTTTGTGAAGCAAGTACACCAAATATGGTGCAAAATGACACCCATCCAAATATCACACAAAGTAGGCCATATTTTATCGATAATCCAGCAATATTAGGAATTTTCTCGGTTTCTACCTAATTTCTTCTATTTAAATGACTTTATGCATATTTTCCGAAAGTAATTCAATTTTGAATTACAAGTGTGTGATAGTTTGCTCTGAAATTTTTACAAAAATCTTTTTAAGATACACCAGTAGTGGTTATATCACAGAACCATTGACAGTTTTGAAAAATGCGACCCCTTTGGATGAATAGGCATGACGGCCATTTTGACCTTTTTTCAACAAAATAAAAGAAAGTGAAAAAATACTCAAAAAATGAAATCCTTTAGCATGGAGTCATTTTATGTACACACAATTTGGCCTAGTATTTTTAAAAGATTAGCCGCTTCACAAATATAAGCGTGTTTATATAGTTGGTTCACAAAAATGCTGATTTCCGGCTCTCTGGAAATAATAAGCCAATCAGAAGAGAGGAAACCAACTACCACGGATCAGCCCCCAATCTAACCTTTGATCCAAGAATCACCGAGAAGAAACACAAACCACACCCACCAGATCTGCACGGAAAGCGAGGAAGAAGGAATAAAAGAAAATAACCCACCCACCTCCCGTAACCCACCGCTGCTGCCTCTCTCTCCGCACGAAATCCCCTGCTGCATCTCTCTCTCCGCTCGCGCCCTGCTGCCTCTCGCCGCCGGCCAGCAGCCCACCACCGTCCCCCACACCTCCGGCCAGAAGCCCACCCCCGCTCTCTCCTTCTACCTCCTCTCTGTCGCCACCCCTGATGTCTCTCTCTCCTCCACGGTATCTAGATCGAGCCGAAGGATGGGGACGGACCATGCCACCAGCACCACCGCGAGGCCTCATGGCGCCGGCGCGTCGGATGCGAGCGACGGAGGGCCGTCGTCCTCCAACGCCGCAAGGAGCCACGCCTCTCCTCGGAGGAGGTTAATGGCGGTGGTGGTTGCAGGTCTCCTCCCAGGCCGTCGACCTCGCCGTGCTCGTCATCGACCCCGCCGTGCTCGTCCTTGACCTCACCGTGTCGCGGTTTTAGTGCTCTGCTGCCCGCCGCTCGGCCGTGGCCTGTGCTGGCCGTGGCATCAACCGCGACGACCACGGCGCCTTGACCGCCTCCAGCCACTGCTCCGTCCACAGGGCTTCTTGCCGCCGCGGCCGCCCCATCCCTCGATGGCGCCCTCGCCTTCCCCGTCCTCATCGCGTCGGCAACCGCGAGCCAGGAGCAGCGCCGCCGTCCTCCCAGCGTCGGACACCGGGGCACGCCGCCGTCCTTGTCGCGCTGGCCCAGCCCGTTCCCAGCTCATCCCCACCGAGGGACGGCCGGCCGGGATTTTTTTGTGTGACATCTGTCCAACCTGTGCCGACGGCATTGCCGTCGGCATAGGTGCTGCCAGCGTGGTCGGCCGCCGTGGGCCCCATCTTCCCTGTGCCGACGAACTGTGTGCCGACGGTCTCTTTTGGCTGTCGGCACAGCCTATGCCGACGGCTTTCACCTATGCCGACGGCCGGATGGTCAGTGCCTACGGGAACCTATGCCGACGACCCTGTGCCGATGGCGGCCGTCGGCATAGGTCTGTGCTGACGGCAAAGTGCCGTCGGCATAGCCGGCCATTCCTGTAGTGTCTGCAGGACATGTTACAACATATACATTCCCTCCTACCATTGCAAGATGCTGCCCGTGCTGCCTGCGTATCACGTCGATTTATGGGTTCATGGAGATGCTATTCAAACCTCACAATAAACATGGAAACAGTTGGGGAGGATGACTATACATCCAAGGAAGGTGAAAAGCGTTACATCAATAAAATTGAAAAAATTCTTAAGAACTATGCTGGCAATGGGATGAAGGTGAAGACACTTACAATTGATCTTTTCTTCTGTAAAACTCTGAGTGCCTCCTGTCTAGAGCGGTGGCTACGGATTGCTGTCAAATCTGGGATCAATGAACTAAGTTTGTCGCTACCTTATTCCATGAAGAAAAAGTACTGCTTCCCATATTCAGTTTTATTTGATGACACAAGCACTAGTTCAATTCAGTCCCTTTTCCTCTTCAATTGTATTTTTGAACCCATAGAAACACTTGGCTGCTTTAGAAAATTGAAAAGTATAGTTTTTGTTTCTGTTCACATTACTGAAGAGAGATTAAAAAAATTGCTCTCGAAATCTTCTGGCTTGGAACGCTTGGAAATAGATTCATGTAGCGAGATGATTTCCTTGAAGATACCTTGTACGCTACAGAAGCTAAAATTCCTCAAGGTTAGAAATCGGCACAAGATGAAGGTGGTAGATATCAGTGCTCCCAATCTCTCCAGTTTTCACTATTATGGATGCCCACTCGACATCAGTATCGGAGATCCTTCCCAACTCAAGGATGTATATTTGGAATCTGATTATCCATCCGGAATTCTCTCTTATGGTCGTGCCAAGCTTCCATCTATCGCTCCCAATGTCGAGAGGCTTACCCTATTGTCCCTTGGTGAGGTATGTCTTGGTTTTTACATTTTAATCAAATTATATATATAGGTATCAGTAAACTAGTGTTATTGATCTTATAGTGAAACATGCCATACATAATTAGTCTTCGGACTTGTTCTTCAGAATGTCAACACTCCAATGCTTCCTGGCAAGCTCCTTCACCTCAAGAGCTTGACGATTGAACTTCAAAGATCTGGACACTCCCCTATCTATAATATTTTTTCTGTGATTTCTTTTCTTGATGCTTCTCCGGTCTTGGAATCTTTCATCTTAGAGGTAAGTCACTATTCATTTCTTATTGCACTATACTATTAGTGGAAAAAACATTTGAGCATAGCTTATAAACGGTTGTGGCCTTATTGATCTTCTAAACTATTGGTTATCAAAGAACGATGATATTAATGGTGATCGTACATTTTCATTTTCAGGCAGAGAGAGGTGCTATAATACGCGATTGTGTGTCTGGGGACAATTTATACCTAGGGGGGGGGGGACTCTTGGCTTCCATTCAACCAAGAGCCTGATTAAGCTTGTGATCCACATCCTCGAGAGAGCCCCTTCGCTCGAGGCTGTCTCGCTGGACACAACCCTCGGCTGCGGTCGGAAGCCTGGTGACACTAGCAAAAATGCACTGCCTCAGAAGAGAGTGGTAAATGCTATTGGATAAGCAAGACAGATCTTGAAGATGCTGACGGAGCTGTGGAGGCTGCATGTAGCTACATCCTCGAGAGAGTTCCCTTGCATGTTGAATTCGAGGTGCTAGAGCCGTGTAGGCGATGCTATGCTGGCAACTGGTAGATGGATGCTGGTGGGATTTGTATTAAGACTAGTCACAGTGGGAGTATCATAACTAGTATTATGCATGTCATGGTGGCAAAAATCTGACGTGGCACAGTAATTAATGAAGAAAGAGAGGATAGTGGTATCTACCTATGTTACGGTATCATAGCACATAAAATAAGATATTTTAATAACAAGTTAATCTTGTACACATAGTTGTATTGGGATACTACAAATAAATAAATGAGATGTGTCTATGATACTACTATATGATACTATTCATTGTAGGGATAATATCATACACTAGTATCATATGCACGATACCGATTTATGATACTCCCATTGTGACTAGTCTAAGCAACATTTAGGCCGGTGGTCTGGTTCAACCGGCCCATCAAGTTATTAATTTGCATCTCATCAAACTAAACGCCATATTGATTTCTATCTCTCGTTTGCTCTACAAGTTGAACAATTTGGACATGTTCACCACAAAAGCACGCAAGAATTATATGAGGAATGGTGGGCCTATGTTGGAGATCAAGATACGAGATTTTGAAACTTTTCAAAAAGAATAAGAACTATACTAGAAAAGATGGCTTTTGAGCGGTTTACATAGGTCTTGTTGACAGAACACCAGTCATAGTAAGGAAACAGATTAGTGGTCTTGTGCTACAGAATTACGGAATGGACAAGTTTGCAAACGACCCAAGTCATTGCTTTTCTTAATTTTAACAAATTTCCTTCAAAATAATGCTTACTACTGTTGTTGAACATAACACTCCAAAACCTAATAGGACACAGTCACACAGACTCTGAATAACTAGCCTAAAACAAGTAGGAAAAACTAAAGGAGAGAGGACTTTTGGCTTTCGAGATTCAGTGTTTCTGCATTGTAATTTTTTCAAAATGCTATTTCAAAGTTTCAAAATATCTGTATATATATACTTGCTATCTGCATAGTTTCGCTCACTAATACGTTGTAGTATAGGCTACCCAAAAAAATTACAAAAGCATTGATCTAAAAGGGTAAAAAATAACTCATTTTACTTGGTCGATTTGTTTTTTTTTGTGCTGATCACGTATGAAAAAAAAAATCTTTGAAACTTTGGGCGTACATAGTATACATGTATATGTACTTGTATGATTGTTTCCAAAAATTTCTGAGATGAAGAATAAAGATTTTGATTTTTAAAAACGGGAACACCGGAGGTTGGGATCAAGAAGTGTTTTTTGGAAATAAAATATTAGTTACATCCCGCCACAGCTGGCGGCGGCAGAACCCGCTTGGTCTGTTTCCCATTATTTGCTCTCCCCGATTTCCGTTCTTCCAGACATGCCGCCACAGTCAATGGCGCCATGCTCTCCGCCACAGTCAATGGTGCCATGCTGCATGTGGCGCCTATCGGGCCTGCCGCTACGCTAGTTTTGTCCGGTGAGAGGTGTTTTTTTGTCAAAACACTCACGCATGAGGTGTGATATGACAAAAATTTCAGGTTTGCTTGAGCAGGGCGGGGATGCTGCGGTCGGCAACCACTTGAAGGCAACCATCGACAATGAGCTCGGGTCAGAAATACCCTTGTGGCGCTCCCAAATTGCTACTGGTGACGTGTAGTGGGTACACCATTAATTTTACGGTAATTGTATATATTACTAGTGGTGTGTCATGTACACATCAGTAGTAAGATTGCTACTAGTGGCGTGCACACAACATTAGTAGCAGATATACTCGTGGCGTGCCACTGACACATCACTAGTAAAATTGGTACTGTTATTTTTGAAAATAAAAAATGCTGCTGTTATTTATTTTAGAAACTGTATCGTATAATAGAATCTCAACTTAAATTAACAACAATATTATAACAGTTTAATGAATTATTCAAGAAGTAATACTAGTACATATAACATTAGTAGCACTATGAATTATTCAAGAAACACCAAGTGTGGGGCGGTGGTGGGGCATGGATGGGGGAGTGGGGAGAAAGTGGAGTTGGATCAAGCGGGTTGGAGTGTAGTAGCCAACTAGCCACAGGGTGAATGTTATTTTGAGCTAGTGGAACCAACTACCAGTGGCGTGAGGACAGCCACAACGCTGTTTTGGCCAAATCTGACACACTACACTATTTGACATCAAAGTGAAATTTGGCAAGACCAACGTTGTTGGTTCCAATTATCTCTACTGCAGGTCCCGCCACTAAACAAAACCACCTTAAAAATGGCATTCTCTCTCCTCTCCTCTCACGACGAGTGCAATTTGTTGTTGCTGCTTGAAGAATAGTATTAATCTATTGTTTAGCTAGAATTTGACATCGGAGCAAGAGCACGTGCCGGTTCCCACTTTTGTGGCTTTTGTAACTAGTCTCACAGTGTAGGGAACTAATTTTAAATAGCAAAAAGCAAATATGGAACCATATTTGGCTACACGTTGTGGGTGTCCTGACACACCATTACTAACAATACTGATATTTTGGTGAGTGCAGACCCATTGGGCCCACCTATCAGTGTCATGGCCAGTCCAAAGGCACACCACTTACAGTAATAATACTAGTAGCGTGTTTGTTGTGCCACAAATAGTGTCTCATATAAACTATTTCCTAGGGGTGGGTATGATGCACGTAGCTCAGAGTAAGGACGAGGAGAAGTACATGAAGCAGGGCAACCGCTGAGTACGGCATCAATAACAACTATTTTCACATTAATCAGTGTAGTCGTGTACCACGGCCCACCGGTATACAAATTGTGATTTATTGTAGTAGCACACAATTAAGGCGTACTGCTATCCCCACTCCCCAACAAGATCTGGAGTCAATTTCATGGCCTAATGAAAACATGTTGCCACTTCTTCCCCTCGTGTATTATTGTTGACAAACGCGACTCACGTATCGTGTTCCATTGTGCTAAAAACTTTCTCGTATCTTGTTTGATAATTGTCAAAGATGAAGTAAGAGTCACTGGCTCGTGGAGGAGTATTGACGATGATATCCGATAGCTACCTCGATTGTGGTCTCTCTTCTCGACGACGTGCTCCGTGTGAGTGACCAGGTTGGTCGGATGTAGAGAGTGGTCGTATTTTACAATAACTTTGATGCATTTTTAACGGTTTTACGCCGGTTACCTGCTAATGAACCGGTCGATTATTCTGATATTTTTTTAATAAAATGAGACAAAACTGTTTAAAAATATCCAGCAGCATTAATTTGTGTACTATATGATGACTAGTTGCCGTGCACGTGCAATGCACGATCTCCCGTCACATGACAAACCTCATGACGAATTCCCATCATTGAGTGATTTCCACGATTACATATGTCAATGCAAGTCTCAAATGACAAAATGATATTATTTGATTTTCTTTTTGGTAAACTTGAAGACCTACCCATACATAATTAGTGACCAGTTAAAACTGAACACATATTTTCACAAATTCTTTCAAGTAAAATGGCTTTTTCACGGTATTTCTTAGAGGAACACAGCGGTATTCTATTGCGATAACTGGCTAGGCATGCCACCTCCTACAACTCTGATACAATTTTCTGAGATTGGCCAAACGAAATTTAATAATGGCCTACCTTCATGAGTACACCGTGCCAAGGAACATAACAAACCCTAGGGCGATGGAAAACTTCCACATCATTGAAATGTAGACTTTAATGGAATTTGATTCCTCTAAAGATAGCTCCAAGCACAAATGTATCATGTATGCATGACAGCTCTAGATGTAATTCTCTATTTAGTTTATTTAAATACATGAGTCAGTTTCTAATATTACATGTCGACAACTTATTTGACAGGATATAATAGCTGCTTGGAGCAATGCTTGAGCTTCAACATGTATAGGGTAAATTACTGGCTCTAGGTTGCCACAATCATTGCCAACGATTAAGCCCCATCCTTCTGATTGAGCAGCCTCTTTGGAAGAGCCATCCGTGTTGATTTGTTGAACTTTAGGACATCAGCTGGCTATGGAGACCATAAACCATGGTTTGCTTGTTTCCATGGCCTTCTGTTGTTCCTTCACACAGTTTGACGTGATAAAAAATTCAGGTGGGCTGCCTCGCCCTCCGTTGTTCGTTCTAAAAATATTTAACTGAAAACAAATTTCTTCATAATTATTTATCACGTCTCACACATTTTCCTTATTTCTTTCATGGAACCATAACCAGAGAAGTAAGATTGTTGTTATACATTCATGTTCTTTCAGTTTAGTATTTCATCACAGAAGTTTATAGCATATGGAGTATGGACATGGGACATCACGCATCCTGATTTGTTCCAGTTAAGCCACTCTCCACAACTCCTTTTTTTTTATCCTTTTGCATTTTACAAAACAATGGCCTCCATCCTCTTCCAATCTAATACACAAGGGAAAGCCAGTATCAACATGACAATATCAATACCTCTCCTTCGTATCTTCATTGGAGGGTCAAGCTGTAAAAAAATGGAAGAACTAATGGTCCAAATGCAATTGGTAAGAAAGAAGTTACTTTCTTACTCATGGTAATTCACTAAAGGTGAAGAGCATTCAAGCAAGGAAAATTGCAATCGCTCAGTACCATATTTTTGAACTGCCATGTAAGCAAGATACACGCAAGGAAAATAGTTGATTGTTGGGCTAAATACGAAAGAGCTAACAAATTGCTGAGTTTGTCTGAACAGACGGCAAGTACATCTTCAGACACATACGCAATTTTATTAAAAGCACTGCGCTAACATTAGCACCAAAATCAAATTCTGGTCAACTCAAATACCTTCTTAGGCAGTTCCTTCCCTGTGTTTTCTAGATGATTCGCAACAACTCTATGCCCCGCGAGTTGTTCAAGAAGATTCAGAAAATAACCATGCATCACCGCGAGCTCCGACCCCATGAACTCTAAATGTTGACATTATATCCTGCAAAAAAAATCAAGTCTTCTCACTGATACGTACATGGTACTATATGTATACGGAATCTTCTGCCAGCAAGAGATTGTAAACAGATCAATGCACTACATGTTCACTAATGGAAATCTGAAAACGAATTTGCCTCCTGTCCATGTTATCTCGTTTGTGAAAAAAATGAGGCTATAATACCAAATAGTGGACTCAGCGACACAACAAATTGGGGCCTCGCTGGATGAGCGAAGGGAGCAGCGAAGTGTGGGCGGTCCTCCCGTACTCAAGAACAACCTGATACGATGGCATCTCAGTCGCTCGCCGCCTTCCATGAACCATAGATTGGCGTTGGTCGAAGGAGATGACGGCATGGTGGTGCGGGCGCATGTTGCCCTCCGTGCATGGCTGGTGCCAGAGCTGGAGCTGAACGCGACATGGCGCACCGGAGCGACACCGGCACGGGCGCGACCCAAGGATATCCTGATGCCGAGCAAGGCGCGGGTGTCCATCAACCTGCAGGACAATGAGATCTCCCTGGACAGGAGCGGCAGGCTGGGCGGCGGCGGCAGTGGTACGAGCAGCCCGAGAGGCCGTCAGGGGCCTGGACGCGAGGCGGCTCCGCGGAGCGTGGAGGAGGTGCTCCTGGAGACGGGCACCGACATCATCGGCCTCGCGCGTGGAGGAGTGGCGCAGGATGCGGCCGTTTTCGGACCTCGCGAGCGGCCAAGGGTACGTGTTCGCGGAGAGCTGGGCGCCTGAATACAGCAACGCCGTGCTCTCACGCTGGCCCATCAAGCGCTAGAAGGCGCTCCGTGTCTCCCGCTGGCCCATCAAGCGCTGGAAGGCGCTCCGTGTCGCCGACCAATCCGACGTCCGGTGCGCTGTGCTCCACGCGGACCTCGCCGGACGGCGGTGGCTCCCGTCGGATCTCGCCTGTGATCTGCTGCTCGAGGGACGGATCTGCTGCAAAAGGGGACATACCGTTTCGGGATTTGATCTAGATCGTTGATCCACATGAACGACTCAGATTTAATGTATCAACATAGCACAACACAAGTTTGCTCTTTTAATAGTACTAGTTGACATGTACGTGCAACGCACGTCTTCACGATCCAAGCGACAATTTACAATTAGGGAAGTGTTGCACGTCTTCACGATTAAAAGGACAATTTACAAGTAGGGAAGGCAGTACCAGGGCCGGCCATACACGTGTAACTTTGAAAAAGTTGTACTGAGTGTCCGAGTATCGTAATGTCTTTGATATTTGCTACGCCATTTGACAACCTAAAATGCAACCCAGGCTACATGGAGCCCATTTTACAAAAATATCAAAATCGATTTTTTTTAGTTTCCAAAAATCGTAAAAAAATCTAGAATGTAGATATTGTCGAGATATATAATCGTGCAAATTTTCAACTCCAAATTTGTTTTATTTTGTGCTACCCAAAAAATACAAATGGGTGGATCTGGGTGGTGGACAATACACCGTTTAAATTTTTTCCCGATTTTTCTTATTTGTGCAGCCCAAAATATAACTAATTTTAAGGTAAAATTTTGCAGGCTTGTAGATCTCAACACTATCTATATCTGTGGGTTTTTTTCGTGATTTTTTGAAACACAATAAAATGTGATTTTCGATTTTTTTTTTTCAAAAAACAGGCTCCTTATAGCCCGGGTTCTATTAGTCCACTCTCATTTCTGTAGCTTTTCTTCATCTACATCTTCATTTTAGTTCCAAAAAGTGCTAACATTTGGGCCTAAAGAAACCACTGTTCTAACCGCCAGGTCTTGGTAGAACCACTGTTCTGAAACTTGCTTTGTCGGCAGCAAGAATAACACCACGTAGCACTCTCAAAATCGTCGACTGATGAAAGTAAATTCATGCTACCGAAGGAGCCCCAGTAAATCATCCACTGATGAAAGCAAATCATGCTACTAAAGGAGCCCTAATAAATCGTCATGTGATGAAAGTAAATCAAGCTACCAAAGCGGCCATAATCTGATTGAGAAAGAAGAAAAATAGAATACGGGAAAGTGTGCCTTTGCCATCCCTGTATATGGTACGACATCAATTTTTAGATGCAAATGTGAGTTCAGTGAGACTACATTACCAGTCAAGTCAATAGTACTTCAGAATGTGTTAGGATTAATTACCTGATGATCACCACTAAACACACGTTGGATTCTACACGAAACCTGCAGAATAAGCCATTTTAATCACTATGCTGGAATAAATTCACACAAATTATAGTCATGACCCCGGGGGACTTCTGCAGGTTTGCTAGAAAAATTCAATTGACATATCACCATATGTTTGGAACTGTATTTAAATATTTTACGGTTTGTGTGCACCTAATGTGGAGGTAGCAGTACCTGGCCTTCTGCAGCTCTAGAAGATACACAACTGGCCATCAGCTTTGGATCCCTAATCTTAGAGCAGTTAACAGTCGTATGCAAACTAAATCAAAGATACTATCAAAACAGGCAATGAGAATATATATTTCTATTTAATCAGGAAAGAAAAGGCTGGGACGAATTGGTAAACAGAAGAACCTCTATTGGACACTGCAAATCCTTGTCTGACGGAGGGGATAAAAAAAATGAGATGGTCTTCTTTAAAAGCAGAAATCAACTGAAATCAACTGCAAAGAAAGATAGCAATTGAATTGAACACCGCGTACCTGCAAGATGTCTTTGCGACTCCAACCAGCCGAGAAGCACAACGGAGAGGCTCTCTGGTGGCCTGGTGGCTGGGGCTGATTAAGCTACGGATGGATGATGGGTGGGGGCGCGCGACGGCGGTGCAAGGAAGGCAGCCTGGCCAGGGACCTCGTCGTCGTCCTTGATGGGAATTACGCGAGCGTATCAGCGGGCTGCTAGCGGCGAGGCGAGGACACAGTGGATGACGGGCGGCGTCGCGGACGATGTGGCGAGGATGGCGGGGTGACCGACGTGGTGCTGGATCGCGCATCCGCACTGCATTGTGTGGTCGTCGTCTACGGCGGCCGCGTTGACAAGAAGTCGAGACTGCGTGAGGGGCGAGGGCGGTTTTTGAGGACGGCAGCTTGATGGTGGCGGAGGTGCTGCGGCAGCGGTGCGGGCATGGCAGATGCGGCGCTTTGTTTTTTCTGTCGATGTAGAGGATTAGCGAACACCTCGCGTGCGGTCCCCCGCCCAGAGGACGGCGAGGTGTCTGGCAACCGGCCGGATGGGAGGAACGGCAGCGCACGACAATCTATCCTGACGCGGGAACGCAACAGACGAAGGTCCACAGGGGATCGGAAGAGAGGCAAGTGCGCAACGTTTTTTTCATTTAAGCGGTGGCAACTTGTGTAATTACACGAAAACGAAAAGGTGTGTTGAGGTGCTCAACATTGTTGGAACGATCTGATCCGTTGATCGGATATTGAACGACTTAAATTTAATGTATCCGTGACATGTTTGCTCTTTTAATAGTAGTATAGAACTAGCTAAATGCCCGTGCGTTGCAACGGAAAACAAGTTCAAAGACATTCTGCATCAAATGATGTAGTTCAATTTTATTTAGACCAAACTATTTTAATTTCTCACATTTTCTTATCTGGCTCAGTTCCACTTGGAACAAGTATCTTAGACCTTCGAAAAGAACTCATATATAGCCATAACCTGATTTTGCAAGCCATCAAAATAAATGGAACACAATTCCCGAAATTGTAGTTTCTATTGTACATGTTTTGAAAATACAGTATTGAAAAGCACTCTTTAATAAGGTCAGGACACTGTCGAGCCTAAAGTGGTGCAACAATAACAATGAAAGCTATGTGAGTTTAAAAAAAAGGGAAGCTATAGAAAATAAAGTACTACACAAGTCCCCGCATATTTGGTTAGGAACAAAGAAGCTATAATTGCATACGAATTATGAAAGGACCATGCAGTTTATTTTACCAAGCAAATGACAACAACGAAAAAAAAGTAAAGAAAAACAAATAAGTACAAAAAGGGGAATATCCATCTTGGGTAATTAAACTGAGAAATATGGCTGCGCAAAAGAGGAGAGATCCAACGGAAAACACAACCTGCCTACAACATTCGATCTGCGCTCTAGGCCTCCACAATAATATACAGTGTAAGTGTGTGTGTGTGGTGGGTGGGGGGTGTGTGTGCTTAATAGAAAAAGTTTACCTTCCTCGAATTCTGGAAATACAAACTTCTAATTTTCATACTTGAGAAGACATTTTTCCATCAGAGTCTACTCTTTTCCATGCACCGAATTAGTTACACGCTATCTAGTTTCATGCAAAGAGCAATACCTTATACAACTAAATAGTTAAACAACAATCTGAATAAGTGTCGCTAAAACATCTGAATAGGTGATTGAATCGTAGCAAATCAGAATTCAGTTGCTTTTACAGTAAGTGCAGAATGCCACAACAACTGGACGTTCTTTTTTCCATCTAGCACCACACATCCATTTACTACTCCTGATCTAAGAATCCATCATTGAAGGATGACTCCGAAAACTGAACCTCGATGGATGTTTTCCACGATTTTCATGCTAGATTAGTTTTCTGATGATTTACAGCTTCAGGTATGTGAAGAGCCTACAGCTTACCGATCTAGTACATATCACAGCAGCAACATGACCAATTTTGTAGACCTGACGGGGAAAGCCATCGGGGCATGGGCGCACTGGCTTCAGGCCGGCAGCGGCGGATGATGACTGTCCCATAGTGTCCGCAACGGCTAGATGTGGAGCGCGGCCGTCACGGCTATGGCGACGGTCGACTCCGGACAGAGATAAGGAATGCGCTGGCTCTAGTTAGACGGCGGCGGCAGCATGGTAAGGACGGACGCGACGGCATCGGTTAGAAATCCATGGCTGCTTCTCGAGGCAGGGGATATCTGTGGCTGCCGGACACCGACAGAGCAGAAACACCTCGCACATCCCCTGGTGTAAAGCCTGCAGCCCACGATGAGCGCCAGCGGGCTTCTTCCCGTCGTCCGAGGTGTCCACGAACGCCTTGCGCCACCGGCCTCTTCCCGTCGTCGTCGGCGGGACGGCAGGAACACGGCACCTCCGCGGCGTGCTTGGGCTGGCGTGTGCGTGCTGGGGCAGCGTCCACCTCCGTGGAGTCGGCGTGGCTGGAGGGCAGCGGGGCGGGAGCTGGGTGGCGGCGGCAGTGGCGGCGGAGGGGTGCCTGGTTGGCTGGGTGCGTGTGATTCGAGCACCAAGGCCTAGGTTTTTTACCGGTCGCGGTGCATCCGGCTTTTTTACCGATCGCGGTGCATCCGTTTTTCTGACGGCACAGGGTGTAATTAGCCTAACAATAAGGGGGTAAAACCGGAAAATGAAAAACGAACCATCACCTCAAGACATATTATATAGTAGAGAAGAGATATAGACTAATTTAAGAAAGTAAATCCAAAAGTTGAAAGCGATTCTGACTGGGCCTGCGGACGACGAACTCGCCGCCGCCATGTCTTCCCCTCCCCGGCGCCGGCACAAGAGCTCTCCGATGGAGGAGATCCAGGGCACCGTGCGCGCGACACCGGAACTCGACGCTCCTCCAGCTGCAAGTATGTTCCTCTGCCCACCAAATCTAAGTTTCTTCCTCTGCCCCTCCACTAGTCCGGTGAGCTCCTCCAAACCGGACTTTGTCCTCGCCGCGGACCAAGTGGTCCTCCACCGCCGCTCCCTTAGCACGCACCTGAGCATCTCTCCACATCCCCCTTTCCTCTGCCAGTTTCAGCCGTCCCCATGTCCCGGGGAGCCCTCACTTGGATGGGCATCCTGAGTACCTGACTACATGAGGATTTCGATATGCAAAAAATTGCAGAAAATTTCCCTATGCAAAAAACGAGTTGCTCTTTTAGGATAGTGGTCAATGCCAGATGTTTATCTTTTATCTTTCGTTTGAATCAACTCTGTCTTGAGAATCCCTAGTGTCATGCCGAATTTGAGTGGAATGATGGATTGATGGGATGAACAAAATCCGTATTAATTAGCTTAAATGCATTGCTACAGACAGGGGATCCGGGGCTTCATCGGCTGAAACAAATGATCGAACCTGGGAAGAAGGCGATATTTGTCAAGGTGCCCCGAAAGCGAGGCAAGACCTTCTTGAGCTTGACAAACTTCCCGAGGTATGGGTTGCGAGTAACTCCCGAGGTTATTTTAAGTGCTTGCATTTGGACGTAAGGCTCGGATGCACACCTTTTGTTATTTTTGATCAACACTCCTACGCATGGTAAATTCGCTAACAACAATCATCAGCTAAATTTAATCCAATATGCCTTTTTAAATCATTAACACTGGTCTTGATGCAACACACACGTGCCGATTGACACTTCATCTGGTTTTGTTGTTTATCTCATATGAAGTCGCTGTTAGTACTAGCTACAATCTAACTGCTGGACTTGTTAACCATGATTCTGCAGGACATGTTACAACATATACATTCCCTCCTGCCATTGCAAGATGCTGCCCGTGCTGCCTGCGTATCTCGTCGATTTATGCGTTCATGGAGATGCTATTCGAACCTCACAGTGAACAGGGAAACAGTTGGGGTGAATGACTATACATCCAAGGGAGGTGAAATACGTTACATCAACAAAATTGACAAAATTCTTAATAGTTATTCTGGCAGTGGGATGAAGGTGAAGACATTTAGAATTAATCTTTTCCTCTGTGAAACTCTGAGTGTCGCCTGTCTAGACCGATGGCTACGGATTGCTGTCAAATCTGGGATGAATGAACTAAGTTTGTCCCTACCTTTTTCCATGAAGCAAAAGTACCGCTTCCCATATTCAGTTTTATTTGATGAAACAGCTAATAATTCGATTCAGTCCGTTTACCTCTCTAAGTGCATTTTTCAACCCATAGAAACAGTTGGCTGCTTTAGAAATTTGAAAAGCTTAGATCTTTATTTTGTTCACATTACTGAGGAGGGATTAAATCAGTTGCTTTCTAAATCTTCCGGCTTGGAACGGTTGCAAATAGATAAATGCAGTGAGATGATTTGCTTGAAGATACCTTGTACGCTGCAGAAGCTAAAGAACCTCACTGTTAAAGATTGGCACAGGATGCAGGGGATAGAGATCAGTGCTCCAAATCTCTGCACTTTTCACTATAATGGGTTCCCACTCGAGATCGGTATCAGTGATCCTTCCCAACTTTAGTATGTATATTTGGAATCTTTCGAACCGTCCAGAATTCTCTTTTATGGTGCCAAGCACCCATCTATCGCTCGCAATGACGAGAGGCTCACCCTGTTGTCTCGTGGTGAGGTACGTTTTTGTTTTACATTTTAGTCATATTTTATAGATGTATCAGTAGACTAGTGTATATTTATAGTGTTATACTGAAAAACGCCATACATAATTAGTCTTGGAACTTGTTCTTCAGAATATCAACACTGCAATGCGTCCTGACAAACTACTCCACCTCAAGATCTTGGAGATTAAACTTTACAGATCAAGACGCTCCCCTATGTATGATATCTTTTCTCTGGGGTCTTTTCTTTATGCTTTCCCGGCCTTGGAATCTTTCATCTTGCATGTAAGTCGCCATTAATTTCTTCTCGCATTAGGCTTTATGTAGAAAAAACATTTGAGTACTGATAAGCGATCATGGCCTTATTAATGTTCTAAACTATTGGTTGTCAAAGAACTTTGATATTATTGGTGCTCCTACATAATCATTTGCAGGCAGAGAGAGACAATATAGTACATAATTGTGTTGCTGGGGAAGATGCATACCTAATGGGGGAGTCGACGTGCCAGCATGACCACCTAAAACGGGTGAAAATCACGGGCTTCCATTCAGACAAGGGCCTGATTAAGCTTGTTATCCACATCCTCCAGAGCGCTCCTTCCCTCGAGGCTCTCACGCTGGACACGACCTATGGCTACGGTCGGAAGCCTGGTGATACTAGCAAATGCATTGCCGTAGTGAGTGGTAAATGCTATTGGATGAGCGAGAGAGATCTCAAAGACGCTGCCGGAGCTGTGGAGGCTGCGGGTAGGTACATCGTCGGGAGAGTTCCCCCAGCTGTTGAATCCAAGTTGCTGGAGCCATGTAGACGATGCTATACTGACAACCAGTAGATGGATGCTGGTGGGATTTTTCTTAAGCAAGTTTAGGCAGGTGGTCTTGTTCAACCGGGCCATCTAGTTATTTTCATGTCCGCAAACTAAACTGCTAAACTGTCAAGTGCCGATGTAGTTAAATAAAAGAAAGACGTTCACTTAACTCTCAAGTTTGAGGCATGCCTCATTTGATCCTCAACTATGAAACTATACAATTGTTCAAGGTTGTTTCAGAAGGCAGTGGCAACCTGATTAGGGCATAACCTGATTTGATCCTCATGTGAAGCTCCAGCATGGATAAGATAGCAGTTTGATTAGGATATAACCTGATTTCTTCTCCCTTTTATGTCCATACAGCTAGGGTCCACACTATTCATGATCTAGACACCATATTGACTGCGATGGCAAGCATTCTATCTCATGTTTTCTCCTACAAGTTGAACAATTTTGACATGTTCACCACAAAAGAACGCAAGAATTATATGAGGAATCGTTGACCTGTGTTGGAAAACATAAAGATTTCAGAACTTTTCAAAAGGGAGTAGCTCAAGTCAACTTTAAATTATAAGAACTGTATTGGAAAGATGGCTTTGGAGCAGTTTAAACATGCCTTATTGAGAGAACACCAGTCATTAGTAAGGAACCAGATTATTGGTACCGTGCTACAAAATGGACAGTTTGCAAACGAAGCCAGCATCCAATCTCAAGTCCTTCACAAGAACATGGTTAGGCTCATAGGGTTTTTTGTGGAAGTCGACAGTCCGATGTTATTCTATATGAGTATCTCCCCAAAGGTAGCCTTCATGATGCTCTTCACAGCAACAAGGTACCTCCCAACTAGGGTGTGCGTTTAAGTATTTGTCCAGAATCAGCATATGGTCTATCTTATATGCACTCACCGTCTAGTATCAAAATCGTACACGGTAATGTTAAACCAGAAAGTATACTATCCGATACTTTGTGCTAAACATCTTAGACTTTTTTATATCAAGGTTCATTGACAGAGCAAACCAGAGGCCTTGTTTGCCCTCAAACTCTCCAGCTTCCCTTACGAAAAATCTCAATCTGACTATTCCGTTCATGCTTTTCTGGTGTTTAACCCTTTCTTACCTGCTCTAAATTTGTGGTTTCCATTCTATTCCTACCATCCTTATGATGCTAGAGCAGCACTGCTACAAGACCTTAAAAGGGTAAAATTTGCTGCTGACTTTATTCATAGGGATTAATTATTGCTGATGAAGTTCACATCCTGTTGCCACCAAACCAATCATGTGTGGTGACATAAATAGTCCGTACTTGAACCTACCTTCAGTTCATAATTCCTACTCTCTATCTGTTTTCAAATTTCTGTAGGGCATTGGCTTGTTATTCATTTTTGTTCTTATTCTTACCATGGTTTCTTTTTAAAATTATGTCTACTGTTGAGGACATTGTTGTTACGGAGGTGTTGTAAGCAGGGTGTCAAAGCTTCGGGCTTCTATCCGTACTAACTATCTAACACATTCATGGTTTGGCCACAAAAGTGCTAGCCATCCATCCAGAAATTCCAGTGCTTCTCTGAACTTTGCAGCAGCATAAGCAGTAGTCTATCGCAGCAAGCAAGGCAGTAAGAGTTGTGTTATTTTTGTGTCAAATATGTGTATAGGCTACAGTTGGACTTGGGTTACGGTAAGGTTTAGGTGTTGGAGTCGAACACTTGTAACCTGGGCCTGTTATATAAAGGCACCGGTGGTAGCCAAAAGACTAGTACGACGAAAGCTAGGTTAGACATAAGATCTACGAAGACGGACGGCGCCCGTGGCAGGGGCGGCCGCGCCGGCGTGGCGTGTGTGATCTGATGTGTCTGTATACCGTGGCGGGCTTGTCGTCGACGGTACTATGTTGAATAGTACATGGGGAGGAGCGCCCTTAAGCATGCCCCGCAGATGTAGGCAATGTTGCCGAACTGCGTTACCAAACGTCGTCTCTCCCTCTACTTTCTGCAATGATCAACTGCGTTTATTTACAACAAGTGGTATCAGAGCTAGGTTTGCAGTTTTGGATCATGGTGCGGATGATCTAGAGGAGAACTTGGTGATGCTTGTTCCTGAGGGGAGGCGGGCTTCTAGAGGAGCGGAGTGGAGCGAGGCTCGGTCCCGAAGCGAGGGTCGAGCGCTGCTCGCACCGAGCGAGCGGAACGAAGCGACGACACGGGGGGTGCGGGGGGTGTCCCCCCGCCGACGGTACGCGTTGTTGACGGTGGAGGAACAACATCAAGGAACAACACCCGGGTAAGAACATGAACGTCTACCTGGAACCGCTGGTTGAAGACTTGGCTGTTGGCTGGAACGGTCGCGGGGACCGAACATATGACGCCTCAACAAATGATCACTTCGATATGTATGTCTGGTACCACATATCCCTGCATGACTTACCAGCGCGTGCTTTGTTCTGCGGCTGGTGTACACATGGGAAGTGGCCTTGCCCACAGTGCAGACAGGCTGTGACTTTCTCATGGCTTACGAAGGGAGGCAAGTATTCATGCTTTGATCAACATCGACAGTTCCTTGAGCCAGGTCATAGATACAGGAGTGACGTAAAGCGGTTCGAGAAAGGAGTCGAGATCCATGCTCCGAAACCACGTCTGATGACCGGAAGAGAAATCAAGGCTGAGCTAGAAGCTCTCGTGCCTAAGCCCGATGGGAATGGTTTCGTGGGTTATGGGGAGACGCACCAGTGGACTCACATTCCGTGCTTCTGGAAGCTGCTCCCTTACATGGAGGATGTCGAGCTTCCACACAACATTGATGTAATGCACACCGAAAAGAATATCGCCGAGGCTCTTTATAGCACCATCATGGACACTGAGAAGACGAAGGATAACGTCAAGGCTCGAATGGACCAACAAGAACTTTGTGACAGGCCAGATCTTGATATGAAGCCTCCTGGAGTCAACGGCACTAGGTGGTCTAAGCCAAAGGCTCGGTTCTGCCCTACAAGGCCGGAAAAAAGGGAAATATTATAGTGGCTCGTGGAGTGTTTGTACTTCCCTGATGGTTATGCAGCTAACTGGGTGAGGTGTGTGAACCTGGACACGCAGCGAGTAGGAGGGCGGAAGAGTCATGACTACCACGTGTGGCTTGAGCGCATAATGTCGGTGATGATTCGAGGCTATGTCGATGAGGAGACTTGGCGAGTACTGGCGGAGTTGAGCTTTTTCTTCCGGCAGATTTGTGCAAGGGAGTTAGATCGTGAAGTGATTCTGAAGCTGCATGAACAGGCACCCGAGTTGCTTTGCAAGCTAGAGACGATACTTCCGCCAGGGTTTTTTAATCCGATGCAACATATGATCTTGCATCTCGCGCATGAGGCTTTAATGGGGGGGGGGGGGGGCCTGTGTCGACCCGTTGGCAGTTTGGCCCTGAGAGAAAAATGAAAGACCTACGCCAGAATTGCGGGAATAAATGCAAGATCGAGGCATCCATGGCCGAGGCATGCCTTAACGAGGAGGTGTCAAACTTCACGACAGATTTCTATGATGCCAACATTCCCACAATCCACAATCCAGTAGTTCGCTACAATGCAGCCAACCCTGAAGATGTACCCAAGCTTAGCATCTTCATAGGGCTCGGTGGCAAATCAAGTGGCGCGAAGAAGTTCATCATGAAAAATCTCGAGCGGGATATGATCTCCTCGTATATCTTGATGAGTATGGAGGAAGTGAAGCCGTACCGCGAGTAAGTCTTTCACCATTTAGTATTTCACAAACATTCACTCCTATATTCGTGTCTAACTCCTCTTTTCTCATTGGCGTAGACGATTCACTCGTGAAAACTGGAAGCTGAGAAGGGACCCTACCCCGAAAGAGTCGAAGGATCTTTTTGACAACGGTGGTGGTTTTGGCAAGGGTGGTGGTTTCATTAGCTGGTTCGCGGTTTGGTACTGTTCTGTCTAACTTTTCTAGTACCATGGACATTCATCGATCATTCCTCGTTCTAAACTTCTCGTGCTAAACTTGTAGGCAAAAAAGGACAAAGAGATGAAGCCAGAGCTTAGAAACATTGCCCATGGCTTTAGCCATTCCGTCAACTCATTCCATGCTTATGACGTGATTGGATATCGCTTCCATACCCATGACCACACAACAAACCGGGGCAACCGGAAGACAATAAATAGTGGGGTGTTATGTGAAGGCTCAGATAAACTCCATTACTATGGAAGAGTTGAGGCTATATACGAGTTGAATTATGGTTTTGGTAAAGGGCTAGATCCCGTTGTATTCAAATGCAATTGGTTAGACCCGCGTCGGGTTAGAGGGATTCCTGCAATTGGATTGGTCGAAGTTGAACAAAGCTCCAAGTATTCGGGAGACGACGTCTATATTTTGGCTACCCAGGCCTTCCAAGTATTCTATCTCCCGTACCCGTGCAAGAAGACATCAAAAGCATATCAAAAGCGTCTACATGGGTGGGATGTTGTAGTGACGGTACCGTCGCACAGTAGGCCGGCTATGCCTAACGGTCAAGATTACCGCCGCCTAGACCCCTCAACATCTGACGACGAGTTCTATCAGGATGGAGGGCTCCCTGAGAAATTCACTATCAACTTGATAGCGATGAGGACACATGTATTAGTAATTGCCAGTCTAGCTTATATGTAATAGGTCAATGCTACTTCATGTAATAGTGATTGTCGCTACTTTATTTTGTGAGAACTCATTGTCGCTATTCCATTTACCTTAATTGTCGCTACTTCATCTAATTGTATTCATTTTCGCTTTACTCTTTGTTGCTTCATCTATTTACCTTAATTTTGGATCATGTATACTGATGAAACCTATTTTTTTGTCAATGCAGGAAACATGGGGGGAAACAAATTGAAGAAGGCGTTCGCACAAAGGGTGGGCAGCGTGAAGGCACTCCTGGTGGGATCGAGTTCGGCACCTCGACCTCTCCCTCACCTCCACCCTCACCTCCACCTGCGAGGAGTGGACGATGTGGGAGTACGAGGACGAGAAGGAGGCCTACCAAGACTCCTAGTCCTCTCCCTGCCGAGGAGCCCGACGAGGATGACGAGGAGTACGATCAGGAGGTGCAGTCGGACTCTGAGAGCGAGTCGCTGGATTCTGAGGATGAGCTGCTGCCGGAGGCTTCTGAGGAGGGCGAGGAGGAGGACGAGGAGGATGACCGCGAGGAGGAGGGGCCTGGGGAGGACGGGTTTGTGCTTGACCCGACGCTGCAGTGGGACCCGCCGGAGGAGTGGGTTGAGACTGAGGAGGATATCCCTGAGCCACGGACCAGGCCGCCGTATCAGCGGGGGGCGGCGGGACTCCCGATCCCCGATATTACGCCTACAAGAACACTCTTCTCCTGCCTGTTGGAAAAAGGTACTTATTATAGTTTTTGTTCAATTTTAGCTTCTCATTGTGTTTTGACCCGCTAACTATACTAATTTTGGTTTTCTCATTGTGTAGGACATTTGAGTACCAGCCTCCTATAGTGAAGGGACAGCGGACCTACGCGAGCATCCTTGGATGTTGTCTCAGGAAGTTCTTCCCAGGGATTGTCCCCCTCCCAGAGGGTGGCAAGAGTGTAGCTTGGACTTTCAGGCACTACTGTTTCGCGCCGGATCCCGATGGCGAGTACCGCAACATGGCGCTTAAGACACTCGCCTATTTCTGGGTAAGTTTGTTTGACTTCTCATCATTCTATAAATCCGAGATTGCACTAATGGCTTTGACCCTATTTTACCTATGTGTGCATGCTTGTAGAACTTCTTCACCTGTCGGAAGGAGGATTTTGAAAAGTGCGAGGCCATCCTTATGACGATGGCCTCTAAGATGGTGACGGACATGCACTACGAGGCTCGCGTGGAATCTGTCCGCAATTGGTACGCCGAAAAGAAGATTGGGCTGGACAAGAAGCGTGCTCGGGACATCTTGATGCAGCCATGGCAGTACCTGCAGGTAGCGTCATTTCTATATTATCGATTTTGTTGACCGCCGTGTAATATCATTAATATGTGTGTTCTGTGCACGTAGGTGCCTCCTCCGTACGTCGGTAACAACAACGAGTGCCACGTCATGATGGTAGCGTGGTGGACTAGCCAGGAGTATCTCAAGATACACGCGGAGGGAAAGGCAAAGCGGGCGGAGAACAAGGGTGGAACACACCGCCAAGGCAACCTCAGCCTCTCCCAATGCATACAAAAAGAGGTGAGCAAATGCATTCTTTAATCCACCTCTGTTCGTGCTCTGTTTTGCAATATCGTCTCCTTTTCACCTATGTTCGTGCTCTCTTTGCAGAAATTGAAGACCGGCGTAGACCCCTCGCCCTTCGCCGTCTGGTCAAAGATGCGTACCAGGGATACGCCGGATCCTGAGACAGGGTCGATGTGGATCAACGAGAGCGCCGAGCTCCGGAGCAAGGGGTACACGGAGAAGTTCAAGGAGCGCAACGGTGATGAAGCTGACCCTCTCACCAGTCCACTTGACGTCGAGGCTGTCGTGCTTGCGGGGCAAGGCGCGGCGAATGGCCGCTTGTGGATAGCTGACGGCTCCATCGACCCTCGCACCGTCCCGTCTCTACGCCAGGTCCGCCGTGGGAGGGCGCCTGGTGCGCCTGCTGTGGAGACCCGCCCACGAGTTTCGAGGCTAGCTGTCGACGAGCTCCGGCAGAAGCAGGTGCTCTATGAGCAGCAGCTGCAGGAGCAGATCCGGCAGCAGCAGGAGCAGCATCAGGAGTATTGCAGGCAGCAGCAGGAGCATCAGAGGCAGATGATGGAGTGGATGTTTGGCACGATCCAGCGCATTGCTCCTGGGGACGGGGCTGTTGACATGGGAATGTTCCCTCCA
Source organism: Poa pratensis (assembly GCA_947311845.1). Classification (NCBI taxonomy): domain Eukaryota; kingdom Viridiplantae; phylum Streptophyta; class Magnoliopsida; order Poales; family Poaceae; genus Poa; species Poa pratensis. Next base: position 5,458,804 of record CAMZMU010000033.1, on the reverse strand, counting down.
CCGCCTCCACCGATGTTCCCATGGGTATGTTCTCAAACTTGTCATTCTATCCATCTTATTGTTGTAACTAAATTACTTGTGTAATGCGAGACTTTTTTCATGTTGTAGATGAATCCAGGATCGGCGGGTGGATCTCACTCGATGGCGCCGCCGCTTGGTGGCCAGGATAATCCGGAGGGGCAGCACCAAATCTCCAACCCTAACGTTGTCCGGAGGATGCCGTGGGTATGTTCGCACGACTTGTCAAAATGCCATTGTCACTCTAGTTAGCCATGCCATTGCCACTTTAGTTCAACTTGTCAAAATTTAGTTAGTTGAACTTGTCAAATTTTACCCATTAGTTGAACTCGTCAAATTTTAGTTAGTTCAACTCATCAAATTTTAGTTAGCTTTCTTTTAATGCCATGACTATGCCATTTCCACCTAGTTGTCGAACTAATCATTTTTTTGCAAACATGTAGGACGATCCTCCTCAATGATGTTGAGGACCTACTACGCCGCCGGAAGGCCAGTAGAGGTTAGTTACCATTTCAACTTGCTACCACTCTCGTTCGAAAACTTACTTTGATGTCTCACATCGATCCACATATGAAAACCAATTTGATCTCCAATGTTTGATAGTAGTGATAAGAGTAGAAGTGCTACACTTGGTTTAGTAGCATCTGAACTTGCTTAGAGGGATTCTCATGTTCAAAGTGTTTACTAACATCTGAACTTGGTTTAGTAACATCTTAACTTGCTTAGTACAAGAGTAGAAGTGCTACACTTGGTTTAGTACCATTTGATCTCCAATGTTTGAATTCTCATGTTCAAAGTGTTGGCATTCTCTTGCAATGCTTGGCTCACTGAATTTTACTTTGCCGGCATGTGCAGCTCAAGCAACATGTATGGATGGAGCTGGACCTTGGGCTATGGATCTTGTGCTTGTATATGCATGGACTTATGTACCTTGTGCATGTTTATGTGGCTTTGTGAATTTCTATGTGGTTTTGTGAACTTTTATATGGTTGTGGATGTGAATTATGTGGTTATATGCATATATATGTGCTGAAATGAGTTCTGGGAACTAGGCCAGTATATATATTGCTTTGAATTGCAGGGATTAAAAAAACAGAATAAAATGGGGCCATATGGTCTCTATGCCGTGTATATGCACACGGCAGAGGCCTATGCCGTGTGGAGGCACACGGCACAGAGGCATACGTGGCACGCACCTGTGCTCCTGGAAAGCTGAGATGACCATATGGTCAATTTGCCGTGTGCTGCTGATCGTGGCACACGGCAAAGGGTCGAGGCAAACGTGCTGGGCAGCGAGGATTTGCCGTGCGAATTTCTGAAAAGCACACGGCAAAGCTCAAATATCTGCCGTGCAGATTCTGGACGAGCACACGGCAGAGACCTAATGTTTGCCGTGCTGTTCTCTGAAAAGCACACGGCAAAGACCAAAGGTTTGCCGTGATGCAATCTCTCCAGACACACGGCAAAGCTGGAATCTGTGCCGTCATTCTTCTCGCGGATGCACACGGCAAAGAAAGACACCACGGCAAAGAACTGACAAGAGGGTTGACCACATTCTGACAGAAATTTGCCGTGCAGGAAAGGAGGGCGCGCACGGCAAAGCCCTGTGCCGTGTTGATTTTCAGAAAGCGCACGGCAAAATCCTTTGCCGACCTGTTTTATGCCGTGTGGACTTTGCCGTGCTGTTTGGCACGGCAAATTCTTTGCCGTGTTCCGAAGCCTGTTTGCCGTGTGATTTTGCCGCACGGCAAATTTCTGTTTTCCGGTAGTGACGTCGACAAGGTAGCGGAAGGCGCCACGCTTCATCTGGATGTGCCACGGACCCTACGGTCGGCGGTGAGAAGGGAGCTGCAGGACAGCAGCGCCTGTCCCCACAAGCAGACCCGGCCTGGCGGGAGACGGCGTCACCGTCGCCGCCAGCGCCATCGATATCACTGCAGCCGACGCCGGCACCACCGACGCATCCAGCCGATAATGATAATTAATTCGCCAGTGGCATATCTCTCTTTGTGGACTGGTGACTGACGGTGAATTAATAATCCTGATATCTTCTCTATCTTCTTGCTTTCGTCCGGAGTAAATTGCAGCCACAGGGTCTCACTATCATCCCCCACCACCATCTAACCCCGGAACAGGGTTCATCGTCGGCGCGGCCACGGGTTCCGTGGTCCTCATCTGCCTGATTCTCGCAGCTGGTTGGTGTCTCTTGTGCCGCCGCAAGAGGCGCAAGGTGATGACAGCGGGAACGCCAGGGCCAGAGGAAGGGAAGCCCACGGTAGGAGAAGAAGAAGAGTTCGAGAAATGGACGGGGCCGAGGCGGTTTGGCTATAGCGAGCTCGCTGTCGCCACAAGATTCTTCTCAGACGAGGAGAAGCTCGGCGAAGGCGGCTTCGGGTCGGTGTACCATGGGTACCTCAAGGAGACGAACGTTCACGTCGCCGTAAAGAGAGTTTCCCAGGGCTCCAAGCAGGGGAAGAAGGAGTACGTCGCAGAGGTGAGGGTGATAAGCCAGCTGAGGCACCGCAACCTCGTGCAGCTCGTCGGCTGGTGCCATGACGACAACGAGCTCTTGCTTGTCTACGAGATGATGCCGAATGGCAGCCTCGACACGCACATTCACAACCAGGAGAAGGTGCTCTCGTGGCCACTCAGGCACGAGATCGTGCTCGGTGTTGGGTCCGCGCTTCTGTACCTGCATGAGGAGTGGGAGCAGTGCGTCCTCCACCGGGACATCAAGCCGAGCAACCTGATGTTGGACGCGTCCTTCAAGGTGAAGCTCGGTGACTTTGGGCTCGCGAGGCTCGTCGACCACGGGCAAGGAGGATCGCACACCACCATGCTCATGGGCACCATGGGGTACATGGACCCCGAGAGCATGGTCACCGGGAAGGCCAGCACGGAGTCCGATGTCTACAGCTTCGGTGTGGTCGTCCTCGAGATCGTCACCGGCCGAGGACCGATCCTGGTCTTGCAGGGAAACAGGTCCGTCACCATGCAGCTGGTGCAGCTGGTCTGGGAGCTGTACGGCGACGGAAGGATCCTCGACGCGGCCGACCCGCGGCTCGACGGCCAGTTCGACAACAATATGATGGAGCGCATGATGGTCGCCGCGCTCTGGTGCGTGCACCCCGACAGTAGCCAGAGGCCGTCCATCAGGGAGGCCATCAACGTGATGCGCTCCGAAGTGCCATTGCCGATTCTCCCGGCCAAGATGCCGATCGCGACGTTCTCATTGGCTTTGCCCACGGTTGACGCCTTCTTATCTCAGTCTCCCGCTGCTACAGGAACCCACGGCAGCAACAGCTACGTGACAGGCACCACTACCAGTTCCAGCATAGGCACCACGCGTTCTAACAGTGGGGCCAACTTCGCGCCTTCCTTGTCCATGTTGAGATAAAAAAAAAACTTTGATTGATGTTCTTTGGATAATTTGACATGTAGTGACAAATTCTCTTTTACTTTTCTTCACATTAATTTCTTTGTGGAGACCATATTTACTGGTGTGTAATCTCGTGGTTTGATTTGGACATACTATATATAAGGATGTTTTTCATGGTTTCATATACATGTGTTTTTCGTCTAACTAGGGTAGTAGGCTATTAGCCCTCGCAAATGTGAGGGGCAATCGGAAGTGTAAATATTTCTACTCTTATTATGTGAAGACATTTTGTTTTTACTTCTATGTAATTCTTCTGTGGAGGAGGATGACCTTTACATACATCCTTAATTGCGAAATACACATTGTTTTAGAAATAGATGTTTTGCTTTATGTGCAACTTTGACTTTATTTAGTATTCCCTATAAGATTATGTTGCAACAGAATATAGTGAAACATATTTTGACGAAATAACTTATGATATTGATAAAAGAAATCTTAAGGGTTTATATAGTCGGGCATGGAGTTGTGGGGACACCTAAAAACTCAATCACAATCTCCCTACCTCCGATATCCATTGTCGTGTCTTCGCTAGCTCAGCTCATCAACTTATTTTCTTGAAAATAAGTGTAGGTAGTAATAGAACTCATATCCTTGAATTCACAGTATACATTTACCATCGTATAATTAAATAGGAGTTTCTGTACCACTTGATCTCTTCCATACAAAGGCAAACATATCCTAGAGAATCCAATAAATTTAAGACATATATTTAACATCACAAGCCCAATTAAACTATTAGCTGAAGCGATCGTGTACTATGGATTGACATTAAGTTTATGGTGTAGAGCAATTAAGTTTATGGTGCAAGCAGTGGCAGACTGTGCTCGTGGCGGGGTTGACATTGAGAGGGGGGCAGCGTTTCTCGTTAGGACGGCCTAGTGCTCAGAGCGAGGGTGTTTCCCCATGGGTCGTGGTTGCGGTCGACGGCTGATACGTCTCAAACGTATCTATAATTGTTGATGTTCCATGCATGTTTTATATCAATTGCCACATGTTTTATATACACTTCATAGCATTTTTATGCATTTTTTGAGACTAACCTATTAACAAGATGCCACAGTGCCAGTTCCTGTTTTCTGTTGTTTTTCCGTTTCAGAAAAGCTAGTCGGGAAATATTCTCGGAATTGGACGAAAATTGACGTGCACCCTTATAGTACCAGAAGACTCCATGGGACAGAAGGGCAAGTCCGGGGGAGGCCCGAGGGCCCCACGCCATGCCTGGGCGCGGGCCCCATGCTGGTCGCGCCGGGCCCTGGCATGGGTACCCCGGAACCTTCCCGAGGCTGTCATTTCGCCTATATATTGCCTCTGTCCCATAAACCCTAGAGGAGTCGACGATTTTCCCGAATACATCCCAGAGCTCCGCCGCCACCAAACTTCGTTTCGGGGGTCAGAAGATCTCGTTCCGGCGCCCTGCCAGGACGAGGATTGACCCCCGGAGCCATCTCCATCGACCACGCCACCTCCACTTCCACTCCATGATGGTTTGTGAGTAGTTCCCCCATGGACTACAGGTTCTAGCTGTAGCTAGTTGGTACTCTCTCCTATGTACTTCAATACAATGATCTCATGAGCTGTCTTACATGATTGAGATTCATCAGATGTAATAGGTGTTGTGTTTGTTGGGATCTGATGAATTGTGGAATTATGATCAGTTTGTTCATCATGTTATCATACTTATATTTTATTTAAGATCTTGCATGCTCTCCGGTACTTGGCTTAATCAGGCTTTTGGCTGAATGGAAACCCGTGATTTTCACCCATCTTAGGCAGTCATGGTGGTATGCCGACTCCCCACTTAGGTATAAATCATCCCCAGCAGCACAATCACCTATTATAGCATCTCGCTCTGCTTGCAAATTATAATGTAGGATCACCATTAATAAGATATGCTCAAATGTTTTTCCACTGATAGTATAGCGTGAGAAGAAATGAATAGTTACTTACATGCAAGATGAAAGATTCTAAGGCCGGAGAAGCATCAAAAAAGGAAAGCAGAGAAAAAATATTATAGATAGGGGAGTCTACTGATCTGTGAAGTTTAATCTCCAAGCTCTTGAGGTGGAGGAGCTTATCCGGAAGCATTGGAGTGTTGACATTCTTAAGAACAAGACCACAAGAACAAAGCTAATTATGTACGGTGTTTTCTATTATAACAACTGTATATTAGTATACTAATACCTATATAACTATAATAATTTAAATGTAAACTCAAGACATACCTCACCACAAGACAAAAAGGTAAGCCTCTCGACATCGCGAGCGATAGATGGAAGCTTGGCACGAGCATAAGAGAGAATTCGGGATGGTTCAAAAGATGACAAAAATACATCCTTAAGTTGGGAAGGATCTCTGATATTGATCTCAAGTGGGAACCCATTATAGTGAAAAGTGGAGAGATTTGGAGCACTGATCTCTACCACCTTAATCTTCTTGCAAGATTTAACAATGAGTAACTTTAGCTTCTGTAGCGTACAAGATATCTTCAAACAAATTATCTCGTTGCATGAATATAGTTGCAACCGTTCTAATCCGGGAGATTTTGAGAGCAACACTTGTAATTCCTTCTCGGTAATGTGAACACAAATAAAATCTAAGCTTTTCAACTTTCTAAAGCATCCAAGTGTTTCAATAGGTTGGAAAATGCACTCAAAGAGGTAAAGGGATTGAATCGAACTAGTAGTTGTTTCACTAAATAAAACTGAATATGGAAAGTAGTATTTTTTCTTCATTGAATAAGATAGCGACAAACTTAGTTCAATAATCCCAGATTTGACAGCAATCTGAATCCACCGATCTAGATAGGAGGCACTCACACTTTTACAGCGAACAAGATCAATTCTAAGTTTCTTCACTTTCATCACATTCCCAAAATAAGTATTAAGAATTTTATCAATTTTATTGATGTACCGCTTTTCACTTCCCTCGGATTTATCGTCAGCCAACCCAAGTGTTTCCTTGGTGAGTATGAGGTTCGAATAGCATCTCCATGAACGCAGAATTTTTTGTGATACACATGCAACACGGGCAGCGTCTTGCACTGGGATGAGGGAATGTATATGATATATCGTGTCCTGCGGAATGAAAAGTTTAACAGTTAGACTGTAGCTAGTACTTACAAGTACTAACAGAGACTTCAGTTGAGATAAACAGCAAAACTATTTATAGTGTCAATTGGTGCATGCATTAAATACCAATTGAGATACTCCCTCCGGTTGGAAATGGTTGCCATAGATTTGTCCAAATATGCATGTATTTACAGACTAAAATACGAGTCTAGATACATTGACAAATGTGTGTCAATCATTTCCTATCAAAGAGAGTAGCGTATAGGATAAAGTTTAGCTAATTTTGTTAGCGAATTAACAATGCACAAGAGTGTTGATCAATGATCAAAAGGTGTGCATCTGAGTGTTAAGCTCGAATGCACAAGAGTGTTAAACAAACCTTGGGAGTTATTTGAAAATCATACCTCGGGAGTTTGTCAAGCTCAAGGTACTTTCTTGTTTTGGGGGCACATTCATAAATATTACCATGTCTGCAAGGTTGAGCCTTTGTTTCAGCTGACAAAGCCATCGATACCTTTTCTGTGGCCGTGCATTTGGGATCATTAATATGGAATTTGTTCACCCCATCACGCCAGTCAAAAAGCTCTGCATGCAAACACAAGGTATAGTCAAGACAGAAACATTCCAAGGAAGAAATGTAAAGACATAGTGCATGATCAAAAAACGAGGAATAATAAGAGGTGATAATGCGAAACTTGTTGGAATTCATTAATTCATTTCTTGACCACTAGCTAGATGTAATTGCAATGTTTCCACCGAATTTTCAAGCTGAACGAGATTTACAAAATGCCATCTTAGTTGCTGGCATGATCTAACTCAATCGAACGGCTCACCATCCTGCAAAGTAAGGCTACCTTTGGGAGCTCCGTTTTTTTAAACCATAATATTTAGAAAACGAAGAATTCAAGTGCACGACAAAGGAATACTGCAGTTTCTAGATACAGTAATATTTCTCAGTTTTAGCAAAAACTGTGAGGCGTTTGGGAAGTAATGTTTTAACCTAGTTTTTACCAATCCTTTGACCGATCGTTGCCGTGCATGCATGATCCCTTCTGACCATACATGTATGCATTGGACTCGGCACGCCACAGCGGCCAACACCGTGGCCGCATGCACAAAGGCGGCGCAAAGTGGAGTTCTTCTCCACACGATGCCGGACAGGCCACCGCCAGTCCAGACATGTGACCCCACCGATTCCGACGACAACCGCGGCTCGCTTAGTGAAAGCGAAGAAGGGGCCGCTATTTCTGCCAGAGTCCAGAGTGCTCAATGCGTTGAAGTAGTAGTATTTAGCTGATCCGTCCATGGCCTCCGAGACGACGGAGCGGCAGCGCCGGAATAGATCGAGATGGCCGCATACCCATATGACGGCTCGCCGGGACATGGGTACGGCTGAATCTGGTAGAGAAAAGGGTTGTGGAAAGAAGCTCATATGCTAAAGAGGCGCCGGTCGAGGAGCTCTTGGTCAGGGGGGAGGACTGAGTCCGATTTGGCGGCTACAAGATCCAAGATCTGAACTTGGTTCCTCGCAGAAAAAAATCTTTTTTTTTTTGAAGATCTCTCGCAGAAAAAAATCTGAACATGGTTGACGGGAGAAGTAGCTGAAATTCGGGAACGCGTTGTGACGCGAACATAATATGGAGTAGATCGGGAGAATTTACAATTTGCCACGGATTACTTCAGACCTCTATTATTTGTCACTCTTTACTTTGTCTTTTACTATTTGCCATGTATTAGTCAAATTTCTTTACAATTTGCCCTGTTTCTCCTTTATACACATATATTATTATTTTTAACTCCAAAATATGTTCTAAATACAGTACCTGTACCTCAGTACCTGGCTAGACCGAATTGGATCAGGCTGCTCGATCGATTGGATTTACCTGGCTGCACTGAACCAAGTTTGACCGATCAATTGGATTCGTCTTGCTCCCTTGCGCAGCGGAGCAGAAACAGAGGAACTGGTGCGGAAGCATCGCCGGCGGCACGGCCGGACCACGGGTCGCGCGGCCACGATCGGCTAGCCCGAACGGCAGCCACAATCCAGGTAACCAATTCCTCTCCCCTGACTTGGCAGCAAGAATGAACAAGCACACATAGCAATCTTCTTTTATTTGCAGCGACACATAAATCTTCTTCAATCCGCGCCGCACCTGCGATTCTGCGCCGCGCCTGTGATTCTGCGCCGTGCACCTCTAGGAGCAGGAGGCGCTCAGTCGAGGAGTCCCCTTTCGCCCTTGGTCCGGTCGGTGTCGCCGGCGGGCGGCTAATCTGCACCTCCTCCGCACGAGGTGCGCGGCGCTCCGTCGAGGAGTCCCCTTCCGCCCTTGGTCCCGTCGGTGTCGCTGGGGCGCGGCTGCTCTGCACCTCCTCCGCCGTTCGTGGTCGCCGCCGGACTGAAGGCCGCACAGCACGGCCGCTGCCGCCGGCGCTGCACCCGCCCCAGCTCCTCCTATGTTTCTCCTCAGCTGGACGAGAATGAATCCAATCGATGAGCAGCCCTACCCGGTTCGATCTGTATTTAGAACATATTTTGGAGTTAAAAATAATAATATATGTGTATAAAGGAGAAACAGGGCAAATTGTAAAGAAACTTGACTAATACATGGCAAATAGTAAAAGGCAAAGTAAAGAGTGGCAAATAATAGAGGTCTGAAGTAATCCGTGGCAAATTGTAAATTCTCCCGAGTAGATCACCCGGAGGGGCGGCGGCCAAGCGCCGAGAGGAGGGGAATAAACTTAGATCCGGTGGACAAGACGACCTGGGATGCGAAGAAGGAAAGATACGTACTTGCAGCCTGAGCGTCGAGGTCTGGCAGGCGCTGGGCGCCCTGGGTCTCCATGGTATGAGGCGCACGGCGCCGACGTCGGGGAGGGGAGGACATGGCGGCGGCGAGTTCAGTAGGGGTCAATCAGAATCGTATTGACGATTTCCTATCCTCTATGCTACGCGCGGTGAAGATTTTTGGCTCACGAGATATAGTGATCCCTCCTATTTAAAAAATTCGAAAATCATATTTATAAGTCTTAGAAAATTCTCAGAACAAATCCGGAAATAGCTAATGATATATCCTACTAACGTGCAAAATATCAAGTTCAAATACGTTGTATTTGGAGCTACACAAAAATGTGGATGTAAAGTATGCATATTTTCAAATCTCTAAATTTTGTCGAATTTGTTATTTTTGTGTAGCCCAAATATAACGTACTCCCTCCGATCCATAAAAAGTGTTGAGGCTTTAGTTCAATTTTGATCAAAATTGAACTAAAGCTCCGATACTTTTTATGTATCAGAGGGAGCATCTCGAATTGAAAATTTACACGTTCGTGGGATACATCATTGACTACGTCCGTATTTTTTTAAAAAAATTGGAAACTCACAAATATGAGTTTCGAATTTTTAAAATAGGAAGGTGCAATGTAGGCCCAGAGCAAAAAACACTTTCCGCTACGGCAGCGATTTCTTTGCATACAGTATGTCCAGTACGCGACCAAATAGGGCCCGCTTAGCCCAGATGTTAGGATTAACTAGGGGATTAGCCGCAGACTCCGCCGCGCCCGTGGGCTAAAAGTTTGAATTGTTCGATCGTAAAATTGTTGAAATGCAAAAATTGTCTAAGTTGTGAAGTTGTTCAATTTTTTGAAATGTCCATATTCAAAAGTTATTCAGATCTGAAACCGTTGAATTTTTTAAAAAAATACATGTGTAAATTGTTTAGTTTTTGGAATTTGAAACCGTTGAATTTTTTAAAAAAAGTACATGGGCTAAAATTTTGAATTGTTCGATCGTAAAATTGTTGAAATGCAAAAATTGTCTAGATTGTGAAGTTGTTCAATTTTTTGAAATGTCCATATTCAAAAGTTATTCAGATCTGAAACCGTTGATTTTTTTTTAAAAAGACATGTGTAAATTGTTTAGTTTTTGGAATTTGAAACCGTTGAATTTTTTTTAAAAATACATGTATAAATTGTTTAGTTTTTGGAATTTGTTAAAATTGGTAACTTATTTGTATGTGAATTCGTTTTTTCGTTTGTTAAATATTTGAATTTTGTAGGAATACACGATTTTAGTATATGCAAAATTGAATTTTGATCGTATTTTGAAGTATTGTTTTTCCATATCTGTAGGTTTGAAATAATGTTGTAGTTATTGTTCAAATATTTATAAAACATTTCCGCATTAATATTTTTTTCCATGTTTATATATTTGTTTCATATTTTCGTGATGAACCAGCGAAAATAAGTTGATTAATTTAAATTCATAAATACAGAATGGCTTTAGGTTGTTTACAAATATTTATCAAATTGGAATGTTCCAAAATGTATGGATTTTAACACAAACAAATTAGATTTATTTTTCTGAACATTTTGATATATAATTCATATTTTTCTGATAAACCAGTGAAAAGATATTGTTTTTTGCAAATTTAATGATTTTTCTGGATTATATATAATAAGCCGGGCCCACCTGTCAGGTTTTTAAAAATTTCTTAAAAAAATTTCGAAATTGTGCAGTCGCTGACAGGCCGGGCCCACGCTGACGTCGTACTGACGTCAGCAATGGCGGGCGCGGATCTGGCCGTGGATCCGCCGGCGACGGCGCGGCTGCTGCAGTGCGTTCTGGGCCGCGCGGCTCGACGCGTTCGACGCGCCTCGACGCGGGCTGCCAGAAGGTGGCGGCGCCGCCCCTGCTGGGTCGCCGGAGCGTCGCCGGAGAGCCGCGGACGCGGCGGAGGGCAGCGAGCGTGGCGGCCGCGATTTCGGCGAGATTCGGGCGTCCCGGCACCTGATCTCCGGCGAGGAGGGAGAGGCGGAGGTGGCGGAGCTCGCCGTGTCCGTGGATTTGGCCGGGGAGGCGTGGAGCGGCCGCGATGCGTGGCGGCGGCGGCGGCGATTCCGGCATCGCGGGAGAGAGAGAGGAGGGAGGGGGGCTGTGGCGAGTTTTTACACGAAGGTCCCTGAAGTTTTTTGATTTGCGATTTAGTCCCCCGACGATCACAGACAGGTCCTTCCTCGGTTTTTTTTTGCAATTTCGCGCGGTCACCGGCTGGCACCGCCGCGACCGGAGCGTGATCGGGTGGACGTGGCGCTTCGTGATTGGAAAAAAATGGACTGTGAACAGTTCCGGTCGTTTTGGGGGCGACGTGGTCGAATCCCGGCCGTCCGTCGCGCCGATCGGACGGCCGTGGATTGCCCGCGACGTGGAGGGCCTGAGAAGGAGTGGTTTGTTCCGCCTTTTATATATAGTAGAATATGCAAGGAGTTACGCCAGTTTCCCTGCTGAAACGGGGATTGGGTCTTGCCTCGACGCCTCACTTTGCGCCGGACGCTAGCGTTTTCTTTTCTCCAAACGATATGGGATTTAACAACAATCTCCACTAATCTCCACTAATATTAAAAGCCCCAGCCTGGCTGATCCAAATACTGTCAGCCCTCAGATGACAGCCATCCAATGATCCAGATTTAACTAATGATGAACTCTCATTAAGTCGTACCCACATCTCAGAACCGTCCATCTGATGAAACGAACGGACAGATCTCACACAATGATGAGCACCACGCGCACAAACAATTCCTCCTCCTAATCGAAATCGGAAAAAAAAAGAAAAAAAAAGCGCCCAACGCCCACCGCCCAACTCCGCCCAACCGCCGCCAGGAGCCACGATCGCCCACGGCCGTGAGGAGAGGAGTCGACGACCGAACGCCGCGCCGGTCGTCCGCCAACCACCTCACCGACCGCCGCCGACCCCTCGCCGACCTGCCGCCGAGACCCGCCGAGCACCTCGCCATTCTCGCCCTAGCCAAAGCGGCTGGGTCGCTGGACCGTCGACCCCTCGACGAGCCCGTCCATCTCGGCCGGAGCCGGACATGCGACGCGGCGCCCCATCCCCATCGCCGCCCAACTACTGACGCTGCGGAAGAAATCCCGCCGCATCCTGCAAGCCGCCGGCAGGAAATCGAGGCGGACACGGTCTAGCAAACCCAATCGCCGCGCTGCTCCGGCGCTCCCTCCCGCCGTCCCAGAATCCCCGCGGCCCCGCAAACCCCGCCTGTCGTCTCGGACGGGCTGTGTTGCCCCTGCCTGCCCCGGCGCTCGCAGCCTGGAAGGGCGCTGCCGCCGCATCTTCCTCCGTCCAAGCTCCCCTGAGTCCCCAGCTTCGCCAAGGTACCCTCAGGCCTCAGGGTGAGTTCCGTGCGTCCTTCCCTCCCCTTAATGATTCCCTGGTGTCTGCGTACTACTGTCTTGGTACTTGATAAAAGGCTAGGGTTAATCGTCCATCGATGCTTTGATTAGTGCAGTAGTGCTCGATAGAGTTTATTACCCACAAATTACTTTGATTCACTCGACTCAGTTTCATGTAATACAAATATAAGATGGACTCTGTGTCGTCAAAGCATGCCGTACTCATTATCTCTTTGCTGCATATACATTTTTTATGTCTCATGAGTGTGCCGTACGCACCGCCGCCCTGAACTTCTTCTGCAACTGCAATAGCTGCACATTCTTCAGGTTTGCCTGCAACAGCTGCACTCTCTTCAGGTTCGGCCTATTCGAATGGGTTCGCAACAAGCTTGTTTATTTGAGGAAAAATAAACATCTGCCATTTGCTTAAAATTGTTCTTTTCCCTTCAGTTTCATGGGCACATTTCATTAAAACAGGCCTCTGTATGTACATTCATGTCATTAGTCCACAACCCCGGTCATTTTCTTACTGAATACTTGATATATATCATACCATGGATGCAGCAACCCGGAGCACAGTCGGCCTTTTTGACCTGGCATTTGTCATCTATATATTTACTTTTACCCTGCTGCATACTACACTCACTACAATTATGGTTTTATATGTAGGAGGTGCGTTCTGTAAGATTGTCAGGTTTCTACATCAAGTTCGGTCATATTTGGGAGGTATGAAAAAGAAACAAAACAAATGTAGTGGGACAAAGTGAAAAGATCATGCAGATTGTTTGTAGCAGTGTTTGTTGCACGAATCGAACAAAATTAGAAATGGTTTGCTTTTAAGACTTTTTGGAGTAAAAACAAATAGCTTGACGATTTTGAATAATTTTTGGGAGTAATGAATTAGTGTCTGGGATTTGTTTTGTTTTACTAGATTGGAAGGGATCCTGTAGTATCTTATTTTTGTGCTTCATCACTCACTGATAGCCTTTTTCATTGGTAGAGGTACGGTGCGATGCATGAACAATTAAAAAGAATTTGGGTTGTTATGAATGTTCTATTGAGCGTTCATTTACCTTTTTTGAGTGTACAGAAGTCGTCATTGCAGAACCATAACCATACCAAAATTAGATATTGAAGCAAATTTAGTCTGAACACATGCTTATATTGAAGGCACTCTGACATGGTAACCTCTGATATGGTAACCTCTGATTACCGTGAACACTCATACAGAGCCTAAACAAATTTTAAGGAACCAAGTTTATGCCCCGGTTGGTTCACCGTTTGCAATTCTAGACTTGAAATTCGTAGGTATGTCTATCAGTCGCATCTGTAGTCATAATTGGTCTTTGCACTTCTTTTTGATCTATACAAAGGGCGAATTCATCTCATTTTTTATACATGGCAGCCTTTAATCCTGACTCATCCTTTTGGTTTATCATTTACCATGGTAAGTTCATTTGGACAATTACCAATATATGGACACTTCATAAGACCTCTTTTCAGACAAGCTTTACGTAAAAAGCCACCATAGAAGGTTGGGTTATTATGAATGTTCTATTGAGCGTTCATTTACTTTTTTTGAGTGTACAGAAGTAGTCATTGCAGAACCATAACCATACCAACATTAGATATTGAAGCTGATTTAAGTCTGTACTACAACTTAAATCTAGGGAAAGTAAATTGTGCTCAATGCTGAGTGGTTTCTCCGAGATGCTATTCTGAATTTTGAACGCGATATGCTATCCTGAATTCTAATTACATACTCTCCAGCTCCTGTAAAATATATATTGACGTGCAAGGATGCAACGATAGGTTATTTCCCATACACATACTTTATGTGTGTGATTGCTTGATTTCCCATAACTGTATTAGCTCAAATTCTGCTTACCGACGATAGTTGGTTAATAAGATTCCTAAAAATTATATTGAAGGCAATGTATATTCACGAAAGGACTCCAGTTTTAAAACATATCAATCCTTTGTTTCATGTAGATATACACTTCCTTTGTTAAAACCATGGCTGACATTTACAAGCTACCTTCATGCTTGTGAAGTGAACTGCTTGTGAGAGAATGATATTTGATCTCATTTTCTGTTGTTCTGCTTGTAAATCAACTAAAAAAATGTTTCTGTTAGGCAAGTTTAGCTCAATTAATTGCATGTTTTTTGATAATGTCTGTCCAGATGTCATATCATATTCATTTTCACTGTTGTACATGTCTTACAACTAATATATCAGTGGTGATGTGTCTTATGTTCACTCAGCTTCTGATTTGCTTATAGGTAGGTACTCGCTCTCGGAGAAGAGGTGCCTCTTTATTACATGCCTGATTATGCATGTCTCAGAAATTTTTAAGGAACCCCTGATATGGTAACCTCTGATTACCGTGAACACTCATACAGAGCCTAAACAATTTTTAAGGAACCAAGTTTATGCCCCGGTTGGTTCACCGTTTGCAATTCTAGACTTGAAATTCGTAGGTATGTCTATCAGTCGCATCTGTAGTCATAATTGGTCTTTGCACTTCTTTTTGATCTATACAAAGGGCGAATTCATCTCATTTTTTATACATGTCAGCCTTTAATCCTGACTCATCCTTTTGGTTTATCATTTATCATGGTAAGTTCATTTGGACAATTACCAATATATGGACACTTCATAAGACCTCTTTTCAGATAAGCTTTACGTAAAAAGCCACCATAGAAGGTTGGGTTATTATGAATGTTCTATTGAGCGTTCATTTACTTTTTTTGAGTGTACAGAAGTAGTCATTGCAGAACCATAACCATACCAACATTAGATATTGAAGCTAATTTAAGTCTGTACTACAACTTAAATCTAGGGAAAGTAAATTGTGCTCAATGCTGAGTGGTTTCTCCGAGATGCTATTCTGAATTTTGAACGCGATATGCTATCCTGAATTCTAATTACATACTCTCCAGCTCCTGTAAAATATATATTGACGTGCAAGGATGAAACAGGTTTGTTCTCCATAAATAAATTTGTATTCCTACTATGGTTTCTGCACGTACAATTCTTGTTATAACTAACATCATGTGTTCCTAATTGCAGCTTTTGGTCAGGCCCCACTTGTAGGTTATAACACTACAAAGTCATCTTATTACATTGACAATTTCATCTTGTTGTGATGAAGGCCCCCTCAAGTTGCTTCTGGTAAATGATTCTTGTACACATAACTAAATCTACTCAATTGGTAATATATGCACCTTTTTTATTCGTCAGTTATGTGACCACAACTGAACATTCGATTCTGCAGTAGCTGACCACTTTTAAATAATTTACGTTGTAATATTTGATAGCACATCAACCGGCCATGTACAGGAACGTCATATTTTGCACGTTACTTCCAATTACATCCAACCTTAAACTTCACTGATTATATAGCTGTACATTATTATTTAGAAAATTAACATTCACTGTTCATTTTTCTACAGGTCAGTTTTACGATTGATGGTGATATTCCATAAAGGACCATTATTCCCGTGGGAAATTCAAGCAAATACTTCTCATGGCTCTGTACGTTTACAAGAGAGGAAGCGCATTGTGGCTAATAATTTGTACTGCTTACTGTGTGCTAAGTAAAGAAAGAAGGAAGTTCATGTCCTAGAAGATGTTGTGTACACATTTACGTCCTTTATTATTTTGGCAAGTTTGGGTTATTTCCAGTATATTGTGTTTTCCAAGTTCTGATTTATAAGTGATGAAATTGTGATATTATTATTTCCACAACTGAATAGGGATGATTTCGTCCCTTTCGGTACAAATGAAGATGTCATCTTTATTTAGAAATTCTATGCAAATTTTATTTATGGTACGAGGAAATCTGGGCGGCTGCTCACTGGGAAACTTGATGCCAATCTGGTTCGTGCAGTACAGAGCAGAAAATAAAATCTCTCACCTGATGGTGTCATCTACATGGGCATACGATCCCTTGTCCAGTGGTATTTTATTTGCTTCCATATTTTATAGCGGCCAATGGTACTAATCAGGGTGATTACCGACTACTGTGTCGGCCGGAATCATGTCAAAAATTCAGAAACAACGAGGGGGAATCGAGTGACGTATAAATTCATAATATTACACGTGCATTGCACGTGCACTATTACCAGTTCTTGTTAAGATAGCGACCGAAGTTAGCGTTCACGGTTGGGACGTCCGACGCTTAACTAATAATCAGGTTTTTTGGCATTTATTTTTTTGCACTCAAGCGG
Source organism: Poa pratensis (assembly GCA_947311845.1). Lineage (NCBI taxonomy): Eukaryota > Viridiplantae > Streptophyta > Magnoliopsida > Poales > Poaceae > Poa > Poa pratensis. The sequence goes on along the minus strand of CAMZMU010000033.1, from coordinate 5,441,862 downwards.
CTGTACAAGCGCCTTGCGTTGTACATGTCCTAAGAACTAACCGCCTTTTAGGTCCACTTGCTCTACAAACAGCTGCCCTTTGATGTAAATTTGTCTAAATTTTTTGTAACGAGATGTAAAATAGTTCACTGGTGTATAATCTAAATATGAATCACTTGTGCTCGTGCCCAAAAATACCCGCTTATCGAGGGCAGCTGGAGCCCTCGATTCAGCCGTCACCGGTCTCGTCGATTAGGAAAACCATCGTCTCCACCGCATCCATCTGGTCCTCCCGCGGCCTATTTCCCGAGGGGGCTCGGGAAACCCGGTCACCGGGTGGTAACCAGATTTACCGCCCGGTAACCAAAACCTTGGTATGCACGTCATGTCTGTGAAATATATCACTCGTTCTTTGAATCTCATTTATCCATTAGTAAATCATTTATCTTTTGAATCCCATTTCCCTTTAGCGAGTCGCGTTTTGTTACTGAGGCTCATAGCACAACAAGTATCTAACAAACAATATGCTAGACTTTCTGACGAAGTCTTGGTTTCTCATGTAAGCATTATTCATTTTTGGGTCGAGTAACGTGAATGTCGTACAAAATGTGTCATAAACCTAGCAAGTTATTTAGAGTTTGTTTTGAAATAATAAAACTCCAAGAATGTTATCATTATACCGAGCGAAATATACTTCAAGAATGTTAGATAAATATCATAAATATCAACATACAATACAGGCAGACAGAGGCACATTCCCGTGATAGGCGAATGGAATGAGAGTGATAGTTTGGCAGTTGCTTTTCGTCTACATGTTGCCTTGTCTCTCATCAGATCATTTTGTTAGTGGTGGTGCGGCGACATGTGACGTGAACCAGTCATACTCTTTGCTTTTAACGCTGCTACGTACTACTCCACATCACAGTGTTTTGCGAGTAGCCGAAGCGAAGCAACCTCTGCTACCTACTCCAGACCGTGCTCCAGTATCTGAAGTACGGCTCGTTTGGCACCCCTCATTTCATTTCATTTGACAAAAATGAAATAAAATGAAATGAATTCTAAGGAAATGACATGGTTAGGGATAGGAATTGAGTTAACATAGTAAAGGCATTATCTGGAATTCCAATTGAAATGACATTTCAATTCCATGACAGCCAAACACGTTGGGTATGGAATTTGAAATGAATTCCTCTGAAATGATGGGAGCCAAACGATTCCTGATGATAATCCAGAATCGATCGATCAATGCTGCTGCTGCCGCTCATGCTGCGTGCAATGAACCCTGCAGTGCAACGCGTGCAGATTTTTTGCAGATTTTTTAACGTAAAGGGCTTTAACTAATTTCTGCAGTGAGACGTACATCTCATCGATATTTCTCCAGCCTTCCAAGCCAAACCTAATAAAGGGAAATATTTCTCAGGCTCACACGACTAGTAAACCGGCCAAGTATGCACTGAGGGGGGTTGTTAAGAAATACAATGCGTACTTGGAAGATTCTAGGAATATTCACAAAAATGTGCCAAACTTCTAGAATCAGGAGTATTATATGCGAGTAGGACATTTGTGAAGAGTATTCTAGAATCTCCAAGGAAAATCTCAAGAAACTCTAGAAACAGTGAAACTTGTAGAGATCAAAATATTTTATGGTGGAGCAAGAAATTTCTAGGATTGGATACTATTGTAGAGATATCTAGAACTTAAATATTTTACTAGAATGGTTAGGATGTTACCACTTGGAGATGATCCAACATTCATGTAAACTAAGCAAGGAGGTAAGCTGAGAACTCCAAATTATGACAATGTGAGAATGACGATAAGAAGGTCATAATGCAATGAAGTAACCACATTATAAGAAAAAAATTCAAAATGGATCCCAGGAGTGCAGCTCCCGCAGCAAAAAAAACTACATTCCAAATGTCAAACAAATATGAAAATTTTAAGCGATGTACATGTTCATGTATTATGTTAACATGTAGAATTTCAGGAAAAAGGCATTTATTCGACCTGTGTAAAATATGGTGCTCGAAAATCACCTTTTACAACACTTTTTCGTTCTTTTGCCTATGACACAAAAAATATGTATTGTTTTCATAAAACTTTGTAGAAGTCTTCAAAACCCCCCAAAAAATGTACAATGTAAAAAAAAGATTTAGTTTATAAATATTGTTGAAAAATTACTGTGATCTGGGGGTATACTCCCGAGAACCAAACCGTCATCCTCCATCATGAGCGTGTACAAAATTAAGGTATTGAATATATATTTTAATTACCATGTTATGGGAGTGTGATCCTTACCTGCGTGAATGTCCACCCATAGTGGATAGTTTTCTGAGCCTGGGGCTAAGGAGATGTTCAAGATACAAAGATGTCCAGCCAAGAGAAATATAGTACTAAATTTTCCTATAAATAAATTGTATTTACCTAGAAAAAATAGATGGTTGTTGTACACAACATGCGAACAACTAAACAGAAAATATTTTTTGTACGTAGCAGGACGTTTTTTTTCGAATAAGAAGTTCTTCAGAAAGTGACACGGGCAATCAATAATGGCCCAATCAAACACCACAGTCAAGCTGACCACCCCAGCGCATCATGACCGTGAAGGGAAAGTGGCGGTTGCAGACGTGGGAATGGATCAATATGTGAGGCGACCACAACTCCACATCCGCTCCGCGGATAGGACTTCTGTGATTCCGGAAAAGGCTTATAGGCCGATGCCTATTAGCAGCGCGCCGTCTAGTGCACACGCTGCCTCTAAGTAGTGGCAGCGTGTCCGGCATGAGACCGCTGCTCGTTATTGCTTGCTGGCAGCGTACCACTGTAAAGCGCACAAGCGGGGCCCACCAGAGGGTCTCGGTGCAAACTAGTGACATCGTGCCAAAACGTGCTACGCTGCTTATAACCAGTTACTGACTGGTAGCGTGCATTTCGTGATTTTGGCAGAAGCTGCTTTGCAGGTTTAACTGTGAGCCTAGATCTGCATTCGACGGCGCCGGTGTTCGGAAAGAACCTCCGGTGGTGGCTATTTGGCCTCAAATCCTACGAAGATGCGTGTATGTGTTCTTGTGATGTGCCTGGCATCTCCGAGTGGCTACTGGCTAAGACGAGAGGAGGACGACCGACTGCGCGTTGGTGCCACGCCGTAACTCAAAATCCGCCATCGCCTCCCGCCTTCATCGACTCGTACGTTCACACATTGCTTCTCTGAACTTTGTGGCACGACAAAACCCTTGGGCAAGATCTCATTTTCTAAAACGCGGATTTTGCCGGACCAAGATGTTCCAACCTGGGAGCCATAGCTTTTACTGCTCGAACTCAGCAACCATGAACTAGCAAAGGCAAAACATTCAAAACATGCAGACAGAGGCACATTCCTTGTAACGTTAACGGTGACGGTGACAGCCAAATGGAATGATAGCAAGAGTTCGGCAATTGCTTTTCGTCTACATGTTGCCTTGTCTCATCAGATCTTTCTTAGTGTTAGTGGTGGTGCGGCGGCATGTGACGTGAACAGCCAGACTCTTTGCTTTTAACGCTGCTACGTACTACTCCAGAGCACTGTGTTTTGCGAGTAGCAGAAGCGAAGCAACATCTGCTCCAGAATCTGAATTGATATGTGATGATACAGAAATCGACCAATGAATGCTTCTGCCGCTGATGCTGCGTGCAAGGAACCCTGCAGATTATGCAACGCGTGCACTCTACCTCCAGATGCATTATCCGTGCGATGACGACGATGATGGTGGCGTCCGCGCTAATTTCAGCTAACCGGTGCGTGCCTGGATATTCAGATCGGTTAACGAGGAGCCTCTCTAGCGTCAAGTGAGACATGTGCTCTCAAGCCTTCCAAGCCAAACCTGATAAGTGAAAAGATTCTGGATCACACGCAAAGTTGAGGTCAATTATATCTGTGATAAAGTTCGAGTGAGTGTCATCCCAGCCACCAGTGGTTGTTGGAGCTTTCAAGGCAGAGCTAGATCATATCTAGCGACAGGAGGAAGCTCCAAGAAGGCACAACGGACAGTGACAGCAGCTAGACACCAACAGATTCAGTTCAAATTCGGCAAAAGTGAAACGAGATTCAGAGTTGAGAGTTCAAATTCTTCGGCTGCCCATGCGGTCTAACCAACCCAACAGACTTCAGTTCGTGTTTCTCGTTGCCGGTCGGCCGCGCTTGTTGTAACGACAAAAACAAAACAAAAAGTTCTCGATTCTACGAGAATTTTTATGAAAGCGTTAAAATCAATTAAATAAAGTATTTCAAATTCTAAATTTGAATACCACTTACGCCTGACAGAAAAAACAGTTGTAGAATCAATTACGGAGGAAAATGTGAATCTCCACAGGGCCGGGCCGGTAAAATCCCGGGCCCTGTGCCAAACTATAAAATGGGGCCCTATTATCTCTTTGTCAAAATTCGGCGACTAATCCCTACCGAACTGATATGGTTGGGGCCTTGTGGGTGGGTGATCCGCTGACCGCAAGCGCGGAATAAAGGGAACAAAGCACGAATTGGAACTCGGCGCTTCTTGTCAGTTTTCTCACGTTACTAGGTTGATCGATCGACAATTTGGCCTCTGGTTTGAGTCAAGTACATCACGCCCATATGCCCAGATGAGGGCCTACAGATTTTCCGAACCGATATTAACTATTAATTCCGTTCCTCTTTGAAAAATGCCACTACCGTTTGTAAATCTAGATAAATTTTAATTTTAACTTTTAGTAGCTCAAATAGATAATGTATACGCCTGTTTTAACACTGTATGGTGTAGCCTCAAGGCATCACTCGTTAGCCTGCAAAGTTTGTGGGTCGATTTCCCCCTTAGAGAAAAAGACTGCGTGTGGTAGTCGTTTTTGTTTCCCACCGTTAAAACAATGGACAAAAATAATATTTAGGTGAAGGAAGGCGCCAAAGGGGATCAGGCAAAGTCTAGCCGGATTGCCTGGAAGAGATCCGGCTCAACTAGCCGGTTGCTTGGAAGAGATCCGGCTAACCTGCGATGTCGGATAATGCACAAAGACCAAGTAATGTCAGTAAATTCACGAGTCCTGCAGGCCTCCTGCCCGAGGCTCGGAAGACAGCCAGGTCGAGCCACGGGTTTTCCGGGTCGCGAGCCCTAGGCGCTGACTCGGCTAATTCGGGAAAGGGCGGTGGCCTAGGCTCTGGTGGGCTACTCTGGTTTAAGCTCAAAGAGGAAAAGATAGACCTGCCGTTGGACTGACAATGAGCTGGACTGAGTGACAATAGCCAGGGCTTGTCCTGTTCCTCTTGTCCATGCCATTATCATCTCCGGCCAGGGGCAAAAAGGTAATCCGGTTAGCGTATAAGTAGAGCAGCACATCCTCCAGTGCGAGGGACGACGAACCCTAGAGCTCATTTCCCCCTTGCTCCATCCTCCTCCTAGAGCTCTCACCATTGTTGCCTCATACAGCTCGAGGAGCACTTTGTACTTGTGACATTGAGATATAAGAGAGTAGGCTAGTGCTGCAGTAGGGGTGTTACCTCCACAAGAGGGCCCCGAAGCAGGGTACATCTTGGTGTGCTTTGGTTGTTCTTGGTTTTGTTTGTTCTTGCGAGTTCTTCGTTGTTCTTCATGCGTGCTTCTTGAGCGCGCACACCCTCCCCGGATCCCCCAACGTCCTAGCGAGCCCCCAACTTAAGCCATCCTATGGCATCTGCCGTGACACCACCACGACAGTTGGCGCCCACCGTGGGGCAAGCAGTGGCGTTGGCTGGGGTTTCCATCCGGACGGGTTCCGTCACCAGCTCCGGCGTGCGAGTGCGGTCAGGGCTCGTCTGCAACTACGGCGGTTCACCTTCATCAGCGACAACGCCGGCTGCTTCGCGGGAGGGCCACTCCCTGTGGATGGACACTTCATCCAGTTCGGCAGCTTCCTCACCTACGTCACCACCGAGCTTGTCCGCGAGTACCCGGCGCAGGTGCTCGTGGCCGAGGACCCTCCTTCTTTCCGCGCAGCTCTCGGACGGCGTAGCGCTCGCCCCGGAGTAGCGTGGAGGTGATGATGACCGGCCAAGTGCTGGAGCAGGCAAAGGAGATGCCGGCAACAGCATGCCCGAGGAGCTGGTCACGCCAACCGATCTGGTGACAAGCCGACTCGGACGGCAAAGTTCCCAAAGGAGAAACCGATCCGGTTGGCCCACTTGGCATGTCAAGTAGGGAGGCTCCCTTAGAGGATGTCCTGGAAAAGTTAGCTCGGCCAGTGGCGCCTGGGGCAAACGTAGAGCTTACTATAGCTCAGTTAGAGGCAGAGCGCCTGAGGTTGCAAAGAGAAGCCCGGTTAGTGGTAGAGTCTAGGCAAGCATTTGATAGAGACATGAGAGAGTATAATGCTGCCAATGGTATCACCGATGGTTTCACTCCGGTATGCCTCACCCACGCAAGAGCAGATTTGCGTAACAGGGGTAAGGACCTCAATGACGAGTTAGCTAGAGCCGCAAGATCGAGCTCGAGTAAGGCTACTAGTCATAGATCGGGTACAGGCAAGCCGGTGTATAGCTCCCCGGCCAAGAATCTTAGGGCTGCAGCGGCAGCGCGAGCCGAGTTGACCACATAACCGGGGATGCTTGGCGCAAGCAGGCAGAGAGGGTCAATGAGCTGGTTGATGTGTGTAACCGGCAGAATGAGGCTTACCGGAAAGCTAATCCGGATGCTGGTGGTTCTCGGGTAGTGTGTCGGCTAAGGCTGTTAGCCAGAAATCCAAGGGGCAAGCGTCATCCCCACATGTCGGAGTTGACCGGGCCCAAAGCGTGAATTCGGGCAAGAGCAAACAGCTGCAGGCCTATGATGCTGAGTATGCCGGCAAGCAGCTAGCTGCTCAAGGAAGAGGTGGCCAGAGCAGAAACAATGGCGGTCAAGGCAATCCGGGAGCCGGAAGGGGTAATTCGGCTGGCCGAGGTCAACCACCTCGTCCTCCTGGGCAGAATCAACCCCGGCAGGAGCAGCAAGTGATGGTGCAAGCGCAGCAGCAAGGTGGTGGCCAGGCGGGCTACCGCTATGATGATGGTAATTCGGCTATGGCGCGAGCCGGATACCAAACGTATGATAATGCACTTGCATCCAGGCTGGGACCTCGGACATTGGATCCGAATGATCAGCGTCTCAGTTGGATAGGATTTACCAGTCCGAGAAGCTGGAAGAGCAAGGCCCACCAGGTCCTCCTGCTTTGGGCCTCGGATCATGAACGAGCCGAACGTGCCGTTGTTTCAGCTTGGCCGAATCACAAAGCCGTATAACGGCAGCACTAAGCCAGGATTGGCTGATAGACTATGTATCCTCGGTGCACATTGCGGGGGGCAATCGCCGATGGGCGGTCCGGTATCTCCCGCATATGTTGGAAGGGCCAGCCCGGATTTGGCTGAATAACTTACCAGAGGGTAGTATCAACTCTTGGATGGACTTGGAGCAGGCGTTTTACAGCAACTTCTCCAGCACTTACAAGAGGCCAAACCGACCTCAGCTCTTGTCTGCGTGCAGGCAGGAAGAGCGGGAGACAGACCGAGAATTTTTGACTCGGTGGAGCAACATTCGCAATTCTTGTGAAGGTGTCGTGGAGGAGCAGGCCATTTCTTGGTTTGCGCAGGGTTGCCGACATGGCACCCCGCTTTGGCAGAAGCTCCAGAGGGATATGCCAAAGACCTGGCGAAATGATCCGGATAGCAGATACATATGCTCTTGGCGATCCGACGCAGCCAGCGTTGGATGCGGTGGGAACAAGCAGGAGGCAACCGGTCAACAACCGAACAGGACCATTGAGGCCCAGTGACCGACATGAGTTCGGTTATAAGAGGAGAGATCCGGATTATAGATACGGTTCAGATCAGGTTGCTGCAGTAAATATGGATCATCCTGGAGCAGGAGATAGCCAGAGACCAAAAAATGAGGGTCCAGCTTGGAGGCCGAATCAAGGTGCCTGGGCAAAGAAAGTGTGGGATGGACCGAGTCCACCTCTAACTTTTGAGGCAATGATAGATGGGCCTTGCCGTTATCACACAACAGACCCACGCAAGCCGGCCAATCATTCAACTCGGAATTGTAGCTGGCATCATCGCATCCAGGCGGAAGGTCAGAGAGGGCCACCTGAGAGGTGCTCCTAGACCGAATTTCAGGCCAAATACGCCTTTATCCGGAGCCAATGCAACCCCGGTGAACGAGGAGCTCCAAGGCCGGCAGCCACAAAGCCGGTTAACCTGGTAAATATGGGAGGCAACAACAACAATGCTGGTCCGAGTCGGCAAGGTGGATACCCCGGAAATGATTACAAGGAGGCTCATCAAAGTTATGTGGTTTTTGTGACCGAGCCAACTGACAAGAAAAGTCAGCTGCGAAGGGCGAAGGAGGTGAATGCAGTCACACCAGCAGTCCCAAAATACCTGAACTGGTCCGAGCAGGAGATCACTTGGAGCAGGGCTGATAATCCCAGGGTTATGCCAAGCCCAGGAAACTATGCACTGGTGGTGGATCCGACTTTGGTTGGACCAAGATTAATGTGAAATTCACTCGAGTCTTGGTTGACAATGGCAGTGCTATAAACATCATGTATCGGGACACAATGGTCAAGTTGGGTTATTCGCCGAATCAGTTGCAGCAGAGCAGTTGTACCTTCCATGGTATAGTACCCGGGTGTCTTGTTCCCCAATGGGTAAGATCTGGGTAGATGTGCTGTTTGGTACCAAGGACAATCACAGACTTGAGAGTCTCGAATTCGAGGTGGTAGACTTGGAGAGCCCATACCATGCTCTGCTCGGCAGGCCGGCATTAGCCAAGTTCATGATATCCACTCATGTGGCCTACCTCAAGATGAAGATGCCTGGCCCGAATGGTATCATCACCGTTGCGGGAGATTACAAGAAGGCCATACAGTGTGCCACGGTTGGTTCCACCTTAGCCGAGTCGTTGGTGATCCAAGCTGAGAAGAGCAAGATGCATGAAGTAGTGGCGATGGCGAAGTCAGCTCAGCTCGGCGTGCTGGCTATGACCAATCCGGATGCAGGTGCAACATTTGAGGTGCCCAAGGAGACAAAGAAGATCCCCATTGACCCGGAGAATCCGGAGCGCATGGCCATCATTGGTGCCGGATTGGGCGAGAAATAGGAAAGCGCGCTCTGTCACTTCCTCCGTGAGAATCGGGATATCTTTGCATGGTCGGCTAAGGACCTGCCTGGTGTTCCGAGGGAGTTGGCAGAGCACTCTTTATTTGTCAGGCCGGATGTGAAGCCGGTGAGGCAACCGACTCGTCGTCTTTCAGACGATCGAAGAAAAGTGGTGCTTGATGAGCTGGCTAAGCTACTTGCAGCCGGATTCATTATGGAGGTGTTGCATCCAGACTGGATATCCAATCCGGTTCTGGTAGAGAAGAAGAAGGACGAACCAGCGGTGGTCAAGGTGTGGCGTATGTGCATCGACTTCACCAACCTGAACAAGGCGTGCCCGAAGGATCCTTTCCTTTACCTCGGATTGATCAAGTGATCGATTCTACTGCTGGGTGTGAGTTGTTGTCTTTTATTGATGCGTACTCTGGTTTTCACCAGATACCACTGAACCCCAAAGATCAAATAAAGACTGCTTTTATTACCCCGTATGGGGCGTATTGCTATCGTGTCATGTGTTTCGGTTTGAGAAATGCCGGTGCAACTTATCAGAGATGTATGCAGAAATGCTTACACTCTCAAATGGGCAAAAATGTGCAAGTGTATGTCGATGATATCGTCATCAAAACTAAAGAAAAACGCACTCTCCTCGAGGATCTCGAGGAAACATTTGTGAACTTGAGAAAGTATCGGTTAAAATTGAATCCGGATAAATGCACCTTTGGTGTCCCGGCGGAAAGTTGCTCGGTTTCCTTGTATCGAGCCGAGGTATTGAGGTGAATCCGGCTAAGATCCGAGCCATAGAAAACATGAAATTGCCTAAATGTCTAAAAGATGTGCAAAAGTTCACCGGGTGTCTAGCCTCGTTGAGTCGGTTTGTGAGTCGGCTAGGAGAAAAAGCCTTGCCCTTGTATCAGTTGATGAAAAAGAGCACCGGGTTCACATGGACCCCGCAGGCAGACTCGGCTTTCAATGAATTAAAAAAGATGTTGTCCACTGCACCAATTTTGGCATCACCTTTGCCGAATGAGCCAATGCTACTTTACATTGCGGCCACTAACCGGGTCGTAAGTGTGGTGATAGTGGTAGAGCGAGAAGAGGAGGGTAAATCCGTGCAGAGACCGGTGTACTATTTAAGCGAGGTGATCTCAACCTCAAAGCAAATTATCCTCACTACCAGAAGATGACATATGGTGTATACCTGGCGGCCAAGAAGTTGAAACATTACTTCCAGGAGCACCCGATCACCGTAGTATGCGAAGCTCCAATCTCGGAGATCATTGGGTGCAAAGATGCGACTGGCCGAGTTGCCAAATGGGCAATAGAAGTGTCTCCTTACACCCCGCATTATGAGAGAAGAGATGCTATCAAGTCTCAGGCTTTACCGGATTTCCTTTGTGACTGGGCCGAGATGCAGTATGAGCCACCCAAGCCGGATTACAATTACTGGAAGTTGCACTTTGATGGCTCCAAAACCAAAATCGGACTAGGTGCTGGGATAGTACTCACATCACCGAAGCAAGATCAGTTGCGATATGTGTTGCAGATTCATTTCTCAGCATCAAACAATGTGGCCGAATATGAGGCACTGATCCATGGGCTTAATGTGGCTAAGGACATCGGCATCCGCCGGATAGAATGTTTTGGTGATTCAGATTTAGTGGTGCAGCAGTCTTCTGGAAATTGGGATGCCTTGATGCCAATATGGCACTATATCGTTTCATGTCCAGAAAATTTCAGGATTTTTTGAAGGCTGCGAGTACAAGCACATACCTCGGCTGGAGAACGAAGCTGCTGATATCCTGTCAAAGCTCGGGTCGTCTAGGGATGCAATCCCACCCGGGATATCCTTGAATCACCTAAGGATCCCTTCAATCAAGCCTTCGCCTGATTCCGAGTCAATTTTTATCCCAAAGCAAGAATCTGAAGCTGTTCCTATGAATGTTGATGTCGGGTACATTTGGGAAGACCCGGGGACTGCATGGCGAGACTCGGGGACTGCGCACCGAGACTCGGGGAATGATAACCGAATCTTAGGGAAAGGAGAAGAGAGGAAGATGGTGCTAACCGAATCTTAGGGAATGGACAGAGACTGATAGAAGAAATAATGGCGGCCGAACCAGTGGAAATAGATGAGCACTTATTCCCTTTGCATCCAGTACCGGAGTGGGCTGAAGAAATCATGAAGTTCATGTCGGAGGGGAGTTTGCCAAATGATGAAACCGAAGCTAGGCGAGTGCAGAGGAGGTCCAAGGGTTACACCATCATCAACAAGGAGTTATACAAAAGGAGTGCAACCGAGGTGCTACACGTTGCGTGGAGCCAGCCGAGGGCAAGGAGATGCTCCTGGAGATACATCAAGGAGAATGTGGGCATCATTGCAGTACAAGAGCCCTGGTGGCTAAGTATTCCGGCATGGGTTTTACTGGCCCACTGCTCATGCAGATGCAGAGGACATAGTCCGAAAATGTGAAGGATGCCAAAGGTTTGCCAAGCAGACACACCTACCCGCATCGGCGCTCAAAACAATTCCTATCACTTGGCCATTTGCTGTGTGGTGTTTGGATATGGTGGGAGAATTCAAGCCGGCTAGGGTAACATGACACATATGCTGGTGATGGTGGATAAGTTCACCAAGTGGATAGAGGTGAAACCAATCCGGAAAGTGGATGGTCATTCGGCTGTAACTTTCCTGAAAGAAATCATTTTGAGATACGGTTACCCCCATAGCATCATCTCGGATAATGGCACGAACTTTGCTGTGGGAGAGTTTGCCCGATTCTGCATGGATAAGGGGATCCGGTTAGACATAGCCTCAGTGGCACACCCAGAGTCCAATGGACAGGTGGAAAGATCAAATGCTTTGGTATTAGCGGGATAAAAGCCGGTTAATAGAACCTCTGGTAAAGACTCCGGGGTGCTGGATAGATGAGATACCATCAGTACTATGGGGTCTAAGGACCACGCCGAATCGGTCAACTGGCTATACGCCATTTTTTCTGGTATATGGGGCAGAAGCAGTGCTACCCACTGACATAGAATATGATGCACCAAGGGTGACAATGTATACCGAAACCGAGGCAAAAGAGGCCCGGGAAGATGCAGTGGATCTGCTAGAGGAAGCAAGAGAATTGGCCCTATCTCGGACAGCAGTATACCAGCAGGTCTCCGACGTTATCATAGTCGGAAATCAGCCCTCGAGTGTTTCATGAGGGAGATCTAGTACTAAGGCTGGTGCAGCGCAGCAAAGGCCGACACAAGTTATCACCTCCATGGGAGGGACCATTCATTGTGAGCAAGGCTATGCACAATGACTCGTACTACCTTGTAGATGCACAGGAACCAAGGAGGATGGCCTGGACAGACCCGGAAAGAAACCAAGCGACCCTGGAATGTAGCTCTGCTTCGACCCTTTTACTCTTAAGGGGCGCAATGTATGTATCTCAGTTTATCATAAATGAAATTTCGGCAATCCGAGTCTGGACTCGGGGACTGCCTCGTCCTTATGCATGTGTTTTTTATTACTGTTTTGTCCATACCGTTCATGTGTCGGATTGCTTTGAACCTCGTCCCAAAATTCAAGTAATGTATGCTGTGTTGTTGATCTCGTGACTCGACTGACAAACACCAAAATGGTAGTCAAGAGCAGAGGTTGGGAATATGGGAAACATGAAAATGGACTCGGGGACTCGGTCCAAAACCGATTCGGCACATGTCGTTTACTAACCCCTGTTATTTCTTTTTTGTTTATGTTAGATGATTCTAAACCACAACTCGCATGTTGCAAGTATTGTATGCTATGATTCCTATCTTGTGACTCGACTGTCAACACCTAAAAGGTAGACAAGAGCAAAGATTCGGCAAAAATAGTAAACAAGAAAACAGACTCGGGGACTCGGTTTAAGATGATCCAACATAAACCTAGTCCGGATCACATTAAGCAAAATAAAATAGTCTCGGAAGAACTTAAATTGTATATTACATCTGCTCCCGGCATACCGGGGATTTAATTTTTTCATTAAGATAATTCAGGAAGAAGGAGCCTCGGTTGCAGGAGACTCGGTTGCAGGGATGGACTCGGACGTAGGAGGAACCTCGCTGGAGAGAGGACCCTCACTTGCAGGAATGACCTTGGACGGAGAGCTTGAAGGCTTGGCAGACTCGGAGGCATCCGGATCAGCTGAAGTCTTGGCGGTCTTGACCAAAGCATGTTCGGCAGTCTCAGCCGAGTCGGTGGCTGGTGTCTTGGAGGTCTTGGCTGCAGGTTGATCGGCGATCTTAGCCGAGTCAGAAGCGGGCACTTTAGTGGACTCGGTACGAAGTTGATCGGCAGAGTTAGCCGAATCGCCAGACTCGCCCTCAGACTCGGCGTATTCTTCAATTGAAGCATCGTCCGATTCTTCTTCTTCAGATTCTTCCCCATCCGAGTAGACCGGAGCTTCAAGATCAAGATGCTTTGTGTTGGCAAATTCGGCCATAAAATTGGCAGCTTCTTCGCGGATCTGGATCCGGTTTGGATCTGAAGCCCATGCAGAACCCTCGCGAAGCGAGCGCACTGTGACAAGATCAATCAGTTCATACCAGGACATGATGAATAGCAAAGCTGCGTCAGCACCAGCGCGGGCGGACGAAGATCTCCACTGCTTTAACCGGGTCTTTGCCTGATCCAGGTCTTTGATTAGTTCATCCGCAGACCGGGCTTGCCGAGCTTCAGGAAACAAGGCTTGGTGAGCTTTGAGACTGGCATTGAACAGAGTAGTGTGGGACTCCTTTAAAGGAGCAATCCGAGCTTTAAGTGCAGTGATGTGGTCTTCGATATCCCATGTCTCGAGCAGGGGAGCTCCAGTTAACTTAGCTCTCTCAGCTCGGGCATCTCTCACAGCTTTGGCGGCTTGAAACCGGATGCTGGTAAACTCTCCTACATATAGATGAGCTAACACTGAGTTAGACGAGAGGGAACAAAAATTATGAGTCGGATAAGAGCAGAAGGGAAGGAGGAGATTCGGAAAACTTACGATCCATGTCTTCATTGAGACTAGCAAGGTCAGCCAGCCATTTTGCGCTGATCGCCTTGTGAGCAGCCAGATCATCTTTCGCCGCTTTAGCTTCGGCTTCAGCGTCTTCAACGACCGTTTTGATTTTCTGGTCCAATTCGGCTCGTTTCGCAAGCCCGGCTTTCAGAGTATCTCGCTCCTTCTGGATTGAGTCTTTCTCTCTCTGCAGCGTATCCCGGTCATTCTTGAGCTTGGCCTTCACTTTTCCAACCCGGTCAAGCTCCCGCTGAAGCCGAGTCACTTCTGACTTTTCCTCTGATAAAGCGCGCTTGTGCTCCTGTTCTTTCTTTTTCATCTCCTCACCTTGCGCATCGAAGGAAGATTGGAGGGCCTGGTGTTGCAGGACTAGCTGCTTAAAGATCCGGCTGCGAGCAGTCGTGGTTTCCTGAAAGAAAAAAGGTTAATGGCATAAAAAGAATCTCGGGGACTGGAGGCCCGAGGTTAATAAAAAAGAAAGTTGACCGAATCAATTGGAAAGGAGACTCGGGGACTGGGAGTCCCACGATTTTTGTTCAGTTAAGACAAAATTTATGATCAAGTTTTGGAGATTCAAGCCGAATGACTTTCTTACTCGGAGGAGTATCAGTCGTTCGACCCGAATCTCGGGGACTGGGAGTAGTGTAGATTGATCATGGTGAAATAAAAGTAGGATTCGGCAAAGTTACCTTGAAGACCCGGTTAGCTTCAGCGACTGAGGCCTGCACAGAGTGTAGAGATTGAAACATCCGGCTTGGGCCAGCCGGATGTGGCGACGCTGTTGTAGAGGAGCCTTCGGCAAGGTCCGCAGCATTCCAAGCTTTAACGAATTGCTCTGCGGAGCCGAGGTTGTCGCCGCTCGGAGTGCGGAGATTCGGCAGAACCTGGCCACTAAGTCGGGCACGAGTGATCGCCTCAGAGAGTTGATCATGCACCCGAGTTGCTGATGGAATGGCGGAAACCGGCTTGCTAGCAACCACCTGCTTATCCGAAGTGGTTGGAGTTGTGCCAAAGGTGACCTGAGTCGGCTTAGGTAGAGGCGATGCGCCCGGGGTCTTGGCCGAATCTGGTTGTTTCGGTTAATTCTGGGGTTGATCCTGGGTGGTCTTCTTCTTCTTCTCTGGGAGAGACGCTTGTTGTGTTTCCTGTTGCTGATGTTTCTTCTTCTTCTGCTGCTCTTGATTCAGCAGAGTTTGAGCCTTGGGGGTTGGGCGAGGATCCGGCTTAGTCAAAGACTTAGCCGAAGTCTTAGCTTTTTCCTTCTCCAACTCCTTCAGAGGGCGGGGCCAAGTTGAATCTCGGGTAGGACCCGAGATTTCCTCTTTCTCCAGGTCAATAACCGACTCTGGAACGAGAGTCGGCGGAGGAGTTTGGGCAGTCGTGGCACGCGCGGGAGAAATGACAGCCTTTTCAGGAGACTGGTGCTCCATGGCCGTATCCAGTGGAGGAATGGGAGAAAGAATGGACGAATGAGTTTGCTCGGTGACGAGGACGTCACTACATAGAGTAGAGTAAAACAGTTAACTCGGATAAAGGTGACTCGGATAATAGAGGAAGAAAGCAAATGAAGTTGGCATTACCCCTTGGTGGTAGGCATGGCCTTGAGCCGATTCGGCTTGAGGGCAGCTTTCTTAATTCTCTTGGCTTGAGGGGCATCAGATCCGGACGCGTCATCGCGTTTTCGGGATGTCCCTTGAGAATCCAGTTTGGCTGGAACACAAGGTGGTAACCATGAAATCGGAACAGCATCAATGGGATCTAGGATCCATCAATCATCATCTTCATCTTCGGTGTAAATAGTCGATTGCTTACCCTTGCGGATAGGCTTGGCGCGCGGAATCGGCAAATAATCGTCCGTATCCGCATCCTCTTCGCCCTCGCGCAGCGGGCTGCGATCCCGTGCCCACACCTTGGTGGAGAGATCTCCATCTTCGGTGGTCTGGCGGTCGAACAGCTGCAGTAGAGTCAAGGCAAATCCGGATTAGTCCAATGGCATTTTGGTGGAGTATGGATTAATCCGGGGAATGATGAACTAACCTGTGGTGGAAGTGTGTCTCGGTGGAATGGCTCCACGCCCCACTTCCACTTGTCCGACATCTCGGTATAGGCAATGGCATTTACCCGTCTCTTGACGGAAGCTCTGGTGAGGTCATGTTTGCTGATCCGGGTAGGATCTAGCAGACCGCTCATATGGCAAATCTTGTGCTGACGTTGTTGTAGAGGACTGACCGGCGACAGACGAAGGCTCGGAGGAGATCGTCCGAGAGCAGGCCCTTCTCCAGAAAATTCTCAAGAGTTTGATGTATGATTTGCAGCTCTGCAAGAGTGTCAGCCGGATCATATCTGAAGTTCAATTCGGCTGTGGGAGGCTCGATCCTGAACTCGGGCAAGTTGAGAGCATCATGGCCTTCGACGCTCTTCACGTAGAGGAAGGACTTTTGCCATTTCTTGCAAGTATCCAGGCCAGTGATCCGGGGAAAGATGGAACCCGTCCTTGGGGTAATGCTGGTCGAACCACAGGCGGTCATCACCTTCGGGTCACTACCCGGGATTGTATGTTTCCGGAGGTGGAAGTACTTCGCCCAGGTTTCGACAGTCGGCCAGAGACCGAGATATCCCTCGGTAAAGGAGCTAAAAGCCGACAGGGAGACAAAGGAGTTAGCCGGGAGGTGGTGAGGCTGCAGGCCGAAGAAGTCTAGGAATCTCCGGAAGAAGTCACTCGCCGGGAGTCCGAACCCGCGCTCAAAATGCGCTAGAAATACAACGCGTTCACCCGGTTGGATGACCGGTTCGAGTTCCTTCCCCGGTTTTCGGCATATAACGTTAGGTGTTATACGCCGGGTGCTCCGCAGCCATTCCAAGTCATCGTTTGTAACATCGGAACCGTCCCAACTGCCGGGGGGCAACTTCGGCATATCCGAATCAGACCTGCAAGAAATCGGGATAACCGAGTTAGGAGCAGCTAAGTCTCAAATCCAGAACAAGTCGGATAATGGTGTAACCGAATCAACTGTTAAAGGATTCGGTAAAGGCTATCCCGGATAAAGTTGTCTGGTTACTGCGGAGAAGTAATTCGGCTAGTAACTACAAACACCTTTTCGTGAGAATCTAGGGTTACGCAAGATCTACCGCAGCAGTAAAATAGAGAGGAAATCCCGAGTAAAAATACGGTTGAACTGCTCAAGCGGTGGCAGGCCAAACTAGGGCAATCTAGTGCCAAACCTGGAAAGGAGATCTAGGGAATGCACTAAGGCGTGACAGTGAACTCGTGTGCGAGTGAATCTACAAGAAGCAGGCGCAAGTTCCCAGCGGGATATGAACTCGCTCGAGGTCGCCATGGCCGGAAGAAGAGGAACTTACGGTTGTGATGCGGCAAGGAAGAAGCTCGCTGGAGAAACGGCGGTGCAGGGCGCGGTGCGCGGCTCCGGCGAGTTTTCTCCGGCGTCATTGATCTCTCCGGCGCGGCAAGGTCGCAAGGGCGAGGTCGCACTGGCGGCAATGGTGCAGATGGAGGTTTCGAAGTGGGAAGTGCGGGGAAGAAGAAGAGGAATCCCGCACCCCTATATATAGCTGCTCGCTGGTAACGGGCGCACTACCACGCGGTTTTCGGGGCGTGGCCGGATCAAGTGTGCCCTCAAACTCTGCGGTCGCAGCTGTGGCCGTGTATTTCAAGCACATGGTGGGACATAGAATTGGAAGCGGTTGTGCGGATCGGGTGTGCCGGTCAGCGAAGAAATCGAGGGGACGCGGTCATTTAGTCAAATGCACTCAAGTACCTGGTGGATCCGGATAATGTGCTGTCAGTGGCATGTCACATCAGAGACCCGGATTACGGGGCTTTGCGCAGAGATTCTATGCCGAGTGTCCCGGGAAATCCTGAGACAAGATTGTGTAGTATGGAATTCGGTTAATGGTGTTTGTTTTTAACCTGCTACGGCCCTCCATCCGAGGCTGTAGGACCGCACCAGCTTCGGGGACTACTGTCGGGGGGCTGCCCCCGGTAGGGCAAAGAGGTGGAAAGGAAAGTCAATCCGGGTCACTCAAGCCGGATCACTTGGACCGGATCGGTTGAGAACGTCGGTTAGTACTCAATCTTATTTAAGTGAAGGAAGGCGCCAAAGGGGATCAGGCAAAGTCTAGCCGGGTTGCCTGGAAGAGATCCGGCTCAACTAGCCGGGTTGCTTGGAAGAGATCCGGCTAACCTACGATGTCGGATAATGCACAAAGACCAAGTAATGTCAGTAAGTTCACGAGTCCTGCAGGCCTCCTGCCCGAGGCTCGGAAGACAGCCAGGTCGAGCCACGGGTTTTCCGGGTCGCGAGGCCCTAGGCGCTGACTCGGCTAATTCGGGAAAGGGCGGTGGCCTAGGCTCTGGTGGGCTACTCTGGTTTAAGCTCAAAGAGGAAAAGATAGACCTGCCGTTGGACTGACAATGAGCTGGACTGAGTGACAGTAGCCAGGGCTTGTCCTGTTCCTCTTGTCCATGCCATTATCATCTCCGGCCAGGGGCAAAAAGGTAATCCGGTTAGCGTATAAGTAGAGCAGCACATCCTCCAGTGCGAGGGACGACGAACCCTAGAGCTCATTTTCCCCCCTTGCTCCATCCTCCTCCTAGAGCTCTCACCATTGTTGCCTCATACAGCTCGAGGAGCACTTTGTACTTGTGACATTGAGATATAAGAGAGTAGGCTAGTGCTGCAGTAGGGGTGTTACCTCCACAAGAGGGCCCGAAGCAGGGTACATCTTGGTGTGCTTTGGTTGTTCTTGGTTTTGTTTGTTCTTGCGAGTTCTTCGTTGTTCTTCATGCGTGCTTCTTGAGCGCGCACACCCTCCCCGGATCCCCCAACCTAAGCCATCCTATGGCATCTGCCGTGACACCACCACGACACTACCGTTTGTAAATCTAGATAAATTTTAATTTTAACTTTTAGTAGCTCAAATAGATAATGTATACGCCTGTTTTAACACTGTATGGTGTAGCCTCAAGGCATCACTCGTTAGCCTGCAAAGTTTGTGGGTCGATTTCCCCCTTAGAGAAAAAGACTGCGTGTGGTAGTTGTTTTTGTTTCCCACCGTTAAAACAATGGACAAAAATAATATGCATCAAGAAGGATTCGGACCATTTACCCAAAGTATGTACGTGAGGTTAAAATCAAAATAAAATCAAGGTTAAAGCAATGGACAGAAATAATATGCAGCAAGGAAGATTCGAACCATTTACCGAACTCTATAGGTGTATCCAAACTCTTGACAAAAATAAAATGATTGGCAAAAATGAGGCAACCAAGATTCGAACCATATACCAGTTGGAAGACATTTAACGTCTTGACGGTACAATGTAGTTTCTTTCATGTTTCAATTTACAATTTATTTTAGTTATACCAGTACATAAAATTCACCCAAATTTTGGGCCCCCAAAATTTTGGGGCCCTGTGCGGCCGGCACGGGGCACACCACAGTGGGCCCAGGCCTGAATCTCCACATGCTACACTTGATTTGGATAGATTACACTACTAGAGTAAGTTCCAAGCAATAAAGTTCTACTACATTTGCGGTGAAAAAAGAAGAAGAGACAGTTTTAAAATCATTTTAAAATGCCAAACAGATTGAAATAAAATTATATGTGTACACCCGTACATTTTATTTTGGCACATAAAGTATCGCGGAAAAAATATTTTATGTGCCATGTGTAAAAATGGCACAAAAATCATTTTTTCGTGAAAATTTGTGTGCCAACTTAAAATGTCCGAATGTACATCCAATTTTTTGTTATTTTAAAATGTGTTTTTTCATAATGGGATCTTCTAGTCTGCTAACCAAAATGAAATTCCGGAGACGAGCAGGCATATTTTACTTTACGCCGTGTCAATAGGAAAATACAAGTACAAATAAGACCGTGAAATGGATTCGGTTTACCTCAAAGTCTTTTTTTTGCGAAACAAATTACAACACAGACGTTCACATGCACGTGCACACACTCACCTCTATGAACGCACGCACGTACACCCTGAGCAATTTCGAAAGACTGAGCCGACGGTCGGGTCCTGAGATTGATGAAGTCACCACATGCGGCTCGTTGTCGACGGGGACGTCGCCCTCCACTAAAGAATATTTCGTCTAAATGAAAAACACCTGTGTCAAATGTGGTGTCTTGAGATTCGAATCAGAGATTGCTTCGAAGCAAAGCCTAGCCAGTAAAGAGCAGAGCAGAGTCGAGCAGCAGCAGTCCGTTCCAAGCACCAAACGCACTATCAAGAACGCGCTATAAATTCTCTCCGGGAGAGAAGAAGCGAAACCTCCACCAAATCCCCACGAAACCGCCCCTGCACCTCTCCACAATGGCGACGACGGCCCCACGCATCCTCCTCTTGCTCGCGGTCTGCCTCGCCGCCGGCGCCGCGGCGGACGGGCTCCGGCTGCCGCCCGACGCCAGCTTCCCGGGCGCGCAGGCGGAGCGGCTCATCCGCGCGCTCAACCTGCTGCCCAAGGAGGCGGGGCGGAAGGGAGGAGTTGGCGGAGCGGATGTGGCGCCCGGGGAGCTGCTGGAGCGGCGGGTCACGCTGCCGGGGCTCCCCGAGGGCGTCGGCGACCTCGGGCACCACGCCGGTTACTACCGCCTCCCCAACACCCACGACGCCAGGTCCGACCTTAGCTCCGGCCGATTCGTGCTTGCTTTCTACGCGAATTCGCTTCGATTCAGCACCAAATTCGAAGCTTTTTTTTTGTAACGGCAGCCCGGGGCGTCGGCGATGGGGACGAATTATAGAACTGAAACTCTTTTTATGAAACGGCGAGTGCAGGATGTTCTACTTCTTCTTCGAGTCGAGGGGAAGAAGGAGGACCCCGTGGTGATCTGGCTCACCGGAGGGCCGGGGTGCAGCAGCGAGCTCGCCGTCTTCTACGAGAACGGGCCCTTCACCATCGCCAACAACATGTCACTCGTCTGGAATAAGTTCGGGTGGGACAAGGTACTGTACTGCAGATCCACTACTAAAACCCAAATTATTATGGATCCGCACTTTAATAATTTAGCATAAATCCAGATTAGTGTGCGCTTTATTAATTTCATGCTTTATGCGTTGCGTCAAGAAAGAAACAGAGTGCTTGCCTACTTAGCACGTAACCGCTGACATATATAGTCGCTGATTTTGGTGAGAGCCACTCGTCTGAACTGAATTGTTTCACTTGCATTGACTAATGAATCAAAAATTAGTCCCATATACTATAAGTCAGCTGACAAGCGATGGTGACGATATGGTCAACTCCCAGGTCTTCGTCTGCAGTCAGTCAGTCAGCTCCTGGATTAGTATGTTTGTTCTTGTCCTGTGATGATGGTACTTGCTGCCTGCCTGCAGATTTCAAACATCATATTTGTCGATCAGCCCACTGGGACTGGCTTTAGCTACAGCTCCGATGACCGTGATACTCGGCACGACGAGACAGGGGTCAGCAACGACCTGTATGACTTTCTCCAGGTACTATCTTTGGTCCTTCTATGTCCCAACTGACGTAGTTTACTTTATTATTTTATTTATCGATCCCATCTGATGTATTATATTACACTACTATAGAGACTCGGCTAATCCATTCAATAAGAAATACTTCATCAAGAAGCTAAAATATTCTGCAAGTGTATGATAATCATGATACGATATAGATTACAAAACAGGGCACTCCCTCTTCTTAATAGTAGTTGTGGTTTCAGATAATAATGCTCGTATACGGTGCAACATTCTACTTTCCTTAGGCAAGACAATTCCGTTACACTTCCACAGGAGCATAAACAATTTTTCTGGTTAAAATACAATACAAGATGTTTTCCCATACTGCAGACATTCAGCTCTATCTATGTCTGCACCCCCTAATCTACCAGAACAAAAGCTATGTATCCCCTCCACCCCCTATTGGCTAACTGTCCAAGAACCAGGCAGGTACCCTATTGTTGACATGCCTAATTATCATCCTCTTCAATCTGTCCATAGTGCGAATTGGTGCCCATGCCTGATATGTTGCTGTTGAACTGCATGCTCTCCCCTGTACCGCAAAAGTTGTTCTGGCTAGAATAGGGAACTTGATTACACAAAAGTGTAAATATAGTAAATCGGGCTGCATAGCTTCATCAAAAGTGGTAGATGATAAATTACCCGAAATTTAGCCCTCAGACCAGACCAGATAAAAGTAGAAAAATCATGTAACAGAGCTGTGTCCTGTTCTAAGGCCTGATTATTTGGTTGTGTTGACTTAAGTGAAAACAGAAAAAGTAACGTGTAATAATAATTTGTTCTTAACTTCCATTCCAGGTTTTCTTCAAGAAGCACCCAGAGTTTGTAAAGAACGACTTCTTTATAACTGGAGAATCTTATGCTGGGCACTATATTCCAGCATTTGCAAGCCGCGTTCACCAAGGAAACAAAGCAAATGAGGGCATTCACATAAATTTCAAGGTCAGATCCTTACCGAAGCTTGCGGCGTCTTTGCTCTCTATTGGTTCTTTGTTAATGTATATAACTCTTTCTTATTTGTACTATAGGGATTTGCAATTGGTAATGGCCTCACGGATCCAGCAATCCAATACAAAGCCTACACAGACTATGCATTGGACATGAACCTCATTCAGAAATCTGACTATGAAAGGATCAACAAGTTCATCCCACCATGTGAATTTGCAATTAAACTTTGTGGTCAGTACTCTATACGAATTATTTTAACTAAATACTTTGTTTCCTTGTAATCATTTGTGATGCCATTGACTGAAACAAACCTATATATTTATCCCACCATTGTTATGCCATTGGCTGAAACAAACCTATATATTTACAAGCGTCAAAATTGTTGATAGCTGAACAAACCTAGGGTACAAATGAGGTTGACTAATGTTACCTATGCTTTTCTAAAAACATAAGTTTCTAAACCTTGTCCAGGAGTTATTTTGTACCAACCAATGCATTCAAATCACATCACAGGGATTTCCTCAAATTAAAAGAAACTTTACTAATAACCTACTGACATTTCAGGTACAAATGGGAAATCATCTTGCATGGAAGCATACATGGTCTGCAATTCTATTTTCAACTCTATCATGAAGCTTGTTGGAACAAAGAATGTAAGTAAGAAATTGATGTTAAATTTGCCGGCAACATCAGTTGACTAAGACTGACACATATTATTGGCTTCTTTACAGTATTATGATGTTAGGAAGGAGTGCGAAGGGAAACTTTGCTATGACTTCTCAAACTTGGAGAAGTTCTTTGGCGACAAAGCAGTCAGACAGGCAATTGGAGTAGGCGATATTGAATTTGTCTCATGCAGCACTTCGGTTTATCAAGCCATGCTCACAGACTGGATGAGGAATTTGGAAGTCGGCATCCCAGCTCTACTTGAGGATGGGATTAATGTGCTTATATATGCTGGGGAATATGACCTTATATGCAATTGGCTAGGTAAGAATATGTTGAAGTCAATATGTTTTTTATAGTCATTTGCACAGCACACATGCTTGATCATAACTAGTTAACTGATGCAATGTGTTCCCCAACAGGACAATAGCAGTAGTAATATATTCACTACATAACTGGCTTTGCCCGATTTACGTCGTCATCACTATCCAAGCCATTATTAGCACATCAGTTTACCATCTTGTTTTGTTGTTTAAGAGGATAACAAAACTGCATCCCATTTATGAATCCTACTTAACCTAACATGGTATTTGAAATACAGTTTTGAGTGGTATTAGCTTGTATGTTCTTAATTGTTTTGCACATCTATGTCAGCTTATTTCATGGGTATCAACTTAGCAATTTACTGTTTGAGCAGGAAACTCGAGGTGGGTGCACTCCATGGAATGGTCTGGCCAGAAAGACTTTGCATCGTCTGACGAGTCGTCGTTCATAGTAGATAGCGCGCAAGCTGGAGTGTTGAAGAGCCACGGGGCACTCAGTTTCCTCAAGGTTTGTGATCAAGTGTTTTTTTTTCACTTTGTGTTAGTTCTTATTGATGCAAAACTAATTCAGAAGAAGTTGCTCCATGCATATTTCAAAGAAACCTAGTGCAACAGTAATATGTCTAGATAGCCTAATAAAGCCAGGTCATAACTTTAGGCTGGCATGAGTCAACTGATACTACATAAATAAAACTAGATCAAGGATGAGCCCCTTCAGATAACTGACGAATAATCTGTTTTGTCTGTCTGCGCAAAATGCAGGTTCACAATGCTGGCCACATGGTTCCGATGGACCAACCGAAGGCCTCCCTCGAGATGCTGAGGAGGTTCACACAAGGAAAGCTCAAGGAGCCAGTTGTTCCGGAAGAAGAGACATCGACGTTTTACGCTGCGATGTGATCCGACACCGGACCGAGAAACAGCTCGCTAGCTGGCCTGGGCCGCCCTTTCCATTGTCTTTTGCCCACCGTTTTCAGCTGAATGTGTATAGCCCTAATAACAAGAACACCAACGTTGGCCCTGCAATGTAACTAGTTGATGTACTTACGCTGCTGCTGATGAAAATGAACCGAATGCACCATGCATGGGGGCAATGTTTCGGATGTTAGCCTGTTCATGCATCTCTCTCTCCGTCTCTTCCTTTGATCTGGCCAGAGAAATGCTTTCTGATTTAGTTCAGCTTGACAACTCTTGCCTCCCTGCTGTTATTTTCTTGGTGAATTGGTGACTGAAATTCGCATGCATATTTCAACCTATTTCCCTATCAAAATGAAGAGCAAACAGTGTTTATATATCTAATATTCAAATGCATGGTGTTTTCATCAGAGAGGGGAAAAAAGGGGTCCTTGGATTTGGCAACAGGGTGGGTGTCCCACTCCTGCTCTCAGCACCAGAACAGAAGATTTGACAACAGGTTGCAGACAGTCCTGCAAATAGTTTGGAATCACATTTCACAAGGCCATGGTTGAACTGACAGAATGTGGCACGCAAACATGAGAACGACTATGGAGAATGTTGGCACAGGAGTTATCTTATACTCCAAGAGAGAAAAAAACAGATGGGATACTGGTGAGGATCGAACTGAACAAAAAGAGTAGAAGCCCCCGGTGAGGATCGAACTCACGACCTTTCCCTTACGAAGGGAACGCACTACCACTATGCTACGGAGGCTTTGCCGGTATTGATTGCTAGAGTAAGTATAGATAGTATACATATTCCATAAACACCACACATACCATGGCCTGCGAATACACCACAGATACAAACCACTCTTAACATTCGAGAACTAAGTATTACTAGTTGGGCCCGCGCAAAATGTGCTATCAGATACATACATTCATACATTTCAAGTAAAATGTGATATCTTTATTTTTATAATAAAAAAGTTTTCATAAACTTCCAAAATCTACTACAAGTTTTATCCTCCTATGCATCCATTTTAAATTGACTTATTTTGATTAAGTTTATGATATAGAAGCTGTATCATACATTCTTAGTAAATTAAGTTGAGTGTAACCGTCAATTTAATAATATTAGCCTGGCGCTATAGCTTTAATCGTCAAATTGATACTCCCTCCAACTTATAATAAGTTATGCTAACTTAGCAATTATCTTAATGGTTTCTTTACGCACGTTAAGGAATGTAATTTCCTTCACGGCCTAGCTCGGGCCCGTCGAGTAAACTCTGTTGTCCGGTCAAAGTCCTGAGGTTGTCGGGTAGATGCCCTAAGTTGTACATTTCTTTTTTGATCAAGCTAAGTCGGGTGTCTGTAGATATGCATTATATAAGTGCAATCCTATACATGGCTACGTATTCCACAATTTCATATTTTAATTGCTCACTTTTGCAACGAACAATCGATATTCGCCGCCGAAAGCACGATGGCGGCACGAGTTAGCAGCTCCATTCAAGTGCACTCACTCACACTCTTTTGGTTAACAAAATGGAAAATGTAGAACTCCTGCAATTGTCACGCGTAACCCTTCGCACGCACGCCGTCAGGAGAGGAAAAAGGCGTTCCCAGCCTCCTGCCGGCCGCCGCCGATCTGCCCGTCTCCTCTGGCCTTAGGGCCATGGAGACGACGTGGATCTCGGTTCTGGCCGGTAGGAGGGCTTCGTTCTCAATTATTTATCTATGTTTGGTTAGGGTTTGTGTGCTTTTCAAGATAGTGAGGCGGCGGCTTCTTGAAGATGGAATAAGGTCCCCCCCGCCTAGCCCCGTTTCCGTGGTACGGCTAGCATCGTCGGAGGGCGTGTGGAGGTGTGTCTCCGGCGGATCTTACGGGATTCGGTCGGCGTTTGTCTTCGGTGGATCCAACTGGATCCAGTGTTCGTTCGTCTGTATACGTGTGTCTATAATTTGGATCTTTCCAATCTATGCTTCTCTTCATCGGCGACGGTTGCTGTGCTGGTGCGCTGGTCCTTTGTGGCCTTAGCACGACGACTTCCCGACTGTCTACTACAACAAGGTTTGCCCGACTCCAGTGTGCGAGGGGCGATGACGGCGGCGCGCCTTCGGCTCGCTCCAGTGTTTGTAGTCGTCGCTAGGTGGTCTACGGATCTGGATGTAATTTATTTTACTTCTGTGCTTTGTACTACTTGATGTTTGATGAATAGATTGGAAGTTCCCGCAAAAAAAAAAAGGAAAATATAGAATTTTTTTGTTTGAAAACAATACAAAAAAAAAAGATACAATAGCGGGCCAGCACTACGCGAGCCAACAATAACTCACACGCTGGAGTAATCGTCAAGCGTCGGCATCGCAACTGACTCCAACTAATTTGCTCGACCCACCGGAAATATTTCCGTCGCTGGCGGCGCCGCCACGCCGTCGCCTGCGTTGACCAGCCATGCTCCACCTCCGTCGCTCAATCCTCACCCATCTCTGCCCCTCTTCCTCGGTCGCTTTCCCCAACAACCCCTCTCTCCACCGCCTCCTCTCCGCCACCGCCGCGCCCCGCATTTCCCCAACTCCTACCTTCGCCGTCATTGACTATCTCGTCGACACCTGCGGCCTCACCCAGTCCCAGGCCCTCAAGGCCTTCGCGAAGCTCTCCCGCCTCAAGTCCCCTACCAAGCCCGACGCCGTTCTCGCCTTTCTCGCCGGCCTCGGCCTCTCCCGCGCCGACGTCGCCGCGGCCGTCGCCAAGGACCCGCAGCTACTCTGCGCCGGCGTGGAGAGGACCCTGGCCCCCGTCTTCGTGGGCTCACCGGCATCGGTCTATCGAATCCTGACATAGCCCGCCTCGTCCACATCGCCCCCGGCAGCTTCCGCTCTAGATCCACCGTCTCCAAGGTGCAGTATTACCTGCGCCTCTTGGGGTCCTCCGAGAACCTCTTCCGGGCTCTCAAGAACAACAGTAACCTTGTCACATGCAGCCTCGATAAGGTGGTCCAGCCCAATGTCGCGCTCCTGTGGGGGTGCGGGCTAAGCCATTGTGATATTGGCAAGCTGTTCCTTCATCGCCCGAGGATGCTGTCCACCAGATCGGAGCTTGTCCGGGTGATGGTGGCGTGCGCTGAAAGTCTTGGTGTGCCCCGTGGCTCTGGGATGTTCAGATGCACGCTTCAGGCTGTCGCATTCCTCAGCCCGGGGAAGATCGCCGCCAAAGTGGAGTACTTGAAGAACACGTTCAGGTGGTCTGATGCTGAGGTGGGCAGTGTTCTCCGTAAGGCTCCAATGATACTGAGGAGGTCAAAGGAATCGCTTCAGCTCAAGTCGGATTGCCTCATCTCCGAGTTGGGGTTCGAACCAGCATACATTGCTCAGTATCCGACATTTATCATTTGCAGCCTAGAAGGCCGGATCAAACCTAGGCACTACGTTGTGAAGTTTCTAAAGGTAAATGGATTGTTGGATCGCAAGTGGAGCTACAGCAAGATTGTAATTGCAGGAGAGAAGGAATTCGTGGAGAAGTTCATACGCCCTCACAAGGAAGCAGCGCCCCACCTCGCTGAAGACTATCTTGCTGCTTGCAGAGGGGAAGTGCCCGCTAGATTGATGTTTGCATGAACCAAGACCCTGCCGTGAAGTTTTGTAACTGTATGTTGCTGGTTTTGGATTTCGGCAACGGCGCAGGCTAGTCGCCACACCAGTTCTTGCATTTTACCTATGACTACGATGTAGCAGGTTTGCAAGAGAGCAGGTTGTAAATCTTGACAAGAACAGGCAGTGGTCAGGAGCCCTGGACTGCTCCAAGTGTACCTGGGAGAAATTTACAAGATATATGAGACTCCGACAGATTCTGCATATATGGTGGATGTGCTGCCCAAGGCCTTTAGAAATTTGGTCCCTAATGAAAGCATGATTGTAGCATTTAGATGCATAGGAGGTAAAGGAGCTATCTTTAGCTGACATTATTGTTCAAGCTTTGTACCCAGTCTTATGCTGCACAAAAGATTTAGTATGTGCAACATTAGTAGGATTTGTAATTTGCAAGAGAGATGGCAGAGAAAGCATATGTAGAACTCAGCGCAAGCACAATTTTTTTTCCTGTGGGATCTTATTGTGTGTTGCTAGTTGGTGACCTTTGAATATTTTTCTAAATCTCTGAGCAGATCGAGCCGGGTGAGGCGAACAAGCGAGATGAGAAGAATGGTGGTCAGACATGGCAAAGGTCCTATATCTCTCATTGATTGGCTTAGAACGTCTTTTATTTCAACATAAGTGAACCCTAAAACCTCCATAACTTGTTTTTTGAACCATATGGATTGCTTGGTCACAGCTTTCTGGACTAGGCACTGGATTAAAATTTAATAGATGAATAGAACACGAGGTCACAAACCCAACCTACAGAGCCTGTTATTTGTGGTAGAATCCCTAGCATGGTTCTGGTTAGTTATAACAATTTACTCTAGTGTTCTGTTAATTTCAGGTATACGTTCAATTTTTCTTGGTCGGAAAAAAATATTATTGAACAAGTCATTCTGCATACTTTCATGGTTTTTAATGCCTGGATACATTTTTTCTCCTTTGTATGTCTTGTATTTCGTAATTGAAAAGTTCTACTCAGTCACCTTACCGCATCTGAGTGTGTATGCATGCAAAGTTTGTGGAAAGTATTGCCAAGGAAGAGGCTTTAAATTACATGCATACATCCGCAATCTTAAGGCAGGACATATGTGTTCATTAACCTTCAAACTGATCAGCAATCTGTCACGGACTTATTTTCGGTTGCACTTGACATTATGTATTGTCACATTTGGTGACTGGTATTCACTTTTGCATTTTACATACTGCAATGATGTTGCAGGATCACAAGAGAGCTGGTTTAAAATCTTGGCAAGAAAACAAATTGACTATATGCATTCTCGAAAGGAGTCAGATAGCTTCAGTTTGTACAGGGGATTGCCTGCACTTTCAGATTAGTAGTAATTGTAGCATTGGTAGTAGAGAGATGTACACATAGAAGTTTGGCCCCTGAAGGAAGCATCGATGTATCCTTTAGTCTTTAGAGGTAGAAGAATGCGGAGGGTGGGAGCTACTCTGAGTCATCATCCTACACATAAAATTCAGTATGTGTGTCAAAACAGTATCATTTGAACAGAGATGGCAGAGCAAGCATTTGCAAAGCTTCAGTGTAAACACAGCTTCCCTTCATGTGAGCCATCAGATTAACCTTTTTTTTTGACAATGCCATCAGATTAACCTGATCTCATTACGAGTTGTTGCTTGGTGGCCTTTTTTCTTTTTTCTGAATCTGCGAGCAACTTCTACCACTTGGCGATTTTGTGAGCCATCAGATAATATTGCTTGGTGATTTTGGCCTCCGAGTTGCAGGTTCAGAAGAGTCCGAAATCTTGACGAGAAGATGTCGTGGTCAAGAGCTCTGGTGCCCCAGTTATTTACCTAGATTGTTTTTTGAGGGATATCTACCTGCAAGTAATTGGCAGGTAATTGTAGCTTCGAACGTTTGGCCCCTGAAGGTAGCATCGACCTGTTTGCTTGCCTGAAGGTTGAGATGTTCATGCAAACATTTTACCTTTTTTTCAGGTAGATCTTCTATAGATCGCAAGATTGAGATTAGTGAGATAGTTTTGCTTGTTCTTTTTCATGGGTTCCGTCCACTAGACCATCTAGACACAAATTTCAGTTTGAATATTTGCACACGTGCAAATCTGCAAAGTATTACGTTTGAATAGTCAATAGAATATGTGTTCTTTGTATGTTCTTATTTTTTTCATTTCAAATTAAGTTATATTCAATTCTACAATATTTCTACCAATATATTCCAAATCAAAATACAAATTAGCTCAAAGTGTTTCTTGGAGTTGCATAGATGTACCAACAGTCAGGTTGCATAGGGGATTGATACCGAGAATGCATTCTTGAAAGAATGAGGGGCAAGGGGATTGATACCGAGAAATATTTCTTCTTATTATAAGAGGTGATTTGATCAGGCAAAGATGGTTTCAAAATAAAAGTAAAGGACGTATCACCATAGTAAAGTCATCTGATTAACCAATAAAGGTATTGAAGAAGTGCCAACGATCTATTGGGAAAATATTTATTTCACCAACATGTCTTAGTTGGTGAAATAATATATAAATTCATGGGAAATACCTATGCACATGCACAAGTGGACATGGTAGATATCAATATCGTTTCGGCTAATGAAAATGTCACCCTAATTGGGGAATGGACATCCTATAATCAACTTCCACATATGATGTCATGTTTGATGATTCTGTTGCAGCTTAAAAAGTTTTTTTTTGTAGTTTGTCATATGGTAATTACTTAGACTTACGGATCACTCTATACAGGAATAACATAAGGGCGATGTGATACATGGCTACTGCTGCATTTTAAGAATTTAGTTTATAACTTCTAACTAATACTCTAAAATGGGTGCAACACAAGTTGGTGTAATGGTATACATGGCTACATTCACTTCTTGTTCTAGCTCGATTAATTTTATGAGAGTTTTTTCCGTGTTTAGGGTGCAATTACTCTTCTTTTTGTTCCTTGAAATTCTCCAAATATTTTATTGGTTAGTATTTTTCAGTTCCTGGAGATTGGACATCTGTTTTGCAAAAGCACTAAAAAATGGATGTCAATAAAACAATCAATTATGCTTGAGGGAACACCAACAAAGATCATTTCACGTGTAGATATGTGAAGATGACTTGAAAGTTAAATAAAGGGTGCACATTACGGTGTAGTAAAATACTCCCATCAACCAATAAAGTTTTTTTTAGAAGAGCTCATTGATCTATTTAGCAAATGGAAATATATTAGCTACCATTGCCCTTGTTATGTGCATTTGTTTTGGCGAAAAATACTAGAGAAGACCCATGTTGTGTCATTTTCATTTATATTAATAAATATTTACAGTGAGTTGGAAATATGATCGGATTACAAAGTGTCCATTGTTGCATGACTCCTTATAAGCTAGGTTTGGCTCTTTGCATGAACCACCAAAAGGTTCTTTAAATATAAGTCACTCATGGGTACAAATTCCCTACCCATCAAAGATGTATTTGTTTCTATGATTTCATAAGGCCCAACATCCCATTAAGAAAAATTCCTTGAAGCAATTGATTTAGTATCTGCCTCTCGCATCCAACAGCATGTCCACGAGCTCTAAGTCAATACTCCAACAATTGTTTTGGCTAAAACCACACGAGAAAAACATGCACATCTTGCACTCAACAATGTTGTCCTGACATAGAATACGATCGAAAGTCTTCTATATTTTTTTCTCATGAGGAGATCTGTGGTGTTTAGCTTGTCATGTTGAATCAGAGGAGTCAAAACATGAACTTATGTTTGGGTTTCACACTGGATTACCAAATCCATTTCATAGGTGTGGGTGAAGTGCCATTAGGATCCACAACTGTATAAGTTTTTTTGCCAGTAATTTTTTGGGTTTATCATGCAGAAACCATGTGTTCTTCTTAGTGTTCTCATTGATAGGTTTGCAAATATGGTCATTAGTTCATCGGCTTGCTTGGAGTCAATCATAGACAATGGTACATGAAAATGATCATATATATTACTATATTAGTGTTAGACACACTACATTCAATATTAATTGTAATATCCTGGTCTCTATAGAAATTGAAGAGTTGGATAAAGTTGTCTTTGATCATAACTTCATTTCACTTGTATTTTCAAATCCTGAAAGTGTTACGACTGACATGCTTATAGCCAGTGAGCTCCTAAAATGAGTCCCATAAGAACCAACTGGTGCCATGTTTCATAGTGGGGTGTGGGGGAGGGGAGTGAAATTGTGAGATCAAAAAAATTCCATATAAATATGACTTTTGAAATGTCTTACTGATTCATAAATTTATAGAGTTGTTTCATGAGGAGAATAGAGTTTTGAATTCTAAGATTTAATACTCGCAAACCACAAGGCGAGTTGGGTTTGCAAAGATTCTCCCTTTTAACCAAGCATTTTTCTGTCTTAGCTATGTCTTTCCTCCTCAATAAAAAATCTCTAGTTGATCCTTCAACATGATAAAGAATCGTGAGTGGGACTTTCGACTCTCATAGCAAAAATTGGCATAGTCGATTTTTACAACTGCCTATTTTTCATCATATGAAAGTGTAGTAGCAGTACCACAGATGCTTATCAATTCGTGCCCATGGGCAGACCAAGATATGTGAAAGGGTGCACTTGAGGTTTACATCCAAAAACATTTGCAAGATGTAATTCTAGCACCTTTCAACAGACAAATTAACACGTGTAAGAAATTCTCCGAACCCATAGAAGTTCTATTTTGGTTGATCACATAGATTCGTAGAATTGTTGGAGCAGTAATTTAAGGTTTTATAGCCAGGATGAGATGGCATGCATTATGAGTTTATCATGAGCATAGTGAACAACGAGAGGGGTGGCGGATCCCGGCCTCTCGCCAGTGGGAGGGTACCTGTTTGCTGTCTTAGCTAGTTTTTATGTATTCGTCCGGGTGGTGAAGCGGCAGCGACATCCCAGTGTCAGAATAAGGTACTCCCTGCCTTATCTCCGCTCCGTTGGTACGTCTAGCGCTAGCGGAGGGCGTGTGGAGTTGTATGTCCGACGGATCTCCTGGGATCTGGTCGGTTTTCGTGTTCGTATCGTAGCTAGGCTTGGTTGCTGGTCAAATTCTTCCGATCTAGATTCATCTTTGGCGATGGTTGCTCCTATGGTGTACTGGCCCTTTGGGGCCTTAGCACGATGAATTTTCGTCTGTCTATTACAACAAGCTCTCCTACGACAATCTTTGCCCCACTCATGCGAGTGAGGGGCGAGGCGAGGACAGCGGCACACCTTTGGCTCGCTGCAGTGTTCGTAGTCATCACTAGTGGTCTAAGGAAATGTATGTAATTTTTTTTACTTTTTGGGTCTTCTGTACTGCTATGGATGATCTCTACTCCTATAAAAACCACAGTTGGTGATGATGGTGTGTCTGCCATCTTTCATTCAGAATCGTTCGATTTATATCTAACGGATAGGAACACCCATGTTACACATTTGCAGATAACCCCTTATATATTCCTATCTTTCACCGAGCATCTCCAACGCGGCAATAGGATCTCCAGTTCTCCACCATCTATCCAGGACGTTCTCGATCCAACGGTCCTTGTGTATATTTTCTAAAAAGGCCCTGCACTTGTGTGAAAATACCAAGAAAAAAATAGCGTGCTATCAAAAATAGCGTGGCCCTCCTCCAGAAGCTATACAAGATATAGCGTGTTATAGCGAAGTTACATATAAAATAACGTGATGAAAGAGTTGTAAGAAATAGCCCAAATATTAAGGATTTCAGCACTATTTTTTTTCCAAAAACAATACATGCATAATCAGGTAACCATATTCAAATGTCAAGGCCAAATCCATGGCACGAATACAAATATGAGGCTTAAAACCATGAAAAAGTAATAAACTAAAAGATAAATATTTTAAACTTTAATCAGAATCATTGACATCAACTTCAGAATAACTAGAAGAACCACCAGATTGCCCGCCATCATCATCACCTAACGTTATTTCTAGACTTTTTGTTAGCGTAGCTATAACGTTACCACATTTAGTGTGGTTTCGAACGTATAAGACGAAAATAGCGCCGTAGTGTCAACTTTAGGCTAAATATAGCGTAGCCTCTCCAAATACGCTATATCGTGCTATTAACCGGGAAATAGCGTGCTATTTTTTTCGTTGGAAAATACAGATCAATCCCCCTATATAAGAAACCCTAAATCACTTTCCCCCACACCCACTGGCTCTCCTCCCACCTCCAGCCCGAGCCGCTCTCCTCACACCTTAACCTCCATTCAAGATCCGGCGTCGGGGAGCAGGTGGTGACTCTCTCCTCCAAATCCATATCGACCGCGACTCCACCATCCACCGCCGGTAGGAGGCCACCTCCGGCAGCCATCTCGAGCTCCACCTCCAGATCTCCGAGCTCCGCCGCCAGCATCCACCTCGAGCTCCATCCATGGGGAGACGGATCTGGAGCAGCCACCTCGATCTCCGTCCATGGGGAGGGAGCAGACACCGGCGGCAGCCACTTTGAGCTAGCTCAACCTCTAGATCAGCCACCTCGAGCTCCACCTCCACACCACGTATCTTGCTCAGGGGCCTTTAAGTTTTTGCTCATCTTCTTTTTTCTTGGATCTACGCTGTTCATTTGTTCATCTTTTCAACGAATTTCGTGTTTTATTCTGATGGAAACATGCCTATGAAATTCAATCTATTTTTCTGAGATTGGATCAGCGCTGCTTCTTTTGATTTTTTTCTCTTCTTCTCTGTCCATATGTTGAAGATTCTTTATAATGATGCATAAATGGAAGATTGGGTGGATATTGTCTTTTTTTTTCTTATCAAGATTCTGTTGATGTTCGTGAAGAAAAATTCTTGCAAATTCATGTCTCGTTTTCTGAATCCAGCATGGTACTGGATCCTATTCGTGTATGTGCTTACATGAGATATTTTTGGTACCAACAATTTGGAATGCTACTGTATTGATCCTGCAAAAAAGGATTTTTGTTGTTCCAACAATTTGTAATGGTACTGTCTTTGATCCGAAAAGTTCTTGATAGGTTAGACGAAAAATTATGTTGACGCATGATCCATACAAAAACTGAATAGTTATGTTGATACAGATCCTTCTTCTTCGACTCCAGAGAAGTGAACCAGGGGCGCTCCTGAATTTTGTGTCCAAGCAATTTTGTGGTTGTGCATTTTTCTTGTATTGATGCACGTATTCACAAATTATGTTAATGCACATATTCTAAAGCATTTACAGAAAAATCAATACAATTATGTTCATGCATGATCCAAAAATGGATTGTAAAATAATTAATCTCTATCTCAGACGATAAAACCAGAAGAGATGTACCGGTATTGCTATTTTCCTCTCTAGCTCGCATCTGCGTGTCGTGTGTCTTGGTTTTAAGCCGAACTAAAGTCCAACTAATTCCTTCAAAATCTGAATATGGAGTTGGAGTACCAACTAGCTTGTGTGTAGTACCCTCATCAAAAAATAAATGTTAGCTTGTGTGTAAAAAGAAAAACTAGCTTTTGTGTGCCTGTGTAAAAAAATATGCTTACAGTTGAGCGATTTGAGTCCAATTCTCACAGTTTAGAAATAATGAATATATTATATATGTATAAACTTGATTCTATGGTTGAAATCGAATTTTTTTATGGTTGGTTTGTCAAAGAGTTGAGTATGTTATTTATAATCCTTTATGTAGGTGGATTCATATATACCTTTCATGATAACGGTGATGGGCCCGTAGCGAAGCACGGGCATTGTGATAGTTAATACTCCCTCCGTCCCAAAATAAGTGTCTCAAGTTTGTACAAAAGTGAATGTATCTAGACATGTTTCATGTATGGATACATCCACTTTTTGAAAAACTTGAGAAACTTATTTTTGGACTGAGGGAGTAGTAAATCGGTGGACTTTCTCAGAACAAAAAACATGCGAGTTGTTAAGGGGGAGACTCATAATGCAAGCACGTTCAAAGTGCGCGGGAGAAACGAGAGAGTTAAGGAAACGATCGTGGGCATAGACTGCGCCCGGCCCAATAACTCACACGCTTGAAGCCCAATGCGCAACTTGCAAGTGATCGCCACGGCCAGCGGAGGACTCGGAACCAATTCGCTCGACCCCGACGACCTACCGGAAATCCTCCCGTTGCCGCCGGCGCCGCCACGCCGTCGCCCGCACCAGCCATGCTCCGCCTCCGTAGCTCCCTCCTCACCCATCTCCTCTCCTCTTACTCCGTCGCTTTCCCCACCAACCCAGCTCTCCACCGCCTCCTCTCCGCCACCGCCGCGCCCCGCATTTCCCCAAACCCTAGCTTCGCCGTCGTTGACTACCTCGTCGGCACCTGCGGCCTCACACGGGTCCAGGCCCTCAAGGCCTCCGTGAAGCTCTCCCACCTCAAGTGCCCCTCCAACCCTGACGCCGTCCTCGCCTTTCTCGCCGGCCTCGGCCTCTCCAGCGCCGATGTCGCCGCCGCCGTGGTCAAGGACCCGCAGTTACTCTGTGCCGGCGTGGATAAAACTCTTGCCCCCGTCGTCGCGGAGCTTACCGGCCTCGGCCTGTCGCGTCCCGACATCGCGCGACTCCTCTCACTCGCCCGCGACTCCTTCCGCTGTAGATCCACCGTCCCTAAGATGCAGTACCTTCTCCCTCTCTTCGGCTCCTCCGATAACCTCTTCCGGGCTCTCAAGAACAACAGGTACCTTCTCCCGAGCAGCCTCGATAAGGAGATTCTCTTAAATGAACTATTGAGTAGGGGCCAACGAAATGCTCTTATTTTTAGAGAACGGATTGTGGCACCCGCTCTCACCGGAGCTCAGTTTAATATTTTTTGAAACGGTACCTACTTCGAACTTTCAAAAAATCCACATTATTTTCTTCGCGAAGATTCCAAAACGTGCTCCGACCGACGAGTCGGCAAGATTCTTCCGAGTCTGCCCCTGCACCCACCCATTATTTTACCGCCTCCTGCCACCGCCACCGTAAACAACAACGCGCCGATCCAATCCGATGCCCCTAACCTCTCGCGATTAGGGCCATTTCAAAAAAAAAAACCCTCTCGCGATTAGGGTTTCCGCCGCCGCCGCGCTCAGCTCGTCTCCGCCTCCGGCTAGCCGTTCTTCGCGGACAGCCGCTCGCCGCCGCCGCCATGTACGGGCACCGCGGGTAAGCCAAGCCCCCCTCTCGGAACCCTCCCCTCGGTTCGGGGATTTTTTTCTCTATATCGTAAATCTGCCCGCGGGTTCACGATTCGCGTGCCGTAGGTTTGTTTACCCGTTTGATTTCGACATAGCGAGCTAGCGATTTCGTCGCTTGTATGGTGAGGAACCTGTTGTTTATTTCGAACCCGTCTACTAGGCTAGTCTTCAGTAAGAACCTCCGATCTGAAGGGATAACCTGTTAAGAGGGTGTAGGCTATCCGTTTATCACGAAACGAATTAAATGTGGATGAAAGATTTGTGGTATTCATCAAAGTGACCAGTTGAAAAGGGCTTGGATATGTTCAGAGCTCGATACTAGATAGGTGTTAACATTAGTAATAATTTTTACTGTACACATTTGATGGTCTGGAAAATAATAAATTCTGCATGCTGGTATTTAATCTGATAAGTTTAGTTGTTAGTTGGTATTGCTAGCTCTCAGGCTGTGACAAGATTATCAGTTTTCTTAACCTACATGATATACAATCTGTTGAGTTTCACCTAGTGCTAATTTTAATTACCTGAATTAAACATGTTTATCTTCTCCCCACTAAGATTAGCTACGAATTGTTGGATAGTTTTATGCTGGATTCTTAAGAATGAAATAAAAGCCATTTTCTGCTAATAATATGATATCAGCGTTTACTCTGTTCAAGTTAGCAAATGTTGTCTAAGCATTTCAATTTAGTTTATCTTGCAAGCCTTAATACATTCTGTAGATCCTTTATTTTCTGCTCAATTACCTTTATGTATTTGGGCTATTTTATGAAAATGGGATTGAGAGATGGGGGTATCTTCTCCTTTTTCTTTTTTTGGGACTGGATTATTTGAAGGGCAATGATGGGAAGCGGGGGGGTTTCGGATGGGTACGAGGGATCAAAGAGGCCACGAATGATGGAATCGAATCCATACTTCGCAGTGAACGCAGGGAGTCCGTTGGATGTCTCAAAGAGGGCCAGGATGATGGAGCTAGGCCCTCCCTATTTTGGAGCCATGGGCAGCAACGCCGGTGGCAGCGGCACCGGCTTTTATCCCTCCTACAGCGACAACTTGCCTGCAGGGGTTAGCGGTGGCCTCCAGAACTTTCCAGGGGTTCGTCTGCGAGGGCTCCCTTTTGACTGTGAGGACCTTGACATCGTCAAGTTCTTTACGGGTCTGGACATGGTGGACATCCTCCTGGTTCACAAGAATGGCCGCTTCTCTGGTGAGGCATTTGTTGTCTTCCCTTCGACCATGCAAGCCGAGTTCGCCCTGCATCGCAACAGGCAGAACATGGGCAGGAGATACGTGGAGGTGTTCAGATGCAAGAAGCAGGAGTACTACAGTGCAGTAGCTTCTGAGGTGAACCAGGGTGGTTTCGTCGACTCAGAGTACCGGCACACCCCACCTCCTCCCACACGCCCCAGGAAGCCGGCTGAAGACAAGAGCAGCATGGAGTACACCGAGGTGCTGAAGCTGCGTGGACTCCCCTACTCTGCTAGCACCGAGGACATCATCAAGTTCTTTGTGGAGTACGAGCTGACAGAGGATAACGTGCACATTGGATATCGCTCTGATGGGAAGGCCACTGGTGAGGCCTTTGTGGAGTTCCCCACAGCTGAGGTTGCGAAGACGGCCATGTGCAAGGATAAGATGACGATCGGGACAAGGTACGTGGAGCTGTTCCCATCAACCCCAGAGGAGGCGAGCAGGGCGAAATCGCGAGGCAGGCAGTGAGATGCTGGATCCTGGGCGGCGTGAGCAGCTGCATTGCGTTCGAGTTTTAGCTTTTTTTCATGCTTAATTGTATCGCAGTTGGATCGTGTTAGTTTGTGCTCCTGTTACTTCTACTCGCTGTGTGTGACTTTATGATGACGACCGAACTGCATGTTGAAAAAATTTGTGTATGGATGCTTCGCTGAGCTTGTAACCTCAACGTATCCTTCTTTTTTCTTCAGTGGGTATTATATGTAAACCTTTACTTGTACTACTTTGTTGATGTGGCTGCGAAAAATTGTCGATTATAATATTTGTTATCATGTTAATTGTGAATGAGAGATGGATGTATGCCCACTGTTTTTCAACTGAACATGTATGTAGACCTGACAGTAGCAATTCCTGCCTTACATTGTTGTTGTTGTAACTACTACTCTTTGTACACTGCTGGTGACGACATCTATGCATTTACATGTATGTGTGTCTCGTTTTTAATCTGGCAAGGAAAAGATAGTTAATTCATCTCAGCAATTCTTGCAATGTTCTCGTAACTTGGGGAAAAGAATATAAGCTTCTCAGGATCTTCTCCATAGCATAGCACATTGAAAAGAAGAAATACATGCAGAATTTCGATTGCATGGGTACTGGTCCATGTCTCTCAACTTGTGAGTGGTCCACTGGAGCCAACAAGACTTGCATTCTATCCGGGAAACAACAGCTCATAAGATGAACGTCTAGAGCTGTGAAGCTTCATCGGCGAAACCTCTTTGCAGCCAAGGTCCACAGGCTCCTCCTGACCCTACTGAAAGATTGAAACCTCTTTGCAGCCAAGGTCCACAGGCTCCTCCTGACCCTACTGAAAGATTATAGGCCAGCCACACAGCTACAGAGAAAAAGCAGGCTCCGCGGGCAGCTGCCTTTCAGCAGTTTAACCTGAAAATGATTGAAAATAGTTGTTGTTTCCCTTGGAGGCTTAGCCACAAGTGCATGCC
Source organism: Poa pratensis (assembly GCA_947311845.1). NCBI lineage: Eukaryota > Viridiplantae > Streptophyta > Magnoliopsida > Poales > Poaceae > Poa > Poa pratensis. The sequence goes on along the minus strand of CAMZMU010000033.1, from coordinate 5,401,935 downwards.
ACCCTCTGTATTTTGTCAAGACTAGATCATCTAGAACAGATGCAACTATTTACCAAACACTAGCTGTCTGTCTCACGGGCACTGACACAACCAGAAGCAAGCAAACTGTATACCCTAATATCTATTGGTAGTTTCAGATCAAATTAACAAACAGTTTACCCAGTCTGCATGTATTCTGGATAAGGATCGAACCATCTGGCTCCTGCATATCAGAAAAAAAGGCACGCTGTTGGTAGACACAAGATGTGTCCTTCCAGATTGGTAATAAACCCTGGCTTAGTATTTCAGTCATCTAGTCAGATTCCACACTGTTTGTATATTGAAACAAAATTACACAAGAAGTCCTAGTACGAGTAAGCATAAAAGAAAAGAAGAGAAAAAATTATACAATTTTTTGGGAATGAAATGGATGTAGTCCTGCTGTTTCAGCTGCATATGTATGTAGGTCTGATAGTAATGTTTCCCATTCGATGTTGTTGTAACTACTTCACAATGTAAACTGCTGATAAGAACATGTGTGTGTGCTTCGTTTTGCTCTGGCAAAGGAAAGAAGATGCACTAATCCACCTCGTCAAATTCAACTATAATTCTTCTGATCTCCTACGTTACAATGAATGCAATCCAAATTACAGTGAAACTGCCAGACTGGGGAAGAATTTAGGGACGATCACAACATTAGAAGTAGAAACATGAATGCTTTGGTGTAACATCAGGCTCCTTTCAGGAATGCATCTTGTCAATTTCATTCAGGTAGATATCCCACAGGAAGAGAAGAATTTCCAGGATACATCAATGCTTCCATCAGGGACCAAATCTTCTGCAGGCCTTGGTGTACATCTCTCTATTGCTAATGCGACAATTTCTACTAATCATATTGTTTAGGGTATTTCTTGAAGGTACACAAAATTGGAGCCATCCGGAGCTCTTGACCACTGATTGTTCTTGTCAAGATTTAGAAACTGGCACATTGCACCAATCATGAGCTGCTCTGCCATCTCTCACAAATGCTACAGAATGGATCTCATGAGCAGGATACCGATCTGGAGCACTACTAACATTGCTAATACTACAATAATTACCAATCTGAAGGTTCAGGCAATTTCTTGGGAAGCACGTGCCCTGCACATGCAGAAGTGCATCTTGTTAATTTCTTGCAGGTAGACAAATGGAGCCATTGAAAGCTCTTGGCCGCTGAATGGCCTTGTCAACATCTACAACCTGCCACACAAAACCAATCTGTAAAATGAAAAAAAATCAGTCAGTAAATGTAACAGTAGATACTGTCAGAAGCAGCAGAAAATTATCGAACTGAGAGCATGTCGAATATCTTCTAGTGACGGACGGATCCATCAGGAAGACAGTAAACTTTCTCAGTTTGAAGGTTAATGAACACATGGTATCCTGCCTTAAGGCTGTGGATATATCATATATGCATGTGATTTGAAGCCTCTTGGCAATACTTTCCACAAAATTGGCATGCACACGCACTCAATTCCGAAACCAAGGACTTAAATAGCAGAAAAATGTAGCCATGCAGCAAGAACCACGAGAGTATGCAAAATGGCTTGTTCAACAACAATTTTTTGTATGAAATAAAGTAGCTAAGATAGTTAATCTGCAGAAATTATCTTAAAACTCTAAGGATCCTATCACAACAATTCTGTAGGCCAGTTGTTGATCCGTTATGAGGTTTTAGGTTATAACAACTTTTTATAGTTCATAGGTTGGGAATCAAAGAAAGACAAATTTAGGTAAGAGCAAGTACTTGTGGAGTCAGCCCTACAATCCTTTTTCTATATAAAAATGAATAAAAAAGTTCACGAGTTTGTTGTCCTGTATTAGGAAGCATTGGGCTGAATAATTTCTTGAAATCATAGACCAACACGTATCATGATCACCATTTAAAAAATATGCCACTGAATTATTTGAGCAACACATCCATATTCAGTTCTGCCGCGTACACTAGCATACAAAAATGCCTAAATTCTAAGTTTCAGATCTACATGTTCTTCAGCTCTTAAATGCTAACTTGCTAAGTTTCTGGATCTACAAGTTTTTTCTGCTGCATAAAGTCACATGATACTCAGCAAGTACTTCACTGCCAATGAGTACCTACATTATTAAAACAAAGGATGGTGGAGGAACAACACATTTCTGATTTGTTTTACTTCTATTCATTTCTTTTCTTTCTGGCAGTATTTTAGAAATACCTTTCTGCATTAAATTATGGTGGAGGAACAACACATTTCTTAATTATACAGTACACTCCCAGTTGAAAATTTAAGAAACAATCACAAGTTTAGAAATAAACACAGAAATGTTTGCCCTGCCATTTCTCTTATAAATGGCACCATTGCTACATAGGATGGAATAAAATTTCAGCATGCCTTGGTGTTCACCTCTCTATATCTAATTTCCTGGGCTTTCCCCAAAAAAAAAAGTAAATTTCTGGGTTTTCCCAACACAAAGGCAGTTTCCCATGTACATGTTGAAGATGGCAGACTCCTTGAGTGCATCACTGCATCTTTTCAATTTCTTCTAGGTAGGTATCCCAAAAAACAGAAGAACTTCTAAGTAGATAGTTGGATCCATCGAGGGCTCTTGAGATTACAACCTGTCATATCATACCAATCAGTAAAATACATAGCTGATGTAGTCCACTAGCCTGCCAACTTCGTCCAGATCCAGCAACGGCTGCATAACAGTTACACCAGATGGCAGGTTCTTGGTTCATACAAATATCAATCTAGTAGGCACTTCCCTCCGCAAGCGGCGACATACTCTTCGGCGAGGTGCGGCGCAACTTCCTTGTGAGGGCATGAAATCGGTGAAGCTGTCAGACTCCTTCCAGGAGTGCATCTTGTCAATTTCTTGCAGGTAGGTATCCCACAAAAAGAGGAGAATTTTCAGTCTATGCATCTAAATGCAACTTCAACACTTCCATCAGGGACAAAATTTTCTGCCCTCATTGGTGTACATCTCTTTATTGCTAATGCTACTATTAATACTAATCTGAATGTTCAGGCAATTTCTTGGGGAGCACATCCACTGTACATGCAGAATCTTTCAAGCCTCCTTTATCACAGAAAATTCCTTCAGATACACAATTGGAGCCATCCAGAGTTCCTAACAACTGTTAGGTGTCAAGATCTACAACCTGTTCTCTTGCTACATCATAGCAGTCAGTAAAATTCAAAAGCTGATACGTCGACTATCCCGTCCTATCATCCAGATCTGGCAACAACAGCATATAATGTACACATTTTAACAACAGGATACTGGTTCATGCAAACATCAATCTAGCAAGCACTTCCCCTCTGCAAGCAGCAGCATAGTCTTCAGCAAGGTGTGGTGCTTTTCCCTTGTGAGGGCATATGAAATTCTTCACGAATTCCTTCTCGCCGACCTTGACAATCGTATGGTAGCCGCACTTGCGATCTAGCAATCCATTTTTCTTAAGAAACTTTACAACATAGTGCCTGGGTCTGATCCGGCCCTCCAGGCTGTAAAGCATGAATGAGGGGTGACGAGCAATGTACGCCGATTCCAACCCCAACTCGGTGTTGAAGAAATCACACCTACGCTGCAGCGACTCCTTTGACCTCCGTAGCACGGCTGGGGCCTTAGAGACAACACTGACCACCTCGGCATCCGACCACCTGAACGTGTTCTTCAAGTACTCTACTTTGGCAGCGATCTTCTCCTCGTTGAAGAACGACACAGCCTGAAGCGCTTGTCTGAACATCCCAGAGCCACGGGGCACACCTAGACCTTCAGCACATGCAACCATCCTCCGGACATGCTCCGGGTTGGCGGTCAGCATCCAACGGACATGAATGCACAGCTTGGTAATATCGGAATCACATAGCCCGCACTCCCGCAGGAGCACGACATTCGGCTTGACCACCTTGTCGAGGCTGCATCTCAGATATGCGTTGTTCTTGAGAGCCCGGAAGAGGTTCTCAGAGGAGCCGAAGAAAGGGAGGTAGTACTGCAGCTTGGAGACGATGGATCTATACCGGAAGCGGTCGCCGGCGAGTGAGACCAGGCGCGCGATGTCGGGACGCGAGAAGCCGAGGCCGGTGAGCCCTAGAACGACGGGGGCCAGGGTACTCTCGACGCCAGCACAGAGTAACCGCGGGTCCTTGGCGACGGCGGCGGCGACGTCGGCGCTGGAGACGCCGAGGCCGGAGAGGAAGGCGAGGACGGCGTCGGGCTTCGAGGGGACTTGAGGTGGGAGAGCTTCGCGGAGGCCTTGAGGGCCTGGGCCCGGGTGAGGCCGCAGGTGTCGACGAGATAGTCCCCGACGGCGAAGCTAGGGTTTGGTGAAATGCGGGGCGCGGCGGTGGCGGAGAGGAGGCGGTGGAGAGCTGGGTTGTTGGGGGAGGCGACGGAGGAAGAGGAGAGGAGATGTGTGAGGATGGAGCGACGGAGGCGTAGCATGGCTGGTGCAGGCGATGGCGCTGTGGCGGCGCCGCCGGCAACGGTAGGATTTCCCGTACGGTCGTCGGGGTCGACTGAATTGGTTCGAGTCAGTTGCGACTTGCGAGGAGGCAGTGTGGCGTGGGTCTCCTTCATGTGGCTTATTGGGCCTGAAGCTCGCGTCGTGCAGGCCCATGATCATATCTCTACCTCTATAGTATGCCATTAGCTTTCTTAATCTCCCGTTGATCTTTTAAATCTTCTGCAACACGGGTCTGCGGTGTTAAGGATTCTGGAAAATTGATTCTTGGAAAAAAAGGATTCTGGAAATTTATGTTTAGAGATTTTCCGTTCTAGAATATACTTGGGAGAATTTCCGTTTTCCAGGATGATAAAAGGAGAGGAAGTTAAATCATAATAAATAAGGAAAAGGAGTAGCACTAAAAAAATGTAGGAAAAATCAAGTGTATGAATAGGGAAAACTTATAGCATTGGGATGGTATGTATAATTAAATTGTATAGGAAAATGGATCCTCTTTGATTATGGTGAAGGAATTTATAGGGAGGACAAAGGAGATCACAAGTAGATAATACTAACTATTCTGAGATGAGTACTTTGGATTGGACTCGTAAGATGTTGCATGCTGGTCTGAACTTCCAATATATGAGTATAGTGGCCAAAATCGTGGCAGAGCTGAGTCGCTGACAACCGACAGTGATATGACGTGCTGAGTGGGCGGTTGAACGGACACTATCAACAGTTTTGTTGCAATAACTGTTAGCAGTTTCCTGGACGTGTCCTCTTCAGCTTCTGCACCTCTCGTCTTCTACATGTAACCTGTGGTTTTTGGTGACTCTTCATTTAACTCCTCATGTATTTAAACTGATCGATGCAATACATATCAATTAGAGCGACTATTGCTATTCGCTTTCATGGTATCAGACTTGTACGATCCATCTCTCTATCCCGATGGCTCCCTCCCGTGAGGAACTGGCCGCTAGACCATCGTTCCCCTCACGCTGGATCTCGAGGCCGGCAACTATCTCGCTTGACGTCGACAGTTTGAGATCGCCCTCACCAAGTATGCTCTTGACGAGCACATCGCTGAGCCGGTCGCCACCGGCACCACCGTAGTCGACCCCGCGTGGCGTCGTCGCGACGCCTTGGTCCTCTCATGGTTGTACGGAGCCATCTCCCCTTCTCTCCAAAGCATGTTGTTGCACTCCTCCTCGACGACCACCGCGCGCTCCGTCTGGCAGGAGATCGAGGACCTTCACCGCGACAACACCGACACCCGTGCGGTTCTCCTCGAGGAAGAATTCTACAGCCTTCAACAAGGCGATTTATCGACGGCTGATTACTGCAAGAAAATCAAGGGTCTTGCTGACGAGCTCGCCGGTCTTGGCGTCACCATTGCAGACCGTAACTTGGTCCGCAAGACCCTCCGTGGCCTCAATCCTCAGTATGCCAACATGCGGATGAACTTGGGCATGCGAGTGCCCCTGCCTTCCTTCACCGAGCTGCGTTCTACACTTCTCCTCGAGGATATGTGTTCTGGCCCATCATCGGCGCATTCTGCGTTCGCGGAAATTCTCTCGCTAAGGAGAATGAACGCCCTGGGGTTTCCTCTGCCGTGTTTTAGCAGTCCAACACCACCAACACCTCTGGTGGTGGTAACAGCAACACCGGCGGACGTGGCGGCAGCCACCGTAACGGCCACCGTCGCCGTAATAACAACTGCAGTGGCGGCAGCGGTGGTTACGGCGCCGGAAGTTCCTACGGCAACAACAACATAAGGGCTGCAGCACCACAGTGGCCCTCCTTCAGCAATCCTTGGGCAGGGTCGATTCAAATGTGGCCTGGTCAGCCACTTCGACCTGGACAAGGCACTACTAGGAAACTGCCTTTCTATGGATCACTTTTTGTGGCCCACCAAGTAGCCATGCGCCACAAAAAAAAATCTGTGGCGCACCGAGCACCATGCGCCACAGAAAGTCACATTTCTGTGGCGCACATGTGACTTTCTGTGGCGCGCATGGCCAGGTGCGCCACAGAAATGTGACTTTCTGTGGCGCATGGTGCTGGGTGCGCCAGTGCGGCACAGATTTTTTTTCCAGATCACACCCCCCCGTGGATCGCCTTTTCAGTTCTGTAAACAAGAAAAGAAAATGATAAAAATTTCAAAAAATAAAATCCTTTGACATGTAGTTTCGTTTTAGTGTCTAGTTGGTATAGAAATTTTGAAATATGAATTTTGACCTTTTTTGCAAAAAACAGAAAAAAAAACTTTGCAGGGGCATAACTTTTCCATACGATGTCGAAAAAATGCGTTTAATATATCAAAAAAATCGTGAGAAAAAAGGAGCTCGATTTCACCCGGGTTTACCCGGTGAACTTTTCTCAGATTCGGCAAATTCCAAAAGAGTAAAAAGTTATTTTCAAACAGAAGATTTTTTCTACAAAATCACAAAAAAATAAAAAAATTTGAATTTTTTTTTGTGGCGCACGGTGGCGGGTGCGCCACATAATTGTTGGGCGGGATTCGAAATTTGAATCCCGCCCAAGCTCTTCTCTCCTCTCTTTTCTCCTTCTTCTCCCTCTCTTTTCTCCTTCTCTCCTCCACTTCTCCTCTCCTCCTCTCCCTTCTCCTCTCCTCCACTTCTCCTCTCCCCTTCTCCTCCACTTCTCTTCTCCCCTTCTCCTCCCTCTTCTCTCCTCTCCTCTCCTCCACTTCTTCTCTCCTCCTCCTCCTCCTCCTCCTCCTACACCACCCCGGCGATCTACTCCTCCACCTCCACCCCGGCGATCTCCTCCTCCACCTCCACCTCCGACGACACCCTCCTCCACTCCGGCGACCCCCTCCTCCACCCCGGTGACCTCTCCTCCGGCGACACCCTCCTCCACTCCGGCGACCCCCTCCTCCACCCCAGCGACCTCTCCTCCGGCGACCTCCACCTCTGGCGACCTCCGGCGACATCCTTCTACTCCTCCACCATCTCCGGTGACCCCCATCCTCCACTCACCCACCTATGGCCATGGCCACGGGCAACACGGCCTCCGACGAAATTCCGACGAAATTCTGGCGAAATTCCGGCGGCCAGATCTACATCCAGATTTGGATCTAGATCTGGCCGCCATTTTTTTTTGAAATTCAAAAAACAATTTTGTGGCGCATGGTGCTGGGTGCGCCACAGAAATATTTCTGTGGCGCACCCAGCACCATGCGCCACAAAATCTGGGTATTTCTGTGGCGCACGGTGGGGTGCGCCACAGAATTTATATTTTTGTGGCAAGGATTCTGAGGCGCACCCACCATGCGCCACAGAATCCTTTTTTGGTGCGCCACTAAAAGGAATTCTCCTACTAGTGAGGTCTTCTCGGCCCTGGTCCACAGCGTCAGGCCTGCATCACCAATCAGCCAATAATGTCCCTTGCCGCGCCGACGTGGACAGGTTTTAGCGCCGTGTTTTTGACTCCGAGCTACAACACATCTGCGCCAACTACATGGGATCAACAACAATTGATGCACTCCTTCAACACCATGACTCTCACGCCACCAAGAGATGAATGGGTCATGGACACCGGCGCCTCGGCTCACATGACATCTGCCCCTGGTAATCTCCAATTCCATCTTCCCTCTTCCGCTGCACATTCTCCAGTAGTGGTAGGCAATGGTTCTTTTCTTCCTGTCACATCCACCGGTCACACCTCCAATTCTACTCCCACCCAAACCTTTCATCTCAATAATGTTCTGGTTTCTCCCAACATAATTAAAAATCTTATATCCGTCCGTCAGTTTACCACCGATAATAATTGTTCCATGGAATTTGATCCTTTTGGTCTTTCTGTGAAGGACCTTCGCACGCGGAACGTGATTATTCGGTGCAATAGTCGTGGAGATCTTTACCCTTTCCAGATGCCCTCCACCGTGTTCGCTGCCTCCACACGACGTCCTCCTCAACCTTGTGGCATCGTCGTCTAGGTCACATTGGTCGTGAAGCTCTTAATCATCTTGTGAAATCTTCTCATATCGCATGTAATAAAGAACCTCCTCTCAATGCTCTTTGTCATGCCTGACAGCTTGGACGTCATGTACGACTTCCATTTGAGAATAATTACTCACATGCCACCACTAAATTTGATCTTGTTCATTGTGATTTGTGGACGTCACCACTTTTTAGCATTTCTGGGTATAAATACTATTTGGTTATCCTCGATGATCACACTCACTATGCGTGGACTTTTCCACTGTGTTTGAAGTCTGATGTGTTCGCCACCATAAAGAACTTCTTCGCCTATGTCCGGACTCAATTTGGCACTATCGTTCGTCGTGTCCAATGTGACAACGGTGGTGAGTTCGATAATACAATTGCTCGCAGCTTCTTCCACTCTCACGGCATTGCACTCCCCATGTCGTGTCCACACGCATCACAACAAAGTGGTCGAGCAGAACGGATCCTTCGCACCATCAATAACATCCTTCGATCCCTACTCTTTCAGGCTAGCATGCCCCCTGTATATTGGGTGGAAGCTCTTCATGCCGCCACCTTCCTCCTCAATCGCCACCGTTCCAAAACCATAGTCTTTTCCACTCCTTACTTGGTTCTCCATGGAAATCCTCCAGACTATAGTCATCTACGAGTGTTTGGGTGTCTTTGCTACCCCAGCATGTCGAGATCGATCTCCACTTTGTTCATGAGCGTGTTACTTTGGGGGAGGCACGTGTTCTACATGTTCCAACCTCTTCCCAGTATGCAGACATCTTCATCAAGGGCTTGCCAACGCCGCTGTTTCGGGATTTTCGTCCCAGTTTGAACGTCCGCTCAGCTCCCGCGCCATCTGCGGGGGGTGTTAGCAGTTTCCTGGACGTGTCCTCTTCAGCTTCTGCACCTCTCGTCTTCTACATGTAGCCTGTGGTTTTTGGTGACTCTTCATGTAACTCCTCATGTATTTAAACTGATAGATGCAATACATATCAATTAGAGGGACTACTGCTATTCGCTTTCAATAACAATCCTATGGACTTAATTTGTTTTTAGCAACCCCTCGCGGCGCTCCCCAGGGCGCCGCCGGGGGCTCCCCATACCGCGCCTCCCCAGGCCTCCCTCCGCTGATCCATCGAGCCGCCGTTGCCGCCGGCTCTCGCCGCGGCGGCGGCAGACCCAGCCGCCACGAGGTGGTCTGGGGGTGGTTGCCTGGAGTTCGGCGGCAGAGTTGCTGGGGCGATGAAGTCGCCGTAGCTCTAAGCAGCGGTCAGGGCGGCGTCCCTGGCCAGGGTGGTGGCGGAGGTCGACTTTCGGCGGCGCGTTCTTTGCCGGCGGCGGGATCTGGTGCTGGGAGGGGTTGGATCCTGAATGGGTGATGGCCTCCTCCTCATCTCCTCCTTGCTGCATGGCTTTTTCGGCCGGATCTGAGAGAAGATCGCCCCTGTTTTTGCCGTCTTCTTCCTCGTTGCTGGCCTTCACCGGTGGGGTTTGGAGTGGCAGATCCATAGGGTACCGGCGGGTGGCGAGGGGGCTACTTGCTTGGCTTGAATAAAGGTGGTGGTCCTAGGGTTCCAAATCGCGCGAAGACGAAGATCTGCTTGACGCCGGTACCTTGAACTGGCAAGAGTGTCGAGTTTCGGAAGGCTCCGCCGGTGATTTATCATGGGCTAATGCCTAGAGATTGCTGGATCGGGGGGGATTCGGTCGCACCGGAGGGAGCGGCGTGAAGCTCTGCTTCTGTGCCATCATGGGCAAATCCATGATGTAGTCAGAGGCGGGAAATGTCATGAAAGCTGAGATTAAAGGACTAGCAAATGGTGATTCGAGGCTTTGCGACGATGAGGAACTTGCTTGGAGTTGAAGGAGTCGGAGCAGCGGTATGTTAGTGGGGGCAACAACACAGGTGAAGTTCAAAGTCCTACCTCGCAGGGTGAAAATCTAAGGTCTGGCCTTAATTGGTTGTGCCTGGCAATGGTCTCGATGAAGGCATTGTTTTGTGAGGGGGACTATCTTCAGGGTGAAAACCCATGACCTCGGTCGGGTGACGACGGCGCTTGTGCACTGTTTCCTTCTTAAAGGCGTTGCTTTTGGAGTGTTTGGACATCAGGTGTTGTTTTGGTGGTGGTTGTGCTGCTGCTGCAAGGACTGTAACTCTATAGTGGGATTTTTCTTTTTTGTTTCTTCTTCTTATTGTCTTTCGGCTGTGTGCATCCGTAATACCTTTGGTTATTGCGTTGTTGCAGAGGCTGAGTGTAATTGGTATCGGCTTGATATTAATATATATACTCTTTATCTAAAAAATAACAATCCTATATATTAAAAAATTGCATTTATGTCATTCTCTCTTGCTGTTTCTCTCGACATGTTTTTGCAAAAAAATAACCCTATAAATTCGATATTTTATATAAGCACACAATTTCCTTGCAAATTGACACAAGTAAACAGCAGCAGTATATATAATCTATAATATCGAAATTGGAGCAACCCACCAAGGTTAATTCTCTCAATATGCTAGCATGCCACATCACATCTGCCAGTTTTAGTCTAGTTGTATGCCACGCCATGTTCTTCCATCACATTTTTTTCTTTTCCTGGACCTCATGCTGCGATTTTATCCTATCGTCTTCCCTCCGGCATGATGATCTTCTCTCTCCTTTCTGTTCCTCTTCATCTTCTCCACTAAAGTACTCACTGCGTATTTATTTATCTTGTGTTCTGGGTTTGGTCAAAGTAAATTTTTGTCAAGTTTGACCAAGAATGTAAGAAAAAATATCAGCATCCATGATACTAAATACATATAATATGAAAATATACTTTATAAAATTTTAACTATATAATTTACATTGTAAATGTTGATATTTTTCATAAATATTTAGTCAAACATAACAAAGTTTGAATTTCACTAAACCCAAAATGAAAAGTAAATAAAATGGAGAGAGTATTACGGAGAAGCAATTGATGCCATTTATTGTCTCTTTTCATCTTCTCGTGGAAAGGAATGTAGGAGTAACGATGGAATCGGTCTCCCCTTTTAAGTAGTGGGGTTCCTCATTTTCCATGTAATCACTGCAGCTTGATGTTCATGTTCCGACTCCCGACTCAATATCCGGCAATTCTTAATGTTCGTGTCACTACTCAATATCCGGCAATTTTCACTGTAGGAGAGTCAGTGTGGCTCTGAAGCCACCATTATCGGGTCGCCTGAGAGAAAACTGAACACTTGCCATTGTCGTTGTGCCACTGCCGCCGTCTGCTCGGCGATTCTGCATCCCTCGACGGTACAAACACCTCGCTTGTCTGCTACTCTCTTAAATCCTCAATCTTAGCATGGATTCTTCCTTCCGACCCATTCAACCTATTCATGTCTCTTCGGGGACATCCGATAAAAATGGACGATACAAAGAAGATTAGCATGTCCCTGCGCAAGGGTGACATGCACAAATCGAGAAACTGGATGGTGGATGATGACAATAGTTTATGGAATGATGCGTCAGCCAATCCTCTCACCCATCTCGATCTGCCAGCTCCATCTTTTCAGGAAAGTTTGGTGTATATTTAGATAACTTGATTTATGTGGTATTCTACTGTCATTTGTCTGTTCTTTGCAGGAAGTCACTCACTACAGAATTAGACAGATAAAATTACCATGTATTTTCTCAAAAGTTTATGTCACGTTGGGATGAAGCATAGCATCATCGATTTCCTTTTTTCTGATTATATGAACGATATGACACAGGTTGAAATTGTTTGTACACTAGCATCACTAACAGGTGTGGTTAGTTGAATCGAACTATCAGGTTGCTCTCTTAATTTTTTTAAATCGATGTTGTACTATTATGGTGCTAGCTGCAGCTAGCTTATGGCAACACTACTCGTGGTCTTCTTACTTACAACCTATGTGTCGCTATATCATGATTTGTCTGTGCCCAACAAATATTTGGCTACCCATTATTGTAAATTATGTTCATAATCCCATTAGATAGGCAAACAATTATCGGCACCCTTGGAAAAGATGGCATGATACCCCTTTCTGGTTTAGACCATATAACAGTCTCTGCACTACGTTTTTAGGTGGCAAGCAAAACATACCACTAAGTCAATAATCATAGTGGTCAACTGGTCATGAGTTGTTTAAATTTAGCTCTCAGTACTTCTCGTAGAATGTCTACATCAACATCGTCTTCCAATTTAATCAACCTTGTCGCCATATTCTTTGTAAATAGTTGTCTCACACGGCAAATGTAGCTCATTAATCAAAGTGAAGAGGTAGGTCTAACTTCAGTGCATTGAGTAGATGATAACTTCATAGCTCTATACTTGACCATGGTTAGAATCGTACCTACCCACTTTCATATATAGAGGAAAGGCTAGACCCAACAGCTATAGAATCGCAATGCATCGTTGCAATTTCTGAAAGAGAGGAGGTTGGCATTGGGTGCACACGTAGGAGATAAATAGTACGTAGTACCATGGAGTGGTTTTCCCAAATTATAAATATCAGTTTGCTCTTCTTGTATTTTCTAGCCACTTAGATGACTGAGTTTTGCGGGATCGTTTGGAAATGGTAGGTCTCAGGATGGCAAACAGGTAGATCACTGGGACTGTTAGATCTTTATCAGCTTGTCACGCATACGTTCCAACAAAGGTGATGGCATGAGACACAAGGAGTCAAGATGATATAAGATACCAGCAATCAGAACTCTTGCAGTGTTGCGAGATTATGTTGGCACTATTGCAGGACTTGATAGTCAGTCTTGTTCTCGTTACCCAACTTGACCCGCTCATAAATTCAGAAAATTATTAAGACAGGTCACAAGCTAACAGCTCCCATTGAGATCAGGTTAATCTGATTGCTCACATGAATAAAAACAAGTCTTCTGCACTGAAACGGTGGATGTGGTAGTACAATGGGATGAATTTTTTCAGTTTTTTTTTGACATTTCAAAATATTTAAACCGTCAGGGGTTTTGATATTCGTGCCCTATTTGCTTCCCTAGAGTTTGCATATAGCCGCTCGGAGATTTCAGAAATGTTTTGTTGGGATTCACACATGTTTCCATTAAATTATCATAAAAAATACCAGAAGCGAAACATGTTGCACCGATGCTTCTTTCAGGGCCAAACTTTCACAAACCCCACCATGTGTTCAATTGAAGTTTCATAAACGCTTCTAAATACTATGCAGATGCTTTGCTCAGGGCCAAACTTCCACATGTGTTCAATACAACTTATCTCAATGTCCTGGCTGATTTCCTATAGGAAGCACCTTCCCCTGTACACGATGAAGCACCGAGACTACTTTCAGGAATGCATCTTGTCAATTTCTTTCGAGTTATAAATGAAATAATAATCTAAGTAGTACAAGTTTCCGCATGATTGGAAATTTAAGGAACCGTCCAACTAACTAAATCCAACGGTTGATAGATAGAAGGTACTATAAATTACCAAAAAGGAAGTATTGAAAAGTACAGAATTATTAATTAATTGTATTTCGTAAAATGGTAGACATACTTAATTGGGTTATTTATCAGGCTGTCCTCAGTTGTGTCCATGACCTCAGTTTTACCCTCAGTCGCAAATGGTCCTCAGTTTTGCCCCTAGTCTGTGCGCAAGGACTCATTCTGTGACTCTTGCCGTCTCCGTCAGGACTGCTGACTTGTGGGACCCAGAAGACAACCGGTGGCCGCGGCTTGTGGGACCTAGAATAGAACCGTTGGCGTGGCTTGTGGGACCCAGTTGTTGACCGTTTACTGGCGGCGGCGTGTGATGTAAAAGCGGCGGAGCGCGACCTCGGAGCTCGCAGCGGTGAGCACAAAAATCAGCCGAGCGGGAGAGCGGCCACGCGCAGAGGTGGGCGGCGACCCCTGTTGGTAGGAAGGAGCCGGGCGCGGGCGACGGAGAAGGCGGCGTCCACGGGTAGCGCCGCCGACAGTGCGAAGATTGCCGTGGAGGGCGCGGCCGTCTGGTACAGCTACAGGGGCCGTGCGCGTAGGCTTTGAGATCCCCTTCGGCTCCGGGCGGTCGCGAATCGAGCTCGATGTCTTCTTCTAGCTCCCGCGCCACCTCGCGGATCGAGATTCCGGCGCGCATGGAGATGATCTTCCTCTGTCCACGGTGCCGGGCGGACGTTGTTCGGAGGATTTCGCGCACAGCGAACAACACTAATCGTCCGTTCTATGTGTGCAGGCAGAATGGGGTAAGAATCGGAGCAATTTCACTATTTTAGTGCTGCGAAGAATGGGGTAAGAATCGGAGCAATTTCACTAAATTGATGTGTTTGGCGTTATTGCAGATAAAATGTTTCTTTCTCTGGGTCGATGTTCTGGCCAAGACGCTAATGATTGAACTGCTAGATGACCACGAAGAATGGTTGCCCATCGTGCCACAAACGGCAGCGGCCGTAGCGCGAGCTCCGGAAGAAGAGACGGAGGGTGGAGCACGCATTGATGCTATTGAGCTTAGGAGGTTGAACCAGAAGATTAAGAAGCTCGAAGATCAAGCACAAATTCCCCTTTGCAATTACATTTGGGCATTTGTAGGTGTGGTAATCGCACTAGGTGAAATGTTGAAATTGTATGGAAAGGCATGATGTTGGGAGCAATTTGTAAGTTTGAAATTGTATGAAATGTTTGAAATTCAGAACATTTATCAATGAAATGCAGCTCAGGACAAAATAGGATTCTGTCAAAAAAAAGTGAGAACAGACTAATGGGCCAACTGCATCCAATTAGGCCCATTCGTAGTGGGCAAATGGGATTCTCTGAAAAAAAAGGTGAGAAGGGTAGAAAATGAACAAAAATGGTGTGGCTGGGACTCGAACCCACGACCGCTTGGGTTGGTTGCCTGAAGGGCTGCGCTGGTAACCGGTGGGAGAGATGAGGAGATATTGAAAAGGAGAGGGAACGAAGCTATCTATAGTTAGTGTATGACTTGGTTTTGGATTTGACTACGCATTTTTGTACTGATTTTTTTGTCACGTTGCTTAACCACTTGTGTAGTTCTATCTTTGGGCACACATAAATTTGAGATTTGGGCACGTTTAGTTTGATATTTGGGCAGGTTGCTTGACCACATGTGTAGTTTAATCTTTCAACACACATTGTTTTTTGAAACAACTCTTTCTTTATTAATTTGATATTTGGGCACGTTTAGTTTGATATTTGGGTATGTTTAGTTTGATATTTGGGCAGGTTGGTTGACCACATGTGTACTTCAATCTTTGAACACACATAGTTTTTTGAAACAACTCTTTCTTTATTAATTTGATATTTGGGCACGTTTAGTTTGATATTTGGGCATGTGTTTTTTGAAACAACTCTTTTTTTTTGCGTAACCACTTGCTCTATGAAAACCTTAGGGCACGAACTTTTTTGACACATATAATGACTTGATAGATGCAAACGAGTACATAGGAAAACACATATACACGACCATAACATAGATATATAAATAAAAGCTCTTACATATAACACGACAAACATAAAAGCCCTAGATAAAAAGTTAACAAACGACACAACATCAACATAGTAGTAGAAATTAAAAGCCCTAACACACTAGGGCAACTCCATCTTCACGACAACCGGCCTGATGCATGCCTTTAGCACCGTCTTCACTCCTGCTCCTCCTCCTGGCCGTTCTCTCCGAGATAGTACGGGAGGCTGTGGATGTTGCAGTTGGGGAAGATGCTCGCCACGTCGGTGAAGAAGTTGTACGTGGTGAAAGCGATGAACTCCTGCCCACCAAAAAACACCTGGCCGAGCAGGTAGTAGGCATCGAAGCGGTTGGTGAAGATGGCGCGGTAGCCTGTCGGCGTCGAGCCGGCGTGGGGACGCAGTTCCTCGAGGCGGAACATTCTCGGAGAGCCCGCCGGGAGGTGGTGAAAGCCCGCACGGAGGAACCCCTCGGCAAGGTCACGAGCACCCCTCCAGGGTGAGATCGCCCACACGCGGAGTTCGTTCTCGACGATGACTCCGGTGGGTACCGCCTCTCCGGCACGGTGGTTGGCAAGCGGAAGGTGGGGGCGTTGAACTGCATCCTCTCCTCGCCTCGCTTCGCTTCGAGAGTGCTTTGGAGTTGGGTGAAGAAGAGAGAAGGGCGGCGCAGATGGAAGGTGTGGAGAAGAGACGGAGGGTTGGGTGGTTTAAATAGGGATAGAGCGCCGCATCTGTATGCGTTCAAACGAGGCGTGTCGATCCATATGCGTCGTAACTGAAACACTGCCGCATCTGTATCACGCGTGGTGTTTAATGGCTCTGAAAGTCTGAATCAAGCGGTGCATCAGCTTCTGCGTGGCGAGTGAACGAGGCGCGCGCGCATGCATGCAAATGGCGTGGTCTCTCGCGCGTGCATGCAGACGCTGAGACGACCGACGGCCTGCAACGCTGAGACGAACGAGGCCTGCAAACGCTGAGACGAACATGACGGCCTGCAAACGCTGAGACGAGCGCCGCCTTGGAAAGGCTGAGACGAGCGCGGTGCAGCACGGCCCGGCCCAACGGTTCATCGTGCGTGCCCTCTCCGTTTTAAAAAAACATTCCTCCAGCCAATCAGGTTGCAGAAGGAGGCATCTCGCGGATCGCGGTTGGATCGGACGGGTGCAGTAGGCTTGGGTTGGATCGACGGTGCCTTCTAGAAGGTTTGACCAAGATTTGACTTGAGCATAAAAAATAAAAAAATCCAAAAAATGAAAAAACTCGCGCACATTGTCTCCTTATGACATATACTAACGTCTCAAATTAATAAACAAGGTGTACATACATTTCAAACGAAATGAATGCATGATATATCAAAACTCAAACTATGAAGTCCAATGTTGAGTAGAAGTGGTTTTGGATGTGTAACATGAAATTTTGAAAAAACTCACCAAAGCTTCATTTTAGAGTAACTAAGAAGGATCCGGGCTTATTTTTTCATTTTCATGTTTTAAACTTGTTTAAATGTTGGTCAAACTTAGGTTTGACCAATTTCAAAATAATCATAATAAATTAAAAAAAATCAAAAAAATGAAAAACCTGCGCACATAGTCTTCATATGTCATATACTGATGACTCTAGTTGATAAACAAGGTCTAGGTACATTCAAACGAATGCATGGATCTGGTGTCATATCTCAAATCTCAAACTATGAAATCTTAGGTTGAAGAGAAGTGGCTTTGCATTTGCAACATTAAATTTTGAAAAAACTCACCAAAGCTCATTTTGGAGTGACTAAGAAGGATGCAGGCTTAATTTTTCATTTTCATGTTTTAAACTTGTTTAAATGTTGGTCAAACGTAAGTTTGACCAATTTTTAAAATAATCATAATAAATTAAAAAAAATCAAAAAATTGAAAAACCTGCGCACATAGTCTATATATATAGAATAGATGTCTAGGTAAGTTATTTGGCTGATTTAGACAATGTCGAAAAAAATCTTGCTTACAAATGAGGCCGTTTACCCTACCTTCGGAGCTCGTTTCTAGCACATTTTTCATGAATGTGAGTTTACTTCCCAAAAGGGCTCGGATTTTGACATTATTCAACAGAAATACAACAAAAATAGTTCTAACATAGATCCCACATCATTCAACACAAATACAACAGCATTCATAAGGGTTGTTTCATAGAAATACAACATCATTCATAATGTTTCATAGAATCTTGGTGCTTTTTGGCACCACTTTGCTCCTTGTGATCCTTGTGGCACTTGCCACCAATTTGCTCCTTGTGCTCCTTGTGATCACTGTGCTCACTGCTTCTTCTCTTCTCCTCTTGGGTGTCGGTAACTTAACTTTCTTCTTCGAACAGACCACAGAGCTGTACAAAAAGTGAGATAATTTTCAGCATCATTTGGAGCAGAACATAAAGTGATAAATGTACAACAAATTCGAAAACACTAATATTGCCAAGATTTACATACCTAGCAGAACTCACAACCACAGATTTTTTTGGCTAGACCGAAATTTAGCCCCGTGTGCAAGCCCGGTCCAAGATTTTTGGACCGGGTCGGGCTCCATGGCCATGTATAGTGTGGAGACACCACTCATCGATGCCACAAAGGATCACCTTAATCCCCCGAGCCTTCCCACAAAGAGAAAAGTTTCGATCCACTATGGGACCCATGGGGCGGTCGCCAAACCCATATTGCTTCACTTCAAAACCTAGGAAGTACTCCAACTCCCCCATCATGGACATCTCAAACTTGCTAGTCATAAGCTTGGCAAACTCATCATTGAAAGCATTGTTAGTAGGACCAACTATGATATCATCAACGTAGAGTTGGCATATGAAAAGGTCCCCTACAACTTTCTTGGTAAAAGAAGTGGGGTCAATGACACCCACTTGGAATCCATGATCGACTAGAAACTCGCGAAGGTGCTCATACCACGCATGTGGGGCTTGTTTTAGGCCATAGAGTGCCTTCGCGAGCTTATAGACATGATTGGGAAACTTAGGATCTTCGAAACCGGGAGGTTCCTTAACATAGACCAACTCGTTAATGAGATCGTTAAGAAAGGCACTCTTAACGTCCATTTGTTGAAGTTTAAAGTTATGATGAGATGCATATGCAAGCAAAATGCGAATAGATTCAAGGCGAGCAACGGGAGCTAAAGTTTCACCGAAATCAACACCTTCGACTTGGGAGTAACCTTGCGCCACCAATCTTGCCTTGTTTCGAATGACGATGCCGTTCGCGTCTTGCTCGTTCTTGTAGACCCACTTGGTGCCGATGACGTTCTTGCAATCTTTTGGCCTTGGCACCAACTTCCACACCTTGATATGCTCGAAGTTGTTTAGCTCCTCATGCATGGCCTCCACCCAATCATGATCTTCAAGTGCTTCAAACACTTTCTTGGGCTCGATGAAGGACACGAAGGCATGGTTGGAGCTAAAACTTGCCAATTGTTTTCTTGTGACGACCTTGCCTCTCACATCTCCAAGCACATTGTCCACAGAGTGTTCTTTGAGGAAGAGATCATGTTCTCTTCTCAATTCTCTTCTTGCCTTGGCCTCCTCCGAAGTTTCTTGAGGGATATCTTGGTCATCACCTTCATCATGGGAGTCATGTGCACCGCCTTGATCTTGAACATGTTCTTGATCTTGAGGTTGTTCTTGGCCTTGTGCACCATCATGAGCTTGTTCTTGAACATCATGTGTTGAGGGAGAAACATTGGGTTGGGCTTGATCAACAATGGGATGATCTTGTTCTTGAACTTGCTCGTTTGGTTGAGGGCTCGTACCTTGTTCTAGGATCACTCGAGGAACTTGGATAGGAGGTGAGTCTTGAGGTTGCTCAACTTGCGGAGGGTCCTCTTCAATAGGACGGATATCACCAATTGCCATTCTCCTCAAAGCAAGCTCCATGGTAACATCACCTACAACATTAGGATCAACTTGCCCCACTGGGGAGCCATTATCCTCATCAAACTTCACGTCACTAGACTCTTTAACTTGACCGGTGGTCTTGTTGTAGACTCTATAGCCGTGAGAGTTCGTGGAGTAACCAACAGATATGCCCTCAATTGATCTAGTCCTGAATTTTGACAAATGATTACCTTTCTTGCGAATGAAGCACTTGCATCCAAAGATGCGGAAATATGAAAGGTCCGGCTTCTTGCCGAGAAGGATCTCATATGGGGTCTTGTTTGTGATCTTGCGGAGATAGACCCGGTTGGTGATGTAGCAAGCGGTAGCAATGGCTTCGGCCCAAAAGTTGTACGGAGAAGCATACTCCGCAATCATAGTCCTTGCCGCATCCATGAGTGTCCGGTTCTTCCTCTCCGCCACACCGTTTTGTTGAGGGGTGTATGGGGTAGAGTATTGGTGTGCAATCCCCTCTTCACTAAGAAATCCCTCCACGGTGTAGTTCTTGAATTCGCACCCATTGTCACTTCGAATCACCATGATCTTCTCTTGATATTGACGTTGGGCCATGTTGATGAAGTCAATGACTCTTTGTTGAGTCTCACTCTTCTTCTTGAAGAAATAGACCCATGTGTATCTTGAGTAGTCATCAACAATCACCAAGCAATACTTCTTGCCTCCAAGACTATCATAAGATAGAGGACCAAAAATATCCAAGTGAATGAGCTCAAGAACCTTGGAGGTGGTGATATGCATCTTCTTCTTATGGGCTTCTCCATGTTGCTTGCCTAGAACGCAAGACCTACACACAAAATCTTTGGAGAACTTAACATCCGTTAGCCCGAGAATGTGAATACCACTTTGAAGGTCATGCAAGGTTCTCATATTGGTGTGGGCTAGTCGGCGATGCCAAAGCCAACCAACATCAACTTTAGCCATTAGGCAAGTCGCGGTAGATGTGCTCTCCTTCGAGAAGTCAAGCACATACATACAAACTCGACATGCCCAACAAAGACTACTTTAAGAGACCCCTTCATGGCGATGATCACACTCTCGTCATCAAAATAGCATCCATAACCACATTTAGTAAGTTGATACACAGAAAGCAAATTGTAACCAAGGGACTCAACAACAAGGACATTCTTGATCGAGATTTCTCTCGCAACAACAACCTTGCCGCGTCCCAATACCTTTAGCTCGCGGTTGTCACCAATCTTGAAATGGGAATATTGTGGTAAAGGAGGTTCAATATCATACACCAAGTCAATGCGTCCGGTCATGTGTTGGGATGCTCCACTATCCACCGTCCATCGACCCGCGTCGGACGCCGCACCCTACAAGAGATCAATTCTTTGATTTAGGTACCCATTTTTGAATGGGTCCTTGATGACGTGGTTCGCACGTTCGTTGGAAGACCCCAAGAGGAAGGTATGAAGCAGTGTAGCAGAAGTTTCCCTCAGTATGAAACCAAGGTTTAATCGACCAGTAGGAGCAAGAAATCACTTCTGAAGGTTGTCAGTGGTGCGCTGACATGGAACCTGCACACAACACAATCAAACTACTTTGCTCCAACGAAACAGTGAGGTTGTCAATCTCACCGGCTTGCTGAAAACAAAGGATTAAACGTATGGTGTGGAAAACATTAGTAAATTGCAGAGAATGAAAAGGAACAATGTTTGCAGTTGGTTGTATTATCAGTGTAAAAGAATGGACCGGGGTCCACAGTTCACTAGTGGTGTCTCTCCATAAAAGATAACTAACATGCTGGGTGAACAAATTACAGCAGGACAATTGACAAAATATTGAGCGCATAACAATGCATATATATGACATGATGATTACTATGATATTCATGTGGGCATTACGACAAAATACATAGACTGTTATCCAACAGCGTCTATGACTAATAATCCACCGCCAGGTTGTCATCCGAGTTCCCCGTTGGTATTAAGTTGCAAGCAACAGATAATCGCATCAAGTAATGTGCGTAATGTAAACAAATGCATTAGACCTAACGGCGCACCCTTAAGATAAGCATCGGTTATTTTATCCCTAGTGGCAACAGCACATCCACAATCTTAGAAGTTATTGTCACTCTCCCAGATTACCGGAGGCATGAACCCGCTATCTAGCATAAATACTGACTCTTGGAGTTACTAGCATCTACTTGGCCAAAGCATCTACTAGTAACGGAAAGCATGCAAGATCATAAATAACATATAAGATAGATTGATAATCAACTTGACGTAGTATTCAATATTCATCGGATCCCAGCAAACACAACATGTAGCATTACAATTAGATGATCTTGATCATGATAGGCAGCTCACAAGATCTAAACATGGAGCTACTGCCATGGACCCGTAGTCCAAAGATGAACTACTCACGCATCACTCCAGAGGCAAGCATGGCAACCCGTAGTCCAGTGGAGTGATGGTTGTCTCTCCACTTTGTACCTCCATGTTTAGATCTTGTGAGATGCCTATCATGATCAAGATCATCTTATTGTAATGCTACATGTTGTGTTTGCTGGGATCCGATGAATATTGATACTATGAGCAAGTTGTTTATCAATCTATCTATTTATGTTGTTTATGATCTTGCATGCTCTCTGTTGCTAGTAGATGCTTTGGCCAGGTAGATGCTTGTAACTCCAAAAGGGTGTATTTATGCTAGATAGTGGGTTCATGCCTCCAGTAATCTGGGCTCGAGATGACAGAAACGACTAAGGTTGTGGATGTGCTGTTGCCACTAGGGAGAAAACAATGATGCATTGTCTACGTGTCTTTTGCATTGTTTACATTACACACTTTACTTAATGCAATGATCTGTTGTTTGCAACTTAATACTAGAAGGGATGCGGATGCTACCCTGAAGGTGGATTATTTAGGCATAGATGTGCTGGATAGCAGTCTATGTACTTTGTTGTAATGACCTATTAAATCTCATAGTAATCATCTTGTCATATATTGCATTGTCATGCACTCAATATTCGTCAATTGCCCAGTTGCAATTTGTTTACCCAACATGCTAGTTATCTTTTATGGAGAGACACCACTAGTGAACTGTGGACCCCAGTCCATTTCCTCAAACTCATAAAACCACCAACTGCAATCATTTGTTCTCTGTTACTTTCTGCAATCATTACTGTTTTCCACACCATACGTTTAATCCTTTGTTTTCAGCAAGCCAGAGAGATTGGCAACCTCTCTATTTCGTTGGGGCAATAGTTTGTTTGTGTTGTGTGCAGGTTCCACGTCAGCCACCAGAATCCCTGGTATTGCGCCGTGCCATATTCTGCTGCTGCTGTCACCTTCTGAAGAACCTCCGTATCCTCCTGGATTCGATAACCTTGGTAGAGTTCCAAGGGAAGACTTGCTGCTGCACTACATCTCACCCTACACTTGGGGTAACCTGACGAACATGATATCCGCGTCAACAAGCAAAGTTTTCAAACACCATCACAGTTGCACCACTCACCACCCACAATGGTGTTGGATTCCTTCTCCTTAGCCATCTCCCCCTCCTTAACAAAGACAATATCCTTGGAAGGGGGAGTTGACTTCTTCTTCTTCTTGTTCTTCTTCTTTGACTTGGTAGAGAACCCAAGTCCTTCTTTTCCAACTTGATCCTTTTGATTGCTCAAAAGGTCATTGAGATTCTTCTCACCTTGAATGCATGAAGCAATGCCCTTCTCAAGTTGGGCCTTCAACCTAGTGTTCTCCTCAACAAAGTTAGCATGCTCACAACAAGGGTTATAGCTAGCAACATTAGTATTAGTGGATGAAGCAAGACATTGTTTCACTTGTTGACCTAGGTATTGATCATGAGACCTTTGGAGTTCATCAAAAGACCTTTTGAGGGCTTTGAGGTCCTCACCAAGTCTCTTGTTTTCCTTCTCAAGTCTAGCATGGCCAATACCTAGCTCATTCTTCTCATTCTTAAGAACTTTGGAGATAGCAAGAGCATGTTCATGTTCCTTTTTTACTCTAGACATATCAATAGCTTATGACTCCTCTTGGTTAGAGAGGGCCTCTTCAAGGGCACTCCTACTAGTTTGCTCTTTCTCAAGAGCATTGGATAGCTCCGCTATTTCATTAGCGTACTCACACTCATTAGCCTCCATGGTCAAAAGTTTCTCTTCCTTTTCATCTACAAGAATGTTAGCCTCGTCAAGTTGCTCAATAAGAGCATCCACATGAACTTTGTTCTCCCCCTAGAGCTTAGCTAGCCATAGGTCCACCACATTTGGACCTTGGGCAACCTTCTCAACATTTTCCACACAATCCATCAAAGAAGGAGATGTAGATGCAATGGGTTTAGAAGGAGAGGTTACCGAGCCAGCTTTTGCCATAAGACATGTGTAGGGAATGGCCTCATTCTCATTGGGAGATTCAAAGAGGGATGCCGGTGTAGTGGAAGTAGTAGCTATGGCCACGTGTGCCACGCCTTCAACATCATCATCTTCATCACCGGACATTTACTCCTCGAGCACTTTCCTATCTTGGACACACAAGGCATTGGGAACCTTCCTCTTAACGAAGTTCTTGTTGGGGTTTTTGTTGACGTAGTTCTTGTCTTTCCTCACAAGCTTGCCGTTGGTGTCTTCTCTATTCTTGTATGGGCACTCGGTAATGTAGTGATTTTGATTGCTACAATTATAGCAAGTCCTTGGACGATCGATTCTTGGCTTGCCAACTCTTGCGGAAGATCTTACACCTTTAGCACGGTTGTTCCAAAAGACCTTCGCGGCAAGAGCCATGTGTTCACTATAAGCTTGCTTGGTCTCATCCGGATCATCTTCCTCATCTTCATGCTCAACCACTTCCTCATGTGCAATGGCCTTGGACTTCAAAGCAACATTTGATGATTGACCCGCAAGGCTTCTTTGGCGAGCACAAGCATTGATGGAGCTCTTGACAACCATCCCAATAGACACAAACTCATTGACCACCGTGTTGGAGTTAAGGGTAGCAGAGTCCGGCCTTGATCGAATGGTTTGAGCCAATCCTTGGTTGGATGGTGTGATTTCCTTGAGAAACTTGCGCTTGATCCAATCATCACCAATCTTCTCATATCCAAAGTCATTCAAAGTGACGGAGAGGGCGGTGAGTCTTCTATAGAGCTCTTCGGGAGTCTCATCTTCCTTCATCACAAACTCATTGGCCTCGTCGTGGACCGCCTCATACTTGGAGCGTTGAATGCTCTCATTCCCCAAGAACAAGTTATGGAGAGTGACCCATGATTCCTTTGCCGTGGTGCATCTTCGGATATGTGTGAGATATGTTGGACCGTCGGCGGTTTGAATCATGTGCAAAGCGGTGGCATTGAGTTGATGATCGATCTTCTCACTTGGAGTCAAATTGGCGGGATCCCTTGGAGAGAAGCCGCGCTCTATAATGGCAATCAAATCAACACAAGAACTAGACATATGTGACTTCATGCAAAATTGCCAATTAGGAAAGTCTTTAGTGTCAAGCTTAGGAGGTGCGCCCATATTGGCGATGTGTGGCTTGTCAACTTGTCGGAGGATTTGGTCATACACTTGTTCCGGTGGAACTTGTGAATACACCCCCGGAGCACTCTTAGAGGTGGATGATCCACTATTCCCCCTTTTCTCGAGTCGGCATCGGCTTTTGCCTTTGCCTTCTCGGGATCGTCTTCCAAAGGTAAGACGTCGCCGTCTTTCCCAGTGGAAGCCGGAGAGGATAGAGTATCATCCACACGAGGAGTTTTTCCGTGAGATCTTCAAACATCTTCCGCATCTCACTTATGACGTTGGTGGTGATCTTGACATCAAGATTTTCAATCTTGGTCTCAAGGCCACTAACAACTTCATCAAGACGAGCGTTGGAAACAGGAGCCTCGAGATCCTTCTCTTCGACCATTTTCTCTTAGGCGGTGAAGCCTTAGATAAGAGCCTAGGCTCTGATACCAATTGAAAGGTCGACTAGAGGGGGGAGGGTGATTAGGCGACTACCAAATTTTAACCTTTTTTCCTTTTTAATTAGAGCTAGAGCAAGTATAACAAAGGTTGACTAGATGTGCACTAGATGAATACAACCTATGTGATACAAGCAAGATATAAAGCATATCGGAAGCAACAAGTAAATGATAGAAGTAACCGAAAAGTAGAGACACGGAGATGATTCCCGTAGTTCCTTCCCAAGGGAAGTACGTCTACGTTGGAGGAGTGAGGAGCCACCTAGGCACTCCAATAGCACGGATGTGCTCACTCTATTCTCCGTGAGCATTGCCGGTGAAGGCGTAGTTCTTCCACTATGAGGTCACCTTCGAGGCGTTGACCAAGCCATGCACAAAGGTCGGGGAACTCCACAATGAGTTGGAGCCTCCCAACAATATCCCGGAGCACCTCGCAAACAAGTTGAGGTTGCCGGAACCCACAAAGCCTCCTAGGGTTGCAAGCAACCCAAGGAGGAACAAGAACCACAAAGGGGATAGATGGATTCGAAATTCCGTCGGTGAAGATGTAGATCGGGACCTCCTCCTTCACTCCTCAAAGTATCAATGGATTTGGTTGGTGGGAGTGGGAGGTCTCACTAAATGAAGCTCTCAACAATGCTGATAAGATATTTTCGTGTCGCTCAAATGTCCCAAGGTAGGTGAAGGGCAATAAATAGTCCTCCCTTCAATTCTGTCCGTTGGGGACATCTTTCCCGCATTGGAGGTACTACCGCTAGTGAAGGGGCGGTAGTGCCGTTGGTGCGGGAGCCTTCATTTGGGCGGTCAACGCCCTGGTCTTCTTCTTCGAAATCCCGCACAAGCGGTACTGCCGCTCCCGTAGCGGTATTGCCGGAACGGTGCATCCGAACCCATTTTATGCGGTAGTGCAGGCGGCACTACCGCTACCTCTTCTTGGCGCTGCAGATCGGCGGTACTACCGCCGCGATGGCGGTACTGCCGGTGAAGCGGTAATACAGCCCGGATGGCGGTACTGCCGACGATGTGCATCTGAAGCCCATTTATGCGGTAGTGCAGGCGGCACTACCGCCGTCTCTCCTTGGCGCTGCAGGGCGGCGGTACTACCGCCGTGGCGGCGGTACTGCCGGCAAGGTGCACCCGACGCCCATTTATGCGGTAGTGCAGGAGGCACTACCGCCGTTCTTGAAAGGGCTACCGCCCATGGCAGATTGTAGCACCTTCTTCTTCTCTTTACCATGTAAACCACAAGGGAGTATTTGTAAAACCTGTGTAAACTTAGACAAAGAGTAAAATGGTATTATTGTATTGTGATCAATCACCAAAATGTGATTAAGAGCAACAATGCTCTTTCACTTGGTGATCACCTCTCAATTTGCTAATGCTACAATTACTACTAATGGGAACGTTCAGACAATTTCTTGGGTTTGCCCGAAGGAAAGGCAATTTCTTGAGTTGCCCAAACCAAAGGCAATTCCATAGGTTTTCCCAGAACAAAGGCACTTTACCATTTCCCATGTACATGCTGAAGATGACAATGTCAGATTCCTTCCAGGAGTGCAAAATGTCAATTTCTTGCAGGTAATATTCCCACAAAACAAAAGAACTTATAAATAGCCTATAATAATTGGATCCATCCAGAGTACTTGACCACTGCTTGTTCTTTTCAAGATATTAAACTTGCCACATTATACCAATCAGTAAAAGGCATAACAGATTCGCCCACCTCGTCCAGATCCAGAAACGTCAGCATAACATCTACACTTTTTCATGGCAGGTTCTTGGTTGATGAAATTATCAGTCTAGCAGGCACTTCCCCTCTGCAAGCAGCAGCGTAGTCTTCAGCAATGTGTGGCGCAGATTCCTTGTGAGGGCATATGAATTTCTCCATGAACACCTTCTCGCTCATCAATACTGTAGCGAAGTAGCTTGGGTCGCGCTTTAACAATCTATTTTCCTTAAGAAACTTTACAAGGTAGTACCGGGGCCTAAGACGGAACTCCAAGCTAAGACAGACTATTACCGACCAATGAACAACGTAAGCGGGTTCCAATCCCACCTCACAGATAAGGAAATCGGATCGGTGCTGCAGCTTGTCCTCTGACAACCTCAGCAGCATTGGAGCCTTACAGAAAGCAATGCCCACCTCGACATCCGACCACCTGAATGTCCTTTTCAAGTAGTCCACTTTGGCAGCGATTTTCTCCTAGCTGTAGAGTGCGACAGCCTGGAATGCTAGTCTGAACATCCCAGAGCCACAGGGCACACCTAGACCTTCGGCGCATGCCACAATCGCCCGGAGACGCTCCGGGTTGGTGGTCAGCATCCTCGGCACCTGAAGGCACAGCTTGGCAATATCACACTCACTTAGCAGGCACTCCCGCAGGAGCACTAGATTGGGCTCGACCACCTTATCGAGGTTGCTTTTCACGAGGTATGGGTTGTTTTTGAGAGCCCGGAAGAGGTTGTCGGAGGAGCCGAAGAGAGGGAGGAGGTACTGCAGCTTAGGGACGACGGATCTAGAGCGGAAGTCGCTGCCGACGAGTGAGAGGAGGCGCGCGATGTCTGGACGGGACAGGCCGAGGCCGGTGAGCTCCGCAACGTTGGGGGCCAGGGTTTTGTCAACTCTGGCGCAGAGTAACAGCGGGTCCTTGGCAACCAGAGCGGCTTTGTCGACGCTGGAGATGCCGAGGCCGGCGAGGAATGCGAGGATAGCGTCGGGTTTAGCAGGGGACTTGAGGTGGGCGAGCTTCGCGGATGGCCTGATGGCCTGAACCCGTGTGAGGCCGCAGGTGTCGACGAGGTAGTCCCTGACGGCGAAGCTAGGGTTTGGGGAAATGCGTGGCGCGGCGGTGGCGGAGAGGAGGCGGTGGAGAGATGAGTTGGTGGGAATGGCGAAGGAGGAAGAGGAGAGGAGATGTGTGAGGACGGAGGTTCGGAGGCGGAGCATGGCTGGTGCAGGCGACGGAGTGGAGGCGCCGCCGGCAACGGGAGGATTTCCGGTGAGCCGTCGGGATCGATCGAGAATTAGACGATTACTTGCTACGCTGCGTATTGGGCTATTGGGCTGTAGCCCGCCGCACATTGTGGCACATGCCTTTTGTGTTTTGTTTTTCGAACTGATGTGGCACATCCACATAAGGTTAACAAAAAATTGGGGTATTTTACGCACGCATCCTCCAGGTCCAGGACCGTCCGATTCATTCGTTCGATCACGTCGGCCGGTTACCTGAGTTGTCGCTTTTCCTTCACGTGGGTGGGCCGCTGTCTTCTGTGCGCGCAGCAGCACTGCCTCACGTCGTCTGTCACGTGTGTGAATCCCACCGATGCTAGTAGCATCAGCGCTGCCTCAGCGTAGCTAGTACAAGCTATGCTAGTGCTTAGAATTTGAGTAGTAGCATCATGCTACTAGCTACGATTCTCTCCTGCCATAGAGTGCTAGCTTGCACACCAATGCTAGTACGCTAGTATAGCTGCGATCCTCTCTCCAGCTAGTTTCGTGCACTAGCAACAACTCAAATTGCTACCTTTACACATTTTTTTGAATCACAAGTAGCATGCCTCAAAATAAAATAAAACTTTAAACACTAATGCAGACAAAAAATAATTAAAAATTTATAGCAAAAATAATAATTGGTCATCGCCTATCGCGGTAGATGCAAGCGACGTTGTCTATAGGTTTGTAGCACCGGCGATGAACCTTCATGCCAACTACGGTCTTCTTCTGCCGATGGTACTACCGCCATCCTTTCTTGGTAGCACCACCGTAATTTATTTGTAGCACTATCGCCCACCCTATATGGAATCTCCTCTGCACACCTATAGCAGCACCTCCGCCCAACGCTGGCAGCGCCACCATTGTTCCTCGGTAGCAAGGCTGACTACCTATGGAAGCTCATCCGCATACCTTAGCAGCACCTCTGCCCATCGCTGCCAGTCTCGTCGTTCTTTCCTTGGCAGCAAGGCCGACTACCGATGGAAGCTCCTCCGCAAACCAATGAAGCAAAAACGGTTCGTTCGTAATGATAAATTTATGCTATTGTAGCAAATAACCAATTCCCCCAAAAATACCAAAATGCTTCTATGAAGCAAAAACGGTTCCCTCATAAAAAATAATTATGCTATTGTAGCAAAATGTCTAATTCTCACCAAAATCCCACAAAAATATTTCTATGAAGCAAAACGGTTCGTTTGTAATAAGAATTTTGTATTATTGTAGCAAAAAATTCAATTTCCTCTTAAATCTCACAAAATGCTTCTACGGAGCAAAAAGTTTCATCCCTAGCAATTTTTTGTGCTCCTCGTAGCAAATGCTTCTATGGAGAAAAAAGTTCTATTTGCAACAATTTTTTGCCATCGTAGCAAATCCAATGAGACCTTATGGAGAAAAAAGTTCTATTTGTAGCAATTTTTCCTATTGTAGCAAATCCGACGAGACCTCGCTGGCAACATTGAAGAACACCCCGACGCGGCGTCGCCGATGCACAACACCATGGTAGGCGCTTGCAGCAACGTGGATGGTCCGTGGTAGCATCTTCTTCCAAAGCTCTAGATACTTTTTTGGAGCAAAACGAGAGCCGTCGGTAACATCAATGAATGCCATCAGTAGCAATGTCGCCCCCCGATAGCATCGCCGGCTCGTCGGTAGCAACGGCGTGATACCTAGGTATCATCCGCTTGTAGCATTGCCGGATACCGTCGGTAGCACCGTTAGCTCGTCAGTAGCAAGGGCGCGCACCATTGGTAGCATCACCGCACGCCGTCGGTAGCAACGCTGCGCGCCGGTAGCATCGTCGGCTCGTAGCAAATACTTAAAGAAAAAGTAAAATTTGTAGCACCGTGCAGCAACACCATGGTCATCGGAGAAGACGCCGACGTAGCTTCGCGGCTAACGTTGATAGCAGGGTTGTCGTGCTCCGTTGGGAGCATCACCGCTACTATCAGTAGTGTTCGCCGTGCACCGTTGTTAGTATCGTCGGCACAAAGAAAATCACTACAAACGCCTTACAGATTTGTAAAAAATGAAAAAATTGTTACAAAACCTCCAACGTTTGCACCAAAATCAAGAAACAAATGTATGAAAAAAGACAATTGCTACAAAAGTTATGTGAAATTGCATTAAAAGAAGAAAAAATCTGCTACATACGTAAAACAAATTTGCATCACACGATAAGCTTCCACCGATTTTCCAGCAAGATTTTGCACCGTATGTAAGAAAAAAGAAAGGAAGAAACAAATTGCTACAGAACAAATTCCTGGCACTCTAGAAGCTGCAAACCGTGGGCGCACATGGCCGACGTTGCTGATGACCGGCACGGTGGTGACCACCACTCTACCACATGGCGGTATCCAGGGGGACGCGGCGCGGCAGCCCACCGAGGCATGACGGCACAGCCTCGACGGAGAGCGGGTGGGTGCACGGCGCGTGAGAACCTAGGCGGAGAAGCGCGGCCGGCGGGATCCACGGAGACGCGGTGGCGGGAGCCAACCGGATGCGGCGGCGGTGCGGCGACGGAATCCAGCAGGGGAAGGTCGAGGGCGCGACCCCGAGGACGCCCCTTCCTGCAGAATGCGTCGTTGGACGCGGAGCAGTTGCTCCCCGTGACGAACCCCCCGCCGTGCAACTGCACGACGATGGGCAGCCTGCGGCGCGCAGAGGCCGCGGCCAGGGGGGAAGGGATGGCGTGCGGGAGGTAGCCCCTGTAGGGCGCGGCGGCGGCGCCCGCGGGCGGGTCGTTGGCTCAGCGCGGGTGTTGGAGGAGGTGCGCGTGCTGCGGCGGGGGAGTGGGGAGGAAGACGCGGATGGAGAGCGTGGAGTTGGGGTCGATGTGGAGGTCCTTGGAGGCGACCCCGTCGGCGGTGGAGAAGGCCTGGTCGGCGGGCCCCGTTGCCTCGTCCCCGCGGCGGAGAAGGCCGGGTTGGCGGGACCCGAAGGCGTCCGGGTCGGGGGTGGGGGAGGTGGCGAGCGACTGGAGGCGGTGGCAGGGCCGGTCCTGAGATTTTAGGGGCCCGGGGCGAAGCTAGAATTCGGGGCCCTTACAATATTTTTCTTCATATATGCATGTATGAAATAATACAAATGCAAAATTATAGTGTGCCCAATAGAATATTCATATAAAAATAGCAATATTTACATCACTTCAAGTTTTTTTTGAGGAACTCATCACTTCAACTTAGGAACCATCTAATCACTTCAAATCTATTGAACTCGTTTAAAAGCCAAATATTTTTTTGAATGACCTATTGGTAACGAATCCGGGATAGATGCTTTATAACCATGCTGGAAAAAAACTAGTAATCGAACTTAGGGCATAAACTACCTATAGTAAAGAATTAGAGAAGATCAAAATTAATCAAATCAAAATACCTTTTGATCGCACGGACTGGCCGACAGGTTGGCCGATTGGACTGGTGGCGGTGCGACACCATGAGCGATCGGGAACGCATCCGGACAGAGGCTTCATAACCAATCTGAAAATAAAAAACTAGTAATCAAAATTAGGGCCTAAAATAGCTATATTAGAAAATTAGAGAAGATCAAAATTAATCAATCGAGATACCTTCGGCCCGCACGGACTGGGCGACGGGTTAGCCGGTTGGACCTGCCGGTGGCGCGGAGCCTTAAGCATCGGGAGTGCTAGGCGAGGCGAGAGATGATTGGGCGATGCGTTTTAGCTTGGGACGAATCACAAATAGATAGGGCACATCGATCTAATCGCTATATGGAAAACTAGCTCGCAACGTCCCTGACTAGATCGTGTGTGTCTCCCGGGCCTATCCTCTCTGGGTAGATTACCAACAGGCCCAGTAGCATGCTCATCTCCCAGGCCTTTTTACGCTATTTCCCATTAAGTTTTTTGGCGATTAAACATTATACATGGACTTGTATTTGTACATACACATAGCTGGGAGGGCCCCTGAAATTTTTGGACCCCCCCCCCCCTCAGGACCGGCCCTGGGCGGTGGCGCTGGAGGAGCTTGAAGAAGACGTTGTAGATCGATGAGCTTGAAGAGGACGGAGGTGCTGCACTGCTGCAGGTCAAAGGTGGAGAGAGGAAGAGGAGGTGCGTGGCCGGGGGCAGAGAACGATGGGGGCAAATTTTGGAGGAGATGGAACGAGTGGAGAAGAAGCCTTCCGTGAAGAGATAGGATGCCCCGCTCACGTTGCTCTGGTCAACCTGGACGCGTGGCGAGCGCTCGACCCGGGGGACGCGAGGACGCGATCCCCCGGATGATTACAAGACTTTTCCAAAAAAATGTACGTTCTCCTTTTGTAATACTTTTGCATAAGGGATGCACAGCCAAGTATAATTTTGAATTTAGAAACTGAATAAAATGTTTTATTGTGGTACGCAGCCACGTACTACCATCACACTATGTGTTACCAAGAACATGTCGAGATCACCGCTGCAAAGTACCACTCGTTCGGCTCACACTCGCCATGAACGCAAATTTCATGTGGACATCTCCACACAATGAACATGTGGGCACACGAACAGTGGAGCATTAACAACTCCTTATCCTCCGCGAATACTCTCAAAAAGAACCGCCAATATGTCTCAACGCGACATGAGCATGTGAGATGTCTCGTCCGCACTAGTAGAAAAGAGGCAATAGAGCCGGACCTTTAGTCACGGTTCCTTTCCGAACCGCGACTAGAGGGCTCCGGCTCCGACATCTCCAACGGCTAGGACAGGTGTCCGGTTGGTGCGGGACCTTTAGTCGCGGTTCCAGACACGAACCGCGACTGAAGGTCCTCCGCCTGCGGCTTTAGCGGCCGGGGGCCGCGCGGGGCCCGCGCGAGGACCTTTAGTCGCGGTTCGTGGCTGGAACCGCGACTAAAGGTGACCCTTTAGTCGCGGTTTGTGGCTGGAACCGGGACTGCAGGTCCTTCAACTATATCTTCCACCCGAGCCAGCCATGGCCATTTTGAGCTCGAGTTTCATCTCCATTTTCTCTCCACCGAGCTCGATTTCTTCCACGATTTTTTGCCCCATTTGTTAAGATTGACGGCGGTGCATCTATCCAAGGGTTAGCAACTGCAAACTCTCTCTTCCGGCGCCGTTTCTTTAGTTGTTTAGCTTATTTAGCTCATTTTATATTTCTAGTGCTAGGTAGGTGTTTGATGAAATGCCTAAGTTAGCTCATTTTGCTTATTTAGCTCAATTTTGTTTATTCAGTTTGAGCTTAAACTAAATTATGTTTTTGTATTTCAGTGTCACAACATTCACGTCCTCACCGTCGTCGATAGACCGCGCCGTCTTGTCACCGACACCACCTAGGTGAGCCTTCTTTTTTATTTTAAAAAAAATCTTTGTTGTATGATTTTGTTCCATAATTATTTGTTTTTTGTATAAGTTGTATAATTGTTTTTTATATATATATAGTGCCATGGTTTTCACAAATACCCCCACCGGCTCTCGTCCGTTCTATTATTCGGATGTGGTATGACTGTTAATAACTATATATTTGTTTCGTTTCGTGTTTATGACAATCATGCCGACCAACTTTGACATAAATATATATTTGTCTAGGAGGTAGTTGAACCGGAAATTCCAATGGACCCTATTGTTGAATTTTTTGTGAAAGAGAACGATGATTTGAAAGCTAAATTAAAAATAAGTGAAGATCTCCGCCAAGAAGAGAAGAGGAAATTGGAGGTCAAGCTTGCCAACATCATCGATGAACACCAGTTCAAGCTTGCCGACGTCGTCGATACTTACGAGATCAAGTTGGATGGGATGCGCTCGAAGCTTGCCGACGTCGTTGATGCTTACGAGATCAAGTTGGATGCGATGCGCTTGAAGCTTAAAAAAATTAGAAGTTATGCCATTAGTCAAGAGGCTTGGTATCATTATGCTGTTGGTTCAATAATGACCTTAGTTGCGATTATGTTCGCATTTGTTGTTGGATTTAAATTCTTTAGATAGTTCTATGTTAGTTTAAATTAATGAATATTTAATGCTACAATGTATTACATTTGTCGCCACTCTACTTTGCTTGAAGAACTTGTAAGAATTATTATGGTCACTTATCTATTCATTACTGGCATGCATAATGCAGATGAGACGTCAATGGATGTACGGTTCCCGAGTTTCTGACGATTTCCTTAAGGGCATGCATGAATTTCTCACTGTGGCCGAGATAAGCAAGCGAAAAAATGGTTTTATGTGTTGTCCATGCAGTCTCTGTGAGAATAAGAAGGATTACCCTTCCTCAGCCAAGCTTCACCAACACCTGTTGCAAAATGGTTTCATGCGTGGTTATTATTGTTGGACCAAGCACGGAGAAACAGGGGTTATAATGGAAGAGAATGAAGAAGAAGAGGATAATGACAACTATCCTATGTTCGATGAACACGGTGGTACTTCAATGGGGGAAGACGAAGTTGAAGAGGATGAAAAAAAAGATGAGCCTGACGATGATCTTCGTCAGGCCATTCATGATGCACAAATGGACTGTGGAAGTGAAAACGAGAGGTTGAAGTTGGAGCGCATGTTAGCCGATCACACCAAATTGTTGTACCCAACTTGTACAGATGGCCAGAAAAAGCTCGGTACCATACTGGAAATGCTACAATGGAAGGCAGAGAGTGGTACTACCGACAAGCACTTTGAAAGTTTGCTGAAAATAATTAAGAAGATGCTTCCAAATGAAAACGAATTGCCCTCTAGTACGTACGAAGCAAAGAAGGTTGTCTGCCCTCTAGGATTAGAGGTGCAGAAGATACATGCATGCATTAATGACTGCATCCTCTACCGCGGCAAGCACGAAAATTTAAATGCTTGTCCTGTATGCGGTGCATTGCGGTTTAAGATTGGGCGAGATGACCCAGGTGAAGTTGAGGGCGAGCAAGGTTGTCCAAGGAAGAGGATTCCTGCCAAGGTGATGTGGTATGCTCCTATAATACCACGTCTGAAACGTTTGTTCCAAAACAAAGAGCATGCCAAGTTGTTGCGCTGGCACAAAGAAGAACGTAAAAAAGACCTGATGATGAGACACCCCGCTGATGGGTCCCAGTGGAGAAAAATCGACAGAGAGTTCCCGAAATTTTCGGATGACGCTAGGAACTTAAGATTTGGTCTAAGTACAGATGGATTTAATCCATTTGGAGAGCAGAGCTCCAGTCATAGCACTTGGCCTGTGACTCTATGTATATATAACCTTCCTCCCTGGTTGTGCATGAAGCGGAAGTTCATTATGATGCCAGTGCTCATCCAAGGCCCGAAGCAACCTGGCAACGACATTGACGTGTATCTGAGGCCATTGGTGGAAGAACTTTTACAGTTGTGGACTGATGAAGGTGTGCGTGTGTGGGATGAGCACGGACAAACGGAATTTGACCTACGAGCGCTCTTGTTTGTAACCATCAATGATTGGCCTGCTCTTAGTAACATTTCAGGACAGTCAAACAAGGGATACAATGCATGTACGCATTGTTTAGGTGAGACTCAAGGTAAACATATAGGTAACAAGATTGTGTACCTGGGCCATCGTCGATGGCTTGTACCGAGGCATCCAGTAAGGCAAAGGTGAGGAAGATATTCGGCGGAAGCCTACTCGACCTTCTAGTTCTGTTATACATGATATGGTCAAGGATTTAAAAGTAATATTTGGGAAGGGTGCTGGAGCACTATCTGTTCCGAATGACGCTCAGAACCACGTTCCCATGTGGAAGAAGAAATCTATATTTTGGGAGCTGCCCTATTGGATAATGCTAGAGGTTCACTCTGCAATCGACGTGATGCACGTGACAAAAAATCTTTGCTTGAACCTGCTTAACTTGTTGGGCGTGTATGGAAAGTCAAAAGATACACCGGAAGCAAGACAGGCCCATCGACGTATGCATTCACGAGACGACGATCATTCTGATAATCATCAAGGTCCTGCGAGCTACGCTCTTACGAAAGAAGAGAAGAAAATATTTTTTGAATGTCTTCGCAGTATGAAGGTTCCATCTGGCTTCTCGTCGAATATAAAGGGAATAATAAACATGGCAGAGCAAAAATTCCAGAACCTGAAGTCTCATGACTGTCACGTGATTATGACACAATTACTTCCGGTTGCATTGAGGGGACTTCTACCAGAAAATGTTCGAGTACCCATTGTGAAGCTATGTGCATTCCTGAATGCAATTTCTCAGAAGGTTATCAATCCACTTACTCTAAAAGATATAGAGAATGATGTGGTCCAATGTCTTGTCAGCTTCGAGTTGGTGTTCCCACCAACCTTCTTCAATATTATGACGCACCTTCTAGTTCACCTGGTGGAAGAGATACGTGTTCTCGGTCCTGTATTTCTACACAACATGTTCCCCTTTGAGAGGTTTATGGGAGTCTTAAAGAAATACGTTCATAACCGTGCTAGGCCAGAAGGAAGCATCTCCAAGGGTTATGGAACTGAGGAGGTCATTGAGTTTTGTGTTGACTTTATTCCTGATCTTAAGCCGATTGGTGTTCCTCAATCGCGTCATGAGGGGAGACTGCGTGGAAAAGGCACGCTAGGAAAGAAAGCAATCATATGTGAAGACGTGGATTCTTTCACTCGAGCACACTACACAGTTCTGCATAATTCCATCTTGGTGGCTCCGTATATCGAGCAACACAAGAATTATTTACGCTCCCAATACCCAGAAGATGAGATTGATGGAGTACACTTCAAGACTTTTGGCGGTTGGTTACAGAAACTTCTGATGAATGTCACCACAAATGAACTACAGCTATACTATTTGGCCAAGTCACCATCTTCGACTATATTGACTTTTCAAGGGTACGAGATAAATGGAAATACATTTTACACGGCCGACCAAGATAAAAAGAGCACCAACCAAAACAGTGGTGTTCGCTTTGATGCAATAGATGGCTGCAGTGGGGAAAAGGTAACATATTATGGTTACATAGAGGAGATATGGGAACTGGACTATGGACCTTCATTTAAGATTCCTTTGTTCAAGTGCAAATGGTTCAACCTAGATGGCGGTGTAGCCGTAGACACACGGTACGGAATGACTACAGTGGATTTCAAGAATCTTCATTACGAGAACGAACCATTCATTTTAGCCAGTGAAGTGGCTCAGGTTTTCTATGTGAAGGACATGTCTACCCTACCAAAAAAAGAAAAGATAAGCAAGCGAATACATCATACGATGAGCCAAAGCGCCACATAGTTCTTTCAGGTAAAAGAAACATCGTGGGAGTGGAGGACCACACAGACATGTCAGAAGATTACAATAAGTTTCATGAAATTCCGCCCTTCAAAGTGAAAATTGACCCAACCATCACGTTAAATGAAGAAGTTTGTCCATGGCTACGGTGCAATAAGAAGAAAGGGACACACACGAAGAACAAGTGAACACTAGCTAGGTAGGGATGTTGTTGGTGATGTGTAACCGTGCGACATTTCTGTGCCGTGGTCCTTTTTTCTATTTGTTTTTCTTCTTTACTTTTATTGTGGACTGTTTATTGGTATTAGTTAAGAGTGTGTTCGTAAGTTGTGTGAACCAAGATACAACTCCGATGTGCGATCAACCGTCTTATGCGGAGACGATTTAACATAGAACTAGAGATCTACGTTACAACTTCACTAGTTCTAAATACTGGATAGAACAAATTAAGGTACAACTTGAAATTACGATACAACACAAGTAAAACAAAGACTCTGCCTCCTTGCCTTTGCCCTTGGACGAAGGTTCAGCCTCCTTTGCCCTTGGACGAAGATTTTGCCTCCTTGCCTTTCCCCTTGGACGAAGCTTCAGCCTTCTTGCTCAGTGCTTCAACCCTCCTTTCCTTTGACGACGGCATGAAATCGTCGTCATCATCGCTGTCAACTACCCAGAGACAGGAACGACCGTACGAAACACGGTCAGCTTCAGTTCGGTAGAACGACTATTCGTAACTTTCCTGTCAAACTTATCTGCAAGCCTGAGCATTTCTGCACGAATTTGGAGCGGGGTCCTATACGGAAACCCATCGCGGCATAGCTTCGCCCCGAGCAAAGCGAGATGACTCTCAGTGTGCAAAATTTCTTCAATTGGAACTACCCTACCATCTACCTTCAAATTGCTCGAAAGCCTGGCGAGATGCTCGGATGCGGAAATGTGAAACCCGGACACACACTTCTCGCAAGGACCAATACACACCATGCTTGCGCTCAAGTGAGTACCATGCCTACCTTCGACTGGGTTTTATAGAACTACCGGTGCCGGCATTTGGCGGGAAACGGTGGCGGGAACGATAGCGGGAAACGTTGGCGGGAAACGGTGGCGGGAGGACACGAGTCGTGACCGCAAAGCCCGCCTTTAGTCCCGGTTGGTAACACCAACCGGGACTGAAGAAGCACACGGATCGTGTGTTTCTTTCAAACGCTTGTGAGCCGTTGGATCAGGGGTGTGTTTCTTTTAGGGCTTGTGAGCCGTTGGATTTTTAGAACTAGTCCCGGTTGGTAACACCAACCGGGACTAAAGAATCACACGGATCGTGTGTTTCTTTCAAACGCTTCTGAGCCGTTGGATCAGGGGTGTGTTTCTTTTGAGGGCTTGTGAGCTGTTGGATCAGCACTCCCACCTCATCCACAGGTACACTTTCTAATCGCCTATAAATAGCGGCGTCCCTGCAGCGAACGGCACACAACGAGCGTCTACCTTCGCCACCGAATCCAATGGCTGGATTTAGCCTACCTGCTGGCATGTTCCCTGGCATTATTGTGTTCGTCCTTGTTCACCGGCCAGCCATTGGAGCCACCTCCTGTAGGACGGTGAACAAGGACAACACAACGACGCTGTTGGAAACACAACCCTCAGGTAGGTTGAATCCAGCCACTGGATTAGGGTGACGCAATGATGAATTGCCGAGGAGGTGGGAGTGGTGGTGGTGGTGGAAGTGGTAGCCATGCCCCTCGGTCCGATCCAAGCAGCGGCAAGGCGCTCTGATGATCTGCGACATTCCCAACACTTTTTGGGACGGTCGTAGATCATCAGAGACGTCTTGCCGCTGTGGATCGAAGGTCGATTTGATATGCAGGCACTCACGAGCCACCGTTGGGCTATATGCAGGGGAAACCGTGTGTTCTGTTCTATATATCTATATAATCCTTCAGTTCATCGACCGAACACAAAGGGGCATGGTTAATTTAGGTAGTTGGAGAGATTGTGAGCTGTTGGATCAGTAGTATCACGACCACTTCGTGAGCCACATCAAGGTTTAATACGTTCCATAGAATGCATTACATAAAAGGTTTAATACATTATTACACATGATCCAACGTCTCACAAGCGCTTGAAAGAAACACACCCCTGATCCAACATCACCAACATTATTCTACATAAACGGACTTGCTGGCTCGAAGGCCGTAGGATTAGGGGGAACGGCGGGAGGAGCCAGCCCCGTGGGCGGCCGCCCGGTTCTCGCGCGCACGTTTGCGGTGGAGGGCAAGATCCATGGAGGATGAGTCTTTCAGCGCCCAATCCAGCTCGGAAGCCTCCTTCGCTTGAGCTGGTAGGAAGTCTTGGCTCGCTGGACAGGGTAGTCGCGGACAGACTGGAATGAGGCTTCCATGGCCTCCTGTATCTGCAACCCACAACCCTCTTCCCCGTCGTCGCTCCAGTCGAAGTCGTCGCGGGAGGAGTGGTGGCGCCTGGTGGAGGTGCAGCGGCGCCAGGTGGAGGTGCGGCGGCACCTGGTGGAGCAGGAGGCCGGTAGCTGGGCATTCCTCTCCACGCCGGGCTCGTGGGCATACGGCGGGATAGGCTCCCGCGTTTGCGCCCAAGCGCGCTCTGCCGAGCACGCTCGACCTCGTCCAGAAGGCGCTGCGGCGGACGTGGCGGATCCATCTCGTGGAGACGATGCGTTCGTGGCTAGGAATGGTGGATTAGGGTTTACCCCATCGGCGACAATATATAAAGACCTCCAAAACCCGCCTTTAGTCCGGTTGGTGTTACCAACCGGGACTAAAGAAGCACACGGATCGTGTGTTTCTTTCAAGCGCTTGTGAGACGTTGGATCAGGGGTGTGTTTCTTTTGAGGGATTGTGAGCTGTTGGATCAGCAGTATCATCACGACTACTTCGTGAGCCACATGCCCGGTTGGTGTTACCAACCGGGACTAAAGAAGCACACGTACCCTATATATAGCCCCCCTCCTCAGACAGGTTACTCACACAAAAAACATTCCAGCGTCATTCGGAGAGGCATCTTTGGGCAACCAGCGGCAAGACGTCTCTGATGACCTGCGACCGTTCCAAACGGTTGCAGATCATCAGAGATGTTTTGCCGGACGGTTGTAGGTCATCAGAGACGTCTTGCCGCTGCTTGGATCGAAGTGGCGCTCAAACACAAAACATTCCAGCGTCACTCTTCTTGGGCTGTATGCAGGGGAGCCGTGTGTTCTGTTCTATATATCTATATAATCCTTCATTTCATCGACCGAACACAAATCATTCGGTTCCGGGAACCCTCCCCTCGGTCGGATCCAAGCAGCGGCAAGGATCTCTGAAAGGGGCATGGTTAATTTAGGTAGTCTCTGAAAGGGGCATTTTGTTGTCGAGGTCTAAAACAAAACAGGAAAAGAAACTAGAAACAAAAACAATTCAAAAAGAACTTAAATCAAAGTATATAAAATAAAACAAATACAACAAAATAAAACGGAAACAACAAAAAAAATAGAAAAGAAACACACCCCTGATCAAAAACCAGTTTGGCACCTTTAAATCAAATCAGTAACACCTTTAAAACATTCAAAACAGAAAAAGAAAACAGAAACAACAAAAAAAAAAAATAGAAAAAGCCCAACTAGTCGCGGTTGCAGCCAGCAACCGCGACTAGATGTCCCCTGGGCTTGGCGCCAGAATTTTGGCGGCCCAGGTCGACCTCTAGTCGCGGTTGCTGGCTGCAACCGCGACTAAAGGGTCTTTAGTCGCGGTTGCAGCCAGCAACCGCGACTAGAGGTCGATTCCGCGCCGTTTAGTGGGGGACTTTGCGAAAAAATTCGCAAAGTCCCCCCAAATCGACGAATTGAACCGCCTCGCGCCGGGCTCCCCTGACGCCGCCGACGACCCGCGCGCCGTGGTGCTGCTCCGCCGCCCCGTCGTGCTGCCCCTCCCCGTCGTGCTGCCCCGCCGTCGCAGCCCGTGGTGGTGCTCCACCGCCCCGCCGCGGCCCGTGGTGCTCCGCCGCGGCCCGTGTTGCTCCGTCGCCCCGCCGCGGCCCGTGGTGCTCCGCCGCCCCGTCGTGGTCCGCCGCCCCGGCCCGTGCTGCCCCGCCCACGCCCACGCCGTCGTCGACGCCCCCATCATCGTCGCCGCAGTCGCCCCGTCACTGTCGCCGTCGCCCCATCCCCTGCCCGAGCCCTCCACGAGCTAGGTATGTTTTTAATTTATTATTCATTTTTGTTTTCATTTTTAGCATTCAAACTTTAGCATTTTTAGCATTTTTACATTTGGAAACAATGTGTTAGAAAATTTGGAAACTTTAGCATTTTTAGAATTCAAACTTTAATTTGGAAACTTGAAAAAGAAATTGAGTGTTAGCAATTTAGTGTTTTTACACATTCTATATTTAGTGTTAGAAAATTTAGTGTTTTTACAATGTGTTAGCAATTTTTACAAGTGTTAGCAATTTCAAATTTGTAGTTAATAACAATGTATTAGCAAAATTTATAAATGTGTTAGCAAATTTATAAAAATTTATAAATGTGTTAGCAAATTTAAAAATTTATAAATGTGTTAGCAAATTTATAAAATTTATAAATGTGTTAGCAAATTAAAAATTTGTAAATGTGTTAGCAAACTTATAAATGTGTTAGCAACTATGGATTCGAATGTGTTAGCAAATTACCTTATGGATTCGAATGTGTTAGCAAATTTAACAATGTGTTAGCAAATTATAGATGCAAATTTATAAATGCAAATTTATACATGCAAATTTATGCAAATTTTATTGAGTGTAGGAACATTGAGCTATGGAGCCTGGCTATGTGCGAGACGAGGAGAATGAAGACATATTAATGCAGAGTATTTTTGAGCATCGCGATAAAGATGCTGCCGGTGGAGAAGGCGCCGGTGGAGGTGTAGATCTTGATTTTGAGGAATTTGCCTCACAATTTCTGATGGACTCTGGTGAGGTCTTTTAGATGAAGAAGAAATAACACCCGCCACCTCAAACACCCTCCACTCGAGGTATATATATGAATTCTATATTTTGTTGATCACAAAATGCATTAACTGATTTGTATTGCACTTAGTAACGCATTATATTTCTTACTTTAGGCCTCCACCTCGAATAAAAAGGCTAAGAATCAAGCTCCTCGAGGCCGCACGAAAAGAATGACGAGCAAAGATGCAAAGTTACCGATCTATGAAATTGATGAAGAGGGCGATCCGGTGGAACCCCCAGAGAACCGCAAAAAATATATAAGTCAAGCTGGAGTTATTGTTAGGGACTCGGTCCCGATCTCCATACCAGAATGGAATAAGCCGGCGGGCGTTGCCGAGGATGACCCCTGCTATGTCCACAACCATTTGAAAGATTTGTGCTTTGACACACTCTTGGAGCATGTTAACCTCCCGGATGATATTGAACCCACCACGAAGTTGAAACTCAAGCAGTGGACTCTCTCCAAGATGGCCGAGCATTTCGGAAATATAAGCAAACATTATGGGCAAAATATAAAACAGTTGATCCAGATTTCAGTGAAGAAAAACTAGTGAAGATAAGAGATCACTGGGAAGAGTTTAAGGCGTATAAGAAATCGGATGCGGCTGTGGCCCGATCGAACATAAATAAGGCAAATGCCGCGAATAAGGTTCACCACCATAACTTGGGGACAGGTGGCTACAGGTCAGCCATTCCTAAGTGGCTAGCCTTAGAAGATAAAATCTTTGCTAAAGATATCACTCCACAGACATACTACTGGCCCGAAAGGTCCAAATTCTGGTTGTTCGCGCATGGCGCAACGTTGGACGAGGAAACAGGGTATATTGTCCCGAAGGTTGAAAAATTCAAAAAAAAGTAGAAGAAATCGTCCCGAAGATTGAAAAGGTAATAGAGGAAGTTAAACGGGGTGTGTGGAAACCCTATAGAGAGGACGACGAGCTGACACGGGCCCTAGGGAATCCTGAACACTGGGGACGTTTACGAGGCATGCCCGGCGGTGTCACCATTAAGAAAGCGTATCCGCAACACGCTGACACTTATAGAAGCCGTGCAAGAAAGAAGAAGAAGGGTGAAGAGCGGCTAACGGAATTGGAACTCAAGGTGCAGCAACTCATGGAGTCAATTAATAGTCAGACAGGGCCGTCTCAGCAGCAGCAACCCATGGATGCTCGATCTCAGCTTAGAAGCAGCGTGGGTTCCACGCAAATAGATGTCGATGCTCACTACCCCGTGGATGATGTCACGGAGAAGACACCATGTGAGCTACATGCACCTGTGGTTAACATATCCACGAAGGTGGCGGACGGCTATGCTTTACCGAGTGACGCCGGAGCAAGCTACCATAATGGTGACATTGCTCCTGGCTATGCTGTTGTCGGGGTGGATGAAATTGCGCCGGGATTTGAATCATTGGCTCTTGAGATTTCTGGAGGTGACGGTGAGGAGACATTGTACGATGTCAAGGGTGGTTTCGTCCAGTGGAACAAGAAATACATCAAGTTCTCAAAGCCACCGACTCAGCAAAGCCCATCCTGCCCGGGTATCGATGAGACACATCCATCTCCGGCACCGCGTGACAGGGACCCCCCACCGGAAATTGATGTAGAGGACCATCTCAGTCAGCACAGTCCATCTCCATCTCCGCCACCGCGTGAGGAAGTGTCCGTAGCGCTTCTCCGGAGAAAGCGCGCGTCTTCCCCGGTCAGGAGGCGAACTAAAAGGGCCACATCGCCTGATCCGAGGTTACCTTGGCAGAAGACTCATGAGCAAAACGAAGCAGCCGTGGCGGAGTATAATAAAGCATTGTTCGCACCGAAAGTGCCGCCGCCAAATTTTACCGCCGGCTATACTGCACAGGCTTGTAATCGAGTCATCGACAACTTATATG
Organism: Poa pratensis; assembly: GCA_947311845.1. Classification (NCBI taxonomy): domain Eukaryota; kingdom Viridiplantae; phylum Streptophyta; class Magnoliopsida; order Poales; family Poaceae; genus Poa; species Poa pratensis. Next base: position 5,357,210 of record CAMZMU010000033.1, on the reverse strand, counting down.
TCCCTCCAGAGAAGCCGCCATCTGACTATGACCGTTATATTCAAAAGTCATATGACGCGGTGACAGAGGTGGAGGCGCCGAAAAAAGGTGAACAAGACGCAGAGTCAGTCCCGCCGCCGGCGGCAAAAGATAAACAAGCAGCACCATCGGACCCGCCGCCGAAGGAAGCTACAAAAGCAGCACCATCGGTCCCACCGCCGCCGAAGATAGGTAAACAAGTTCCCCAGCTCGGAGAACAACCGTACGTTCTGTCCCCCCGCTAATTGTCCCGCCGCCGACGAACAAAGATAGTCGAGTTCCCCAGCGCGGAAAACAACTAGTACAATCTAACCCTAAAGCGCCGATGGTGTTTGACTTAGAGGAAATCCGTCGTCTTGCCGCCGAAGCGCAAGTTCCTATAGACGAATATGCTTCGAGATTGAACTTTGAGACTGCACCAACAGCTCCACCAGTAAGTAAATTTGTTATGGGGGAAGCTTTGGTGAAATGCAAGTTACCAACAAAAATGCGTGCTCTCCATTTTTGGTACTTGAAAGCCGCAAAGAAAGGGACAGCTTCTGTCGTTCTGAAATGTAGGAAAGACGATGAGCACTTCTTAGAAGACTACAACCACATTGTTCGGTTTAGCGAACTTTTTCAGCTATACAATCTGCGGGCACTCGACAAATCTATCATGAGTTCCTATTGCCTGTAAGTGATTTATTTAAGTCTTTACCTAGTCTCGTTCATTGTTTGTAATTATTCTCACTTTAATCTTTTGTGTGCTATATTATGCAGATTGAAGATGCTCGAGCTCAAAAAGCTGAACCAGCATGACATTGGGTTCATTGACCCGGATAAATATAACGAAGAACCATAATAAATCCCTTGTATAACAAGAACACACCGGATGATTTGCTAAGGGTGTTCAAGCGATACCGCGACAAAAGAACTATATATTGGCCTTACCACTTCGGGTAAGTTTTAGTGTCTTCTACACATTCTAATTTGCTCACCCGATGTTAAGTTTAACTGATGAGTTATGCATGACTGTGCGCAGCTACCACTGGATTCTTCTTGTCATTGAACATCGCAAAGGACTTATTCATTCACTTGACTCATTGAGGTATCATCCTGACAAATACAGGAGTTGTTTCGACTTACTAGCAAGGTACATTCATTTCTTACCGCCTCTGTCATTCATATCTTGATGTCAAGTCATTAACGAATAAATCATTTGTGAATGTTCTTTGTCGGGCAGCGTTTGGGCAAGGTTTGTCGAGGAAGATCCTGCAGGTGGGTGGCCCAAAAAGCTGGATTGGAAGTTGAACAAGGTAAGTACTGCTACCTACGTCCACACAACATTCTCATGCATACTTCATTATTATTGATTGAAATCTATTCTTGTATAGTCTTGCTTGGAGCAACCAAAGGGAACTGAGTTATGTGCATACTTCGTTTGCGAGTATGTACATGTACTAGTCACCGAGAAATGGAATATGAAAAGTGCAGAGTTGGCAAAAAAGCGCTGCAAGCTACCATTCGAGCACCGCTTCAAAGCAATTGGAGAGGAATTGGCGGGATTTTACCTTTCGGAGGCCTTATCGGAGAAAGGAGAGTACTACGATGCTGAAAGCATGAAAGCGTGTAAATAACTTGTTGTTTTGCTTCAACTCTTGTACTACGATAACTCTTGGCGCATCAACTCTTGACTACGATCTAAAAGTATTACTTAATTTAATTGTATGTGTTATAAATATGTGCATCGACTTCATACGACACGGGAACGGTTACGACGTGGAAAACGTTACGGTAACCGTCACCGTTACCGTAACGGTTACCGTAACCGTCACCGTAACGGTCACCGTCACCGTAACGGTTACCGGTTACCGTTACGGGAAGGGTTACTAGTGAAACCACGGTTACGACATGGGACACGGGAACCTATAACCAAACCCCGGCATATATAAACCCTAAACCCTGCAATTAAATCGAAAAAAAAAATCCAAAAACCCTTCCCGGTTGGTTCTACCAACCGGGACTAAAGGTCCCAACACACCACGTCCCCACGTCCCCACGTGGAGGGACCTCTAGTCCCGGTTCGGAACCCGCCGCGACTAAAGGGGGGGGGGGGGCTTTAGTCCCGCCTGCTTAGTCGCGGTTGCCCGGCCGCGACTAAAGGGGCTCTGGAACCGCGACTAGAGGTCCTTTTTCTAGTAGTGCCGGAGCCTAACCAATCCAGTTCAAACAGGCCGCCTCAACAAGATGCTTGATACGTCTCCAACGTATCTATAATTTTTGATGTTCCATGTTGTTATTATGCTAATTGCTACATGTTTTATTTATACTTCATAGTATTTTTATGCATTTTCTGAGACTAACCTATTAACAAGATGCCGGAGTGCCAGTTCCTGTTTTCTGCTGTTTTTCCGTTTCAGAAAAGCTAGTCGCAAAATATTCTCGGAATTGGTCGAAAATCAATGTGCCCAGTTTTTCACCGACACATACACGAAATCCAAAGGGGAGACGCAGAGGAGCCAGGAGGTGGCCACGCCACCCTGATGTCTACGCACGCTTCTATTCTTGTAGACAGTGTTTGGCCTCCAAGTGCAGAGTGTTTGTAGAACAGCAGCACGTTTCCCTTAAATGAATAACCCAAGGTATATCAAACTCAGGGAGGTAGAGGTCAAAGATATCCCTCTCAAGCAACCCTGCAATTAAGATACAAGAAGTCTCTTGTGTCCCCAACACACCTAATACACTTGTCAGATGTATATGTGCACTAGTTCGGCGAAGAGATATCAAAATACAAGTGATATAGATAATAACAGGTGGTAATTGCAATCTGTAGTAAAAATGGCAGCGAGCAAACATGCTGCAGACTGAGAGTAAACGGTGTTTCAATGCTTGGAAACAAGGCCTAGGGATCATACTTTCTAGTGGACACTCTCAACAATAATAACATAATTGAACACATAAATACTTCCTTCACTATGCTACTCTGAACTATTCTCCGTTGGATAGAAATACCAATCTACTGCGTAGGGCTATAAAAGCACACCTCAAAGTCTGAGTAAACAAACACCACAATTTCATAGAACACAAGACCATCGCGTAGGGCTATAAAAGCACACCTTAAAGTTTGTATGATCCACATCTAGGACACCCCACGTTGTCACTATGAGCATCCTAAAGTAGTACAGAAACACCACAATTTTATAGTGACATCCAACACAAGAACAACTCATGGTAAATATCCTCTAATCTTATTAATAGAGCCACACACATCACCCACACTGTCACCTTGATAACATGTTGTCACGTGACTCCGAAGATCATAATGATAGAACCAGTTAAGTAGCATAACTATAACAATGAAGGGGAAACATCTATGAATTCAACTAGATTACAATGCTCATGATCACATAAAGATCACACCATGGAGAGAGAGATGAACCACATAGCTACCAGCAGAGCCCTCAGCCTCGATGGAGAACTACTCCCTCTCATCATGGGAGGCAGCAACGGCTATGAAGATGGCTCCGGGGGCACTTCCCCGTCCTCGCAGGGTGCCAGAACAGAGACTTATGTCCCCCGAATTAGGGTTGACGACGGCGGCGGCTACGGAACTTTTCGTGGAATATGGCTCTTGTCTTTAGGGTTTTCTGACGAAGGGAATAAATAGGCGAAAGGGCGGCGTCGGAGGGCACCCGAGGTGGCCTCGCCAGGGCTGGGCGTGGCCTCCTCCTGGCTGCGCCCAGGGGTGGCGTGGGCCCCTCGTGGGCCATCTCGACCTCCCCTTTTGGCTCACGGAGTGTTCTGGTGAAATATTGATGTCCGTTGATTTCGTCCAATTTCGAGATTTCTCGACTAGCTTTTCTGAAACGGAAAAATAGCAGAAAACAGGAACTGGCACTGTGACATCTTGTTAATAGGTTAGTTCCAGAAAATGCATAATAATGGTATGAAGTGTATGTAAAACATGTAACAAATGATATAATAACAGTATGAAACATCAAAAATTATAGATACGTTTGAGACGTATCAAGCATCCCCAAATTTAGTTCCTGCTCGTCCTCGAGTAGGTAAACGATAAAAACAAAATAATTTTTGAAGTGACATGCTACCAACACAATCTTGATCAAATAGTAATGTGAAGCACACGAACTGAATGAAGTGATCCAAGTCAATGGTCTATAGTTTGCTAACAACTAAACAAAGAGTAAACAAACTGAATCATACAAGTAAAACTTTCATGGATAATACTTTGGAGACAATGGAGTTATAAGAATTTGCATAAGAGTTAGCTCACAAAGCAATAAATTCTAAGTAAAAGTCTTTGACTAACACAGAGGAAGATTTAGTTTCAGCATTGGCTTCAAATTCAACATATTTGTCTCATGGATATTGTCAAGGTAAATCAATATAATAAGTCAAACATATCATCATATAACAACTGTTGTACCAAGGTTGACACTAGTGTTTGCTTGTGGAGATAGAAAGAAGTAGGAAAACTGACTCACAATAAAGTAAAGAAAGAACTTCGCAGTGGGAAGCAGGGATTAATCATGTGCTAGAGTTTTTTATGTTTTTGAAAACATATAGAGAGCATAAAAAAATTGAGAGGTGTGTGTTAGTGGTCAACGAATCAGTAAATAGATAATACATTAAGTCACAAGCCAACCAGACCTTACAAGAGCGGCTCCCATGCATGAAGGACGTTATTTCTACCAAGCTGGCAGATCATCCCTCTTTCTCTTTTGTTTACACACTTATGGACATTGCTTGACTGATTTCTCAGGGGCAAAAATATGTGAAGAGAATTTTTGGTTAAAGTTGTAATTAATTGGGACTGGACACCCCGTTGCCAGCTCTTTTTGCAAAATATTGGATAAGCGGATGTATATGCCACTAGTCCAGGTGTAAAGTCCGGTCAACAAGTGAAATAAAGACCATCTACCACATCCTCATGAGCTTGTAAACAGTGACACAAAAAGGAGTTGTAAAAGTTTTGAATATTTTAAAGATAGCACATGAAAAATTTACTTGGAGTGGCAGGAAAATACCACATAATAGGTAGTTATGGTGGACACAGATGGTATGGATTTTGGCTCAAGGATTTTGGATGCACAAGCAGCATTCCCGCTTAGTACAGAGTTTAGCTAGCAAGGTTATTTAAGCAAACACAGACTGTCAACTGGTACAGTAAGAACTTATATAATAAACACGCTTGACAAATTACAAGACTCCACATTGTCTTCCTTGTTAACCAAAACCTTTTACTAGAAAATATCTAGACCATGGAACTATCAATGATACAAACTAAATAACAACAAGCTTTACGGTAGTTCTTCACTAATAGCCTTTACTTACAAGATGCACAAGTCTAAACATTACTTACTTGGTAACTCAAAACAATTGACAAGTATCAAATTACTCAAGACAGTGATCTACAAGACTATGTAAGCATTTTTATACCACTACCACATGCATAGCATTTTCTGTTCCAACCAAACACCAATCAACTTATTTAAACAACTCTCCAAACAAATATAAGTGAAGCAAGAGAGTACTTTCTAAAAAAGAACTAATAGCTCTGAACAAGAGATACATAAAAACAAGAGCTAAAAGCTTAGCAGCGCTAGACAGGAATACTCAACAAATATAAGTAAAGAATAAGAGTATTCTAATGAAAAAGCGGAGCGTGTCTCTCTCCCAAACAAGAATGTTGTGATCAAGCATTGTAGTGACCAGAAAACAAAATAAAAACAAACTGAAAATAAAACACACAGACGTCCAAGAACAGCACATATAATGTGAAGAAATAAAAATATAGCCTCACTAGAGGTGACCTGATAGTTTGTTGATGAAGAAGGGGATGCCTTGGGCATCCCCAAGCTTAGATGCTTGAGTCTTCTTGAATATATTGGGGATCCATGGGAGCCTCCCAAGCTTAAGCTCTTCACTCTTCTTGATCTTGTAATATCATCCTCCTCTCTTAATACTTGAAAACTTCCTCCACACAAAACTCAACATAAATCTCATTAGAGGGTTAGTTCTCAAAAACTTTAATCCACTTTGGTTCTGTAGAGACAAATTTCTAGAACTCAATAAAACATCAGCTACAGTTACTAAGCTTATTTGTGGCCCTCCACATTAGAGAACCTACATAAAACCCGTAAAGAGACAATGCAAAAAAAAACAGAGGCAAAATCCGTCAAAAACAGAACAACCAGTAAAGATGAATTTTTTCGAGACACTTATGGACCTCAAATCGAAAAACTTTGAACTATAGAAAGGTAAACAAAACCTTGATGCTTGCTGTCAAAACTTTGCAGCTACAGATGACGTACTGTGATTTTTTAGAATTTCGAACAGCGACGAACAGAAATCTGTTTCTGGACAGCAAACTAACAAAATAGTCTTCCTCTCTTTAGAGGCTATTCTTGGCACAAAAAACCAAAACAAAAAGATACAAGGGAGTTGTTACAGAGGAAACGACACCCAAAACTCACACAAAACAAAAAGAAACAGTAGGTAAAAATAAAATGGGTTGCCTCCCATAAGCGCTTTTCTTTAACGCCTTTTAGCTAGGCATGATAATTTTAATGATGCTCACATAAGGATAAGAGTTGAAAAATAAAAGAGAGCGTCAAGAAGCATATGTAAAACATGTTTATATCTAACACACTTCCTATGCATAGGAGTCTTGTAAGAAAACAAATCAATGAAGCTCAAATTGACTAGCATAGGAAGGCGAAACAAGTGCAACTTCAATACTTTCAACGTAAAGAGAGGAGACTTAATATTATTGAGATATATGAAACCGTGTCTCCCTCTCTCATAATGACCCTTAGGTCTTAAAGCAACCAGCATATAGAAACAACACAAGAGAAAGATCAAAACTTTCATCATAAAGAGAGGAAATTTAATAACATGAAGATTTCTATAACCATATTTTCCTCTCTCAAAATAATTCTCAGTAGCATCATGAATAAAGTCAACAATATAGCTATCACGTAAAGCATTTTTGTCATGATCCACATGCATAGAAGTATCATTACTCTCCACATAAGCAAAATCATTAGTAATAGTGGAAGTAAAACTATCACAACCATCATTATAATCATCATAAATTACAGGAATAGTATAATCATAATGAACTTTCCTCAACAGTAGATGGACTGAAAATAGCATGTTCATCATTGTAAACATCATATATAGGAGGCATATCATAATCACAATAAACTTTATCCTCAAGTAGGTGGAACTAGAATACCACAATCATTATAATCATCATATATTGGAGGCAAAGTATCATCAAAGAAAATCTCCTCCTCAAAGTTTGGGGGACTAAAAATATCATATTCATCAAAACCAATTTCCCCAAGAGCTTAGAGCTTTCCATGGCATTAGCAATAATGGTGTTCAAAGAATTCATGCTAATAATATTGCTACCACTATTATGCAAACAAAATTCCATAGGTTTTTTAATTTTCACGTCAAACACATCATGTCCTAATTCAAGATAAATTTCATAGAGATCTCTAATTTTTGTTGTTTTTCCATTAAGCCTAACTAGTGAAATTAAAAACAAGAAATAAAAAGATATAACTGCAGGATCTAGAGAAGATACCTTCAAGCACTCACACGCCGGCAACAATGCTAGAAAATAGCTTAGTAGCCAGAAGATGTGAGTACCGTTTACCTTACCTCCCCAGCAACGGCGCCAGAAAAGAGCTTGATGTCTACGCACGCTTCTATTCTTGTAGACAGTGTTGGGTCTCCAAGTGCAGAGGTTTGTAGAACAGCATCAAGTTTCCCTTAAGTGAATAACCCAAGGTATATATCGAACTCAGGAGGTAGAGGTCAAAGATATCCCTCTCAAGCAACCCTGCAATTAAGATACAAGAAGTCTCTTGTGTCCCCAACACACCTAATACACTTGTCAGATGTATAGGTGCACTAGTTCGGCGAAGAGATATCAAAATACAAGTGATATAGATAATAACAGGTGGTAATTGCAATCTGTAGTAAAAATGGCAGCGAGCAAACATGCAGCAGAACTGAGAGTAAACGGTGTTTCAATGCTTGGAAACAAGGCCTAGAGATCATACTTTCACTAGTGGACACTCTCAACAATAATAACATAATTGAACACATAAATACTTCCTTCACTATGCTACTCTGAACTATTCTCCCGTTGGATAGAAATACCAATCTACTGCGTAGGGCTATAAAAGCACACCTCAAAGTCTGAGTAAACAAACACCACAATTTCATAGAACACCAAGACCATCGCGTAGGGCTATAAAAGCACACCTTAAAGTTTGTATATGATCCACATCTAGGACACCCCACGCTGTCACTATGAGCATCCTAAAGTAGTACACAAACACCACAATTTTATAGTGACATCCAACATGAGAACAACTCATGGTAAATATCCCTCTAATCTTATTAATAGAGCCACACATCGCCCACACTGTCACCTAGATAACATGTTGTCACGTGACTCCGAAGATCATAATGATAGAACCACTTAAGTAGCATAACTATAACAATGAAGGGGAAACATCTATGAATTCAACTAGATTACAATGTTCATGATCACATAAAGATCACACCATGGGAGAGAGAGATGAACCAATAGCTACCAGTAGAGCCCTCAGCCTCGATGGAGAACTACTCCCTCCTCATCATGGGAGGCAGCAACGGCTATGAAGATGGCTCCGGGGGCACTTCCCGTCCCGGCAGGGTGCCAGAACAGAGACTTATGTCCCCCGAATTAGGGTTGACGACGGCGGCGGCTACGGAACTTTTCGTGGAATATGGCTCTTGTCTTTAGGGTTTTCTGGACGAAGGGAATAAATAGGCGAAAGGGCGGCGTCGGAGAGCACCCGAGGTGGCCTCGCCAGGGCTGGGCGCGGCCCCCTTCTGGCCGCGCCCAGGGGTGGCGTGGGCCCCTCGTGGGCCATCTCAACCTCCCCTTTTGGCTCACGGAGTCTTGTGGTGAAATATTGATGTCTGTTGATTTTCGTCCAATTCTGAGAATATTTCCCGACTAGCTTTTCTGAAACAAAAACAGCAGAAAACAGGAACTGACACTGTGGCATCTTGTTAATAGGTTTGTTCCAGAGAATGCATAATAATGGTATGAAGTGTATGTAAAACATGTAGCAAATGGTATAATAACAGTATGGAACATCAAAAATTATAGATACGTTTGAGACGTATCACACCCTGGGCGCGGCCCACTTGCCAGGCGCGCCCAGCCCTGGCGTGGGCCCCCTGGAACCTTCCAGACGCCGCCCTTTCGCCTATATATTGCCTTCGCCCTGAAAACCCTAAAGGAGTCGACAATTTTCCCGAATACATCCCAGAGCTCCGCCGCCACCAAACTTCGTTTCGGGGGTTAGAAGACCTCGTTCCGGCGCCCTGCCGGGACGGGGATTGACCCTCGGAGCCATCTCCTTCGACCACGACGCGTCCACTTCGACTCCATGATGGTTTGTGAGTAGTTCCCCCATGGACTACGGGTTCTAGCTGTAGCTAGTTGGTACTCTCTCTCCCATGTATTTCAATACAATGATCTCATGAGCTGCCTTATATGATTGAGATCCATCTGATGTAATCGGTGTTGTGTTTGTTGGGATCCGGTGAATTGTTACATTATGATCAGTCTATCTATTAAAGTTTGTGAGTTATTTGTTGCTGCAATATTGTTGTGTTCATTGCTTGTCACTAGTGCACGAGTGGCATGATCTTAGATCTAAGTTATTATTGTTGCTTAGATTGTATCTACAAGTTGTATGCACATGTTACTGTCTTGAACCTGAGGCCCCGGAGTGACAACAACTGGGACAACCAAAGGGAATGGCTGTAGCATGAGGATCACATGTTTTCATCAATTTTAATGCTTTGCTCCGGTGCTTTATTAAAAGGAGTACCTTAATTGCCAATAGTTTCCTTGAGGCCCCGCTGCAAACGGGCTGACAGGACAAAAGATGTTGTGCAAGTTTCTCATTGCGAGCACGTATGACTATATGGAAAACATGCCTATTATGATTTATAGATTGATGTTCTGTCTTAATGTTATTTCAATTCTATCAATTGCCCAACTGTAATTTGTTCACCCAACATATGCTATTTGTTTGGAGAGTTACCTCTAGTGTGGATAGCTGGGAACCCCGGTCCATATTTAATCATCATCATTGATTTTCCGTCAAGACACCACCAACTATTTTCTGGCGCCATTACTGCTGTGTTACTATCACTATTGCTCTCGTATTATTGCTGCTTTCACATCACCCCTGTTACTAGTGCTTTTCCAGGTGCAGCTGAACTGACAATTCATCTGTTAAGGCTTATAAATATTCTTTGCCTCCTCTTGTGTCGAATCAATAAATTTGGGTTTTACTTCCTTCGAAGACTGTTGCGATCCCCTATACTTGTGGGTCATCAGTGAGCAACATGGTAATCGTGTCAATGATCGAAGATGCCATGTTCGACATACCCAAGATGCCACCATTATACGGCGAAGGTGGGCCAACAAACGCCCGGGCACACAATCATCCGTGTCGTCGGCGTTGACCTCGGAGGCACAACGTCGAGTTGGATCTAGGGTAGGAGATGATGGCCATGGAGTGGACGGCCAACCAGGCCATTCCGCACACGGTTAACTTTGTAATCCGGAGGATGGTTTACCAGCCTGGTCACAAGAACAATTATTTTTATCTGCTCATGTAGCTTCAAATTTTAGGCTGACCAGTAGAACACGAATGTGGTTCTTCACTAGATCCTTCGAGTGCATATGGTGGAATTTAGCATGATACTGCCATACTGGGTTGTAGTTTGTGCCCTCCTTCCGGTGTCGTAGACTATCAAGATCGACCTCTCCTTCCAGTGCATTATATCTGGAGAGTATAGCTGCCACATGTTGGGAATGTGTTTTCACAGGGCGGGCATAGCTCATTAATGAATGTGAAGATAGGTCGGTCCAAACTTTAGAGCAAACTTTGCAGCTTTATACTTCACCACAATTAAGATGGATCATCGATTGCCCGTAGAGAAAAGGCTGGATCGCTAGTGGATATAAAATGAAAGGTTGGCGACATGGGTGCACGTATAGCAGAGTAGTAGCTAGTAAATCATGCTGGTTATGAGTTCCCACTTCTTGAAACGTTAAATGATCAAGAGAGCAATACAGTATTTGTTGAATCGTTTGGGAATGGTAGGTCTCAGGATGGCGAACACATATGCCCTTCTACTCAATGATCTCAAAGGATAGGCAAGCTACAAGATGCCAGGAATAAGAAGAGCCCATGTAGCACAAGCGAATTGGCTAGTACAATTCATGCAAGTAACAGCCTACTAATTTCTATTGTAAATCTTCACAAGCTTTTGTCCCCGCTCCCTTCCAGCGTACCATGTACATTTTCAAATATATTGGTAGAAATATAGCAGAAATAAGTTTATTTTGAGATAAAAATTAAGAATGTTTAAAGAACAAATATATTCTATAGATTCACCTCTTAGGCGTGAAGATTTGCACTGAGTGTAAATATCAGATTGAATTTTGTCTCTAGATCAGTACACATTCGGCAGCCTTTTTGATTGCATAGTGGACAGAACCCATGAACAAGAACAAGCAAAACTATTTCGCTAACCTCTGTCTGGATATCTGTAGAGATGTACCTGAAGAAAGAGTTGAATATTTACATGAGCACAAACATCTCAATTTCCTGGGAGGAATAATCCATGTAGGTACATAAAAAAACAGGTTACATTGATTGTTTCCTTCAGGGGACAAACTTTCAATGCTACAATTACATACTACTCTAACAATGAAGATTTGCACTTGGTCGGGTCACAATATTTTCAGAATAAGGAATTGAACCTTTTGTTTGTTGACCCAATGAACTGAATCCTGTAGGCGTTTCTAGGCAGAGTAATTAGCGGAGGCTGAAAATTGCTAAACAATATTTTCTGGTCCATCATTTAGAGTTATCCTGTGGACCGATGTTACAAATGGGATTAACTGTGGGATGTGCACATCTGATACCTAGATTTTTCCGCAGGTCATGTAGCCACTAGTCGCCACGCATCCTTCAGCCACCTACCGGGATTCTCAGCACTGAGATGGCAAGAAGGTCAGGGTGCTTTCCGACAAGCCGTCCATCACCCCATCACTGGTCAGAATTTGTGTATGCATGCCAATGCCAAACGAACTTTGTCATAACCAACAAAGCCACAGAGGGTGAGCGAAGCCGAAATGCCGTGCACGGCTAAGCCACAAACAGATTCAGGACCGCGGGCTTACCTCTCAATTGACTCGACCTGCACCGCTGCTACACTGAGGTTCCACGGCGACCGTCAAAGTGCTTTTGAACCCATGTCGACATCTCACTCATGGTCATCATATAGAATGGTACTGAGGTTGGAGTTGGTTTGACCAGCACTACCATCCCTCCTTTGAAATGGGAAGCCCTTTCGAAGACGCTATCCGCTGATCAATCTTGTCAAGGGGTGGTCACACATTTTTAGCCTGTAAAGAGACAAGAGATTGCAAGTTTATTTTGTTGAAATAAGAGATTAGTTCTAAGCCAATCAGTGAGAAATCTAGGACCTTTGCAATGTATGTCCATCACTCTTATCCTCTGGCTTGTTCACCCCACTGGCTCGACCTGCTGACAGATTCAGAAAAAATACTGAAAGGTCACCAAACAGCAACTCGCAGTGAGATCAGGTTTATATGATGGCTCACATGCAGAAAAGCTGTGTTTACACCGAAGCTTTCCAAAATGCTTGCCCTGCCATCTCAGTTACAAATGATACTGTTGTGACAAACACTACTGAATTTTATGTGCAGGATGATGACTCAGAGCAGCTCCCACCCTCTATATTCTCCTACCTCTAAAGGCTACATCGAATGCTTCCTTTAGGGGCCAAACTTCTAGGTGTACATCTCTCTACTACCAGCTACAATTACTACTAATCTGAAAGTGCATCCAATTTCTTGGGGAGCACCTTCCTCTGTACAAACTGAAGCTATCTTGACTTCTTTCGAGAATGCATATAGTCAATTTGTCTTCTTGTCAAGATTTCAAACCAGCTCTCTTGTGATCCTGCAACAACATTCCAGATGTAAAATGCAGAAGTGAATACCAGTCAGCAAATGTGACAATACCTAATGTCAATGCAACAGAAAATAAGTCGGAGTGACAGATTGTTGATCAGTT
>CAMZMU010000033.1:5106241-5265615 GCA_947311845.1 Poa pratensis | reverse complement strand
TCTTAAGCCTCTTAGCAGGCCTCTTAGCAGGCGGGTTACTACCACCACCGCCATCCGTGTGGTCGCCACCCCCGACATCCGTGCTGGTGGGTTCTCCATCGGTGGTGGTGGCTTCGGCAGACTCTAACAGAAAGTCACCATCGCCGTCACGAGCCAGTTCGGCGGCCTCCGCATCCTCCATCTGCGGGTTCAATTCCCAGAACGATATGTTCTTTTGTCTAGCTTGTTCTTCGACGCTCATGTGCTTCTCAGAAGGGCCGGCCTCGGACGACATGTTAGCACTACATTAAAAAGAGGCAAAATGTTAGTACAACAAATATAACAAAGCATCACTTAATTTAGTACTAAGATACCCCGGCCCATGCATTAGCCGCAATACCCCATATGTCCTATTTTTAACAAAGTCATGCTAAATTTTTCGTGAAATTTAGCATGACTTTGCTAAAAATAGGACATATGGAGTACCCGAATTTGCCGGAACGGAAGTTAATCGACGTTCCGGCAATCTCAAGGGCCTCACGGGGTACCTGCAAACATTTCACAAAAAATATCCACATCTCCGGATGGCATCTCCGGCCGGCATCTCCACGACACGATGGTCGGAGCACAAACAACCACGACACGATGGTCATGGACACATATCCTCATGCACATACATCACCACATTCACATCCACATCGAGGGAGAGAGAAACTACCTCGGGTAGGGAAGGGAGGCTCGGGTCCGAGATCGGCGTGGTGGAGGTGCTCCTCGTGGTGCTGCAATAAATTAACAAAACCATGATTTAGCATCTACCACACACATTTCACAAAAGCAGCTAGCAGCAAAAGCACCTAGCAGCAACTAAAAATGCATCTTCAAAACTGTTAAAAAGTACCAACTATGGAGGCTTACAAAGTTATCAAATCTTGATCCTATTTAAAATGTACCTTCATGGATCTCTTGTACTAAGTTAGTACTTCATGATAAATGCCAAAAATATGTTTTTGAATACCTAAAACACCTTTATTCAAGTCAGTTTTAAAGCTATGTTCAAACAGTGACCACATCAACACACTTAGCAATTTTTTCATCTCCAATTTTTCATCTACAATTTTTTTCTTGTACTAACCTAACACTAACCTAGCAGCAACGCAAACACTAACCTAGCAGCAACCTAACACTAGCCTAAATTTTTTAAATCGCACCAATTCCTAGCTAGGAATTGTGTCGAACACGTTGAGTGCAGGTTCGGTAGGGGAGGGAGGAGGGAGAGAGGGGGAAGCATACCTCGGGGAGGGGGGGGAGGGGAGGTCGAGGACGGCCGGGGCGCAGGGGAGGTTAAGCCGGCGCCGAGGTCCTCCGTTGCGTCGACGACGGCCGGTCCGTGGGCACGGGCACGGCGAGGCGACCACGGGCGCGTCGAGCACGAGCGAGGCGACCACGGGAGCGTCGAGCACGGGCGGCGCCGGTGCGGGTGGCGGTGGAGGTCCTCCTGGCCGTCGGTGGCGGGCGGGTCGAGCGCAGTGGAGCGCGGTGGGCTGCCGGCGGCGAGGGGTCGAGCACGGGCGCGGGAAGTTACAGGACTTGTGAAATTTGGGTCGAGCACGGGCAGCGCAGGGTGGCCCCACATGTAAGTGTAGGCGCAAGAATTCTGTGGCGCACCATCCAGGCGATGCGCTACAGAAAGTGCGGATTCTGTGGCGCATCCGCTCGGAGGTGCGCCACAGAATTATCTGGCCTAACAGGGGGCGGCCCCACATGTAATTAGAGGCCCGATAATTCTGTGGCGCACCTACGGAGTGATGCGCCACAGAAAGTTAAGATTCTGTGGCGCATCAGCTAGGTGGTGCGCCACAGAATGTCCTGGGCTAACATTTTTTTGCTGAATCCTGGCTGTCTCAATTTTTGCTGAACTTTTTTTCTTACAAATATTTTTGGTTAAATTTGGTTCAAAAAATACACACAATATGTCTCATACATATTTAGTTCATTGAATACATAACTCTTGCATTGTCTCACACACAATGTCATACATATTTAGTTCATTGAATACATAACTCTTGCATTGTCACACACACACACACACACAAATTAAATACACCAAAAAAGTCGCTTCTTCGTCTCGGTTCCGCGAGCTAGTTTCTCTTCTTTCCCTTCTTCGCGGTTGAAAACTTTAGGCCGGTCACCTTGAGATTTCTTCGCGTGAACGGACAACCTTTGGTAGGTAGGGAGGTCTTCCTTCTTTGTGTACTAGTAGTAGGCATGTCGAAGAACTTGTCGAATTCCTCCTCGATCTTTGGCTCGTTGTCCAATTCTTGCTCGGTGGCGCCTCCTTCCATTCCGACGATGCTCCTCTTGCCCCTCCTCACGACAACACGGCTAGGCTTTGACGGGTCGGTAATGAAGAAGCATTGCTCAACTTGGCTAGCGAGTACCCATGGCTCATTTTTCGCGGAGGCGTTCTTCGATTTGGCATCGGGTATTACCATGGTGGTGAAATACCGGCCTTCTTTGACGACGTCCTTGGCCCATCTTACACGGAACATTGGCACCACCTCTCCACAGTAGTTGAGCTCCCATATGTCCTCAATCCTTCCGAAGTATCTTTCCTTGACAGTAGCCTCCTCATCGCCGTAGGATAGCATAGTTACTCCAGAGTTTTGATATTCCGACTTCTTGTCCTTTTCCTCGGTGTAGAATCTGTAGCCGTTGATGTCGTACGCCTGATAGGTCTTTACGTTGTGCGAGGGACCCCGTGATAAGGAGAATATGAGTTTTCATCTCCAGTAGATGGCGGTTTCCTCTTTGCTAGCTCCAGTTGCTTTTGCTTGAACCAACGCGTGAAGCTGGAGTTGTGCTCTCTGGTTACGTCTCCCTTCTTCCTCGGCCGGCCCAGTTTGATGTAATATTTCTCGAGTAAGCATTTGTGCTGTTCCACCCAAGTTTCGATCAGCTGTAAGTGTTGTAGCGCGACCCGGTGAGCCCTTTCGAAGTCGTCCTTTCGACCCTGCATGCTGACAAAGGTTGAGCTGGCGCCCTCTCGGTGACCATATCCATTGAGCCTGTCGAAGTGTTTCCTCGTGGGCAGACCTACATCCTGGTTCTCGGTGCTTAGATAATTCTGGCAGAAGGAGATGCACTCGTAGGTTAGAAAGCCCTTGGCCATGCTTGCGTCTGGACGGGCCCTGTTGCGAACGTATCCTTTCATGACACCGTTCATCCTTTCGAACGGCATCATGTAGTGCATGAACGTTGGCCCTAGCTGCCTGATGTCATCAACGACATGGAGAAGGAGATGCACGCATATATCAAAGAATGCTGGCGGGAAGTAAATCTCGAGCTCGCATAGTACCAGCTCGATCTCTTCTTGTAGCCTGTCGAGCTGCTTCACCCCGATCGACTTCCTGTTGATGACGTCGACAAAGTTGCAAAGGGCAAGCAGCGTATCACGGACGTGCTCGTCCATTATCCCTCGAATCGCAACGGGAAGTACCTGCGTCAACAGCACGTGACAGTCGTGAGACTTCATCCCGCTAAACCTCTTCTTCGTTCCGTCCAGATATCTGCTTATCTCCCGCGTAACCATTCGGAAATTTGACTCCTAGAAGACACCTGTAGAATTGCTCGAGCTCCTCCGGACTCATAGTGAAGCACGTAGCGGGAAGCACCACAGTGTTCTTCTTTACCCTTTTGCGGCGACCTTGAGTCCCTTCCGTCTGATCATCATCATCATCATCGTCATCGCTATCGGGGGCCTGAAGATCTTTCCTGACACCAAGCCATTTCAGATCGTATCTTGCTTTCGTCCCATCCTTGGTCTTTTCCGGCATGTTGGAAAGAGTGCCAAGCAGACTCTCGGTGACATTCTTCGTAATGTGCATCATATCGAGGCTATGTGGCGTCTTGAGGACCTTCCAGTAGGGCAAGTTGTGGAAAACAGCCCTCGCTTTCCATACACCCAGCAGCGGATCTACCTTCGGTCGTTTCTTTCCCGGCGCAGGGCACTCCTTCCAATTATTCAACAGCTCGTCGATTTCTGTGCCGCTCCTCGGGATCGGGGGTCCTTCGGGCTCGTCCTTACCATTAAACAGGTCACCGCGTTTCCTCCACGGGTGATCCATGCGAAGCCACCTTCGAGCCCCAGGGTACACGGTTTTCGAAGACCCTGTTCCTTGGTAGCTGGAGATGCGGGGTTGAGTCCATGCACCTGACACATGCGCAGAATCCGTGGCTTACCTGGGCCGATACATATGAGCAACCAGGATAGTCCTGCACCGTCGTGAGCAGCGCGGCTCTCATGGGAAATAATCTCCAGTGTAGGCATCCCACGTACGTGCTGGGGTCGCCCACAACGTGGCTAACTCCTCTTCCAACAGCGCGAGATACGTATGTATGTGGACACCTGCTTGTTTCGGCCCCTGAATGAGAAGACTCATGTGTATATACCTTTGCTTCGTGCACAACCACGGGGGAAGGTTGTAAGGCCATACAAACACGGGCCAGGTGCTATGCGTGCTACTCTGGTTGCCGAACGGATTGAGTCCATCGGTGCTCATACCGAGCCTGACGTTCCTTGCGTCGCCTCCGAAATTTCCGACGGCGTCCAACTCTTGCCACTGGCTAGCGTCTGAAGGGTGTGTAAGGATCTGCCCTTCTCCGGATCTTCTTCAGGCTTCTCCCTTTCCGCGTGCCATTGCATGAGCTTTGCTTCCTTAGGGTCCACGAAGTACCGCTGCAGACGGGGAGTGATAGGAAAGTACCATACCACTTTGTGAGGACCTTTCTTCCCACGGCTCTTGTACCGTCCTTGGCCGCACACCGGACATGTGGTTCTGTCCTCGTACTCGCCCCGATAAATTGCGCAATCATTGATGCAGGCGTGGTATTTAACGTGCGGTAGGTCAAGAGGGCACACGACTTTCTTGGCCTCCTCGATACTAGTTGGCAATGTGTTCCCCTCGGGAAGACGCTCGTGGAAGAATTTCATGTTCTTGTTGAAGCTCACGTCGGTCCATTTGTTTCCCGACTTCATCTCCAGAGCATCAAGCGTTACTTGCAAGCGCGTATCCTGTGGCCGGCACCCTGGATACAACGGAGTCTTCCCGTCTTCTCCATTTGCGCCAGCTTGGCTTTCTCTCTAACGGTCCTCGCCTCCTTGAGGAGCAGTTCTTGAACATGAGACTCCATCAAGGCCGACATTAGCGAGCTCTGCGGCGTGTTCGCGTCTTCTCCACCACCATCTACTCCTTCATCATGACCATGTCCGTCGGCATCTCCTTCGTCACGATCATCTTGCCCGCCCTCGTCTTCAGGCGCAACATTTGCTGTCGGCGCAACATTTGCTGTCGGCGCTTCATTGAAGCCTTCCATGAAACCGCGCCTGAGCAGGTGTTCCTCCAATTGTCCGGAATCAGGGTCGATCCATCTCACAAATTTGCAACTTCTACACGGACATCGTATGTGGCGCTGTTGCACCGAATCATTTCCGCCTTCGCTTCTTCCTTGTAGTTGTTGATTCGACTGGAGCTCATCTTCATGACCATGGTCGCCTACGCGGTATACATATAGAGTATGTGTTATTAAGTCGGAAATGTTCGACGAAAAAATTCGGCATGACTTCCCCTAGAAGTAGGACATATGTGGTGCAAAAATTTACCGAAATGGAAATGAATCAACATTTCGGCAAACATCCATGCACCACGCCGGCGCAACACAACAACAAAAGGCAACAACATGCACAACACACACAACTTCATGTACACACATATTCATCCAACAATACTCACCTAGTAGATCTAGATCCGTTGCCGAGACGTGACCGTGATCGATGAGAGAGAGTGTGTGGTGATGGAGAGAAAATAGTGGACAAAAAGAGAGGAGGAGAATATATATGGAGGCTCTCCCCAAGCCCTCACCAATTATATGTCAAACAAAGTAGGTTTAACAACAAATAATGGATAATAGGATGGTCAAAATGCCATGGGAGAGAGGAGGAGCTCGAGCTAGATGCATGGGGGGGAGAATGAAGAAGGTCACATGGGGAAAGTGGGTGTTGCCACCTTTTTGTGGATCTGGGCCAACATTCTGTGGCGCACGCAGCTCGGTGCGCCACAAAATATCAACTTTCTGTGGCGCATGGTGTCTGGTGCGCCACAGAAAGCTAACATTCTGTGGCGCATGGTGGCTGGTGCGCCACAGAATGTGAACTTTCTGTGGCGCACTGGGCCACGTGCACCACAGAATGTCCCCAGATGGACCTGGCCCAATAATTGGAACGTGGGACCCACGCTATTTCTGTCAGCTTTCTGTGGCGCATGGCCGTCAGATGCGCCACAAAAAGGCCAAAATTTCTGTGGCGCACCTGCTGCCATGCGCCACAGACATATTTCTGTGGCACACCAATTAAGGGTGCGCCACAGAATGCCAACCCACCTATAACCCTTCTCCTAGTAGTGCACGAGAGAGTCGAGAGGTTGCGCTTCTCGCGTGTGCAAAGCGCAGTGCAGGCCAGCGGCCCAGGAGGTGACGAGGCAGTGCAGTGGCGTAGTCCCCGAAGGTGCGCATCTGTAGGTTACCTCACGCGGCTAAAATCATTAGAGTTAGACAGTTTGGTCCTCAAAGTAAATTACCGAGTTATCCTTCGCCTAACTCGGATCTGCTTTGTAATACTCACTCTGTTTCACAATATAAGATGTTTTAGATGTTTCACATTTGTCTAGATTCGAACTAAAATGAGTGGACATATACACTAAAACGTGTTTAGATACATGTGTAGACGTGTGAATGTGGAAAAGGTATAAAACATCTTATATTGTGAAACGGACTGAGTATAACCTAAGATCTGTTGTATGATGTATTGTAAAAATTCCAAAAAAATTGTGTCTAGGACCACTTATAGAGTTATAGAGTTATAGGTAAGTTGTTGGAGCATTTTTTTTTTTTTGCCCATAATATCTAAACAGGCACTTTCTACGTATTTGTGGCTTTTTGGTAATTAAGCTATATTGTAGATGCTCTCAGTCGTATTCATGCAATGTTACATGCATTACGGACCGTACACATGCAACATCATCAAAGTACGGTGGTTGCTATATACTAGTACTATATACTCCGTATATATATTATTCTGGGTTTCTGTCTCCGTCAAAAAAAAAAACTAAAGTCTATTCCTACTCCGCGGATGCAGAGATGGCTAGCGACAGGAACTGTATTTTATTTCAGCAGCGGACTAGCTAGCCTGGAGTACGTCGTAACCAAGTTTAGAGGGCTAGCTCATTGACCAATCTTGTTGATTTACTACAGTACTTTCCTGCTAACCCGCCAGCACGTTTGGCGAAAACGATCGTCAGCTGTCGCCAATTTCTTTTCCGTGTACGAAAACGAAAATGATCTCAGAGTCTATACTCCCGATCGGTTTTACGTCGACGCGAGCTACCGTACAAGTTTGATCTGCGAGGAGAAGAGCAAAATTGTACTTCCTCCATACCGGTTTATAGGATGTAATTTCAAAACCAGGATTTTTCAAGAATAAGCAACAATTAACATTAATTAAGAGCGGTTAATATTGGGTTTTGGCTTTTGCCAAAAATAATGAGAAAACCGATTGGGTTTGACCTTCCCCTAGTTGCTCCATTCCAAGACGCTTTGCCTACCGTTTTCTTTGGAAATTAAACGCATGCTGCTGATAAAAACGATCCCAGGGCCAACGGCTAGTGCCTTAAATTACAAAAGTGCAAACAAGTACTCCATTACCAATCTTGTTAATTTACTACAGTACCTTCCTGCTAACCCGCTAGCACGTTGGCGAAAACGATCGTTAGCTGTTCCCAATTTATTTCCATGAAAATTATGTCAGAGTTGATACTCTCGATCGGTCTCCATCGACGCCAGCAACTGTACAAGTTTGATCTGCGAGGACAAAGACAGTTGTGGTTCTTGTACGGAGCAGTTGCTGCATTCCAAGACGCTTCGCCTTTCGTTTTCTTTGGAAATTAAACACACGCTGCTGATGAAAACGATCCCAGGGCCAACAGCTAGTGGCTTAAATTACAAAAGGGCAAAACGAGTACAACAACACCGGCAACAACTTTAACAACAAAACGAATAAAGTGAAGGATTGAGAGAACAAGGCGTAAGAAAGATACATTTTATCATATTGATCTCTTTTCATAACATGTTACAATGCCCTGTAGAAAGACTAAGGCCTTTTCTCTAAGACGGGTTTGGATGTGCGCCCACAAAGTCACGTGGTGTGGAAAAACCACACCGTCTTAATAGGGTGCACCATCTCTACCCCCAGGGGTATGTACATGTTTATTTACGA
This sequence comes from Poa pratensis, assembly GCA_947311845.1. Lineage (NCBI taxonomy): Eukaryota > Viridiplantae > Streptophyta > Magnoliopsida > Poales > Poaceae > Poa > Poa pratensis. Next base: position 5,257,310 of record CAMZMU010000033.1, on the reverse strand, counting down.
AGAGTCGATTGAGAGATTGAGAGCTTCATACGTGTTGGGGCGTGCTGTTCGGCGGGGTGGCAGGTCCAGCGAGGATGGTGTTGCGTCTGCCCCGCTCAGAGATGCTGTTCTCGGCGAACTTAAGGCTGGCCCCATGGAGCCCCTTGTTCTTCTCCTCCTCCGTCCACTCGGTGCTGTAGTAGTCCTCCTCGGTGGCGCCTGCACTGGGAGGGAGGAGCATGGAGCCCCACTGTGGGAAGTGCACGAGCGTGACAGGGAGCGTGCACACCATGACCATGATACCCATGTATTGGAGCCCTTTGCCCGTGGAGTACTGTGACGACGTGAAGAAGAGGAACTGTGTGAGCCCGCCGCCCACATTACCACCGGCACCACTCATGCCGGAGATGAGGCCGAGGGAGCGCCGGGAGACAAAGGGGATGACTCCATACACGGCGCCACATGCAGCCTCGACGCAAATGGAATAGAGGACCATGCATGTGACGGATGTGGGGAGGGTGGATGCGCGGCCAAGACAGATGCAGAAGGCTCCACCGGCGGTCTGTAGGATCCAGATGTTCCAGAGTCGGGCTCGCATACCGAAGTAGCGGGCACCAAGGTCAGAGAGGTAGCCGCCCATTGGGCGTGCGAAGATATTGGCCAAGCCGAAGCAAGCGGCGATGGTGCCGGCGGCACGGAGGTCAAGGTGGAAGCTGTCGTAGTAGTACTCTGCGATCACGTTGTTGGTGGTGAGCTCGACACCCATGCAGTAGCCATAGATGAATACAAATATCCATGTGCGGTAGTTGGTGACGGCACCGCGGAGAACGGTGGAAAACTTGTCTTTGTTCATGTCACCATTTTTCTGAAGGCTCCCGAGGTTTCCATCAGGAAGGTCTTGTCCCAAGGTGAGCACAAGCAAGCCCATCACCACCAACATCATTCCAGGCACAAAATAGGCGAGGCGCCATGCTGTGAACGGTGTCGCACCACATGCCAAGATGCCGTCAAAGACGAGAGGCATGATGAGCTGCGTGGCGCCGCCACCCATATCACCCCACCCCGCCGTCAAGCCACCGACTGTGCCGATGATCTTGCTATTGAACATGGTGCTCACCCAGTATTGGCAGGACACAAAGGTTGCGAGCGAGACACCGATGAGGAAGCGGATAGTGATGTATCCGGCGGGGCCGTCGATGATGGACATGCAGAAAACCGCGGGCGCCGATAGCATGACGAGGAAGGCGCAGCCATAGCGTGGGCCGAGGAGGTCGCAGATGGCACCCATGGCCAGCCTGGAGAAGATGGCGCCCGAGACGGAGGCGACCCCAGCGTTGCCGATGTCAGCCTTGGTAAGGTTAAGATTGTCGCGGATGATAGGGATGAGCGGTGCGGCGGCAAACGTGGAGACAACGCAGGTGAAGAAGGACATCCAGCCGAGGTGGAAGGCACGCATGTGGGGGTTGCCGAAGGAGAATATCTTGATGGACTTGGCCTTGTGCTCGGAGTCCACCGGCAGGGAGAACGCCGGTGGCGCCGCCGTCGTGGCACCTGCGGCACCAACCTCCATCTCCATATCTTCTTCTATTGAAGAGGGAAGGCTTCTTCTTCCTTGCTTGGTTGCTCCTTGGAGCTCTCAGGGCTGCACTTTGGACTAAGAGCTAGGCAAGAGGAGCTGGGACTTGAAGAGTCTTGAGGTTGCAATGGCTACTGGGTTTGTGCTCGACAGGCTACAAGGAGGCACGTATTTATAGGATGGAGCAACAGCTTCAGCTTGGTATATTGTTTGGCATATGCTCCCGTTGTTTCGTTTTGTCAATATCGTCCCAATTAATTTTACATGCATTTCCTCAAGTTAATGCACAACACTAGTTATATGTTTGACCTTCCCCTCTTTTTCTTAATTAACGCTGTCCAACTAATCAGGAGATTAACATGGATCGTACATCTGTCCTTCTGAACTTATAGAAGTGCTGCCGAACAACTTATATATGCAAGGGCATTAGTTGTTGCAAGTTACAGGGGCCTGCAAAGAGTTGACTCTGTATGGTTTATTCCATCTGACTGCAAAACTTATATGTTGAGATATTCCTGAAACGTAACTGATACTACAGCTAAGTAAAAATTCAGTGTAGTTAGGTAGCTCCAGAGCAAGAATCTTGTTACCGAGCGAAATACCGTGCTTACTTAGTGTAGCAAAAAGTCTCACGCGTGATTTACCTCTGATGTAGTACTACTCCACATGCATCTATCTCTCTTCATCGCTCCACCTGCCACACAACGTGCCTCGATCTCGGTATGATTGTGTTGTCCTTGTCCACAACCGTTCAAATTAGAGTTGACTGTGCAAAAAAAATTAGCCTAGCTCTTACATGCACATGCAATAGCTGGGAGTAAATTCAGTTTAAGGTGTGTTACGGCATTTAAAAAAAATAGAGGACTAATTATACCAAAGTTAATTAATTCGTGAATTTAGTTCAAGGTGTGTGTTACAGCATTTAAAGGGTAGAGGACTAATAACAAAAATTAATTAGTTAACTGACGCTTGCTTCTGGCGCAAACCCTAGCTACCGACGGCGAGAAAAATTGTAGTGATCGCTTCGGCTACGCGCTGTGGCGCCACGATGCCGTACCATCTCTTTGCCAAGGAGCTACTCAATGGGTAGGTGGTCTGGTGCGAGGATTGCTTTGTCCCCAAGAGGGTATTCACTTACGCGCCCCTATGCCAAGATCTGTTGCACACCAATCCCAAAGGGGTGAGGCGGCGCTCGCAATGATGTGCGGCCTGATGTGCATGAGTGAGGGTGCAATAGTTTCCGGTTGCGCGTCAGTTTCTGGTTACAAGTGTTTCTTATACTCAAAACTATCTAACTAAGACTAGTCACAATGGGGGTATCATAGGTGGTATCATGCATGTCATGTTGGCAAAAAGCTGACGTGTCACTGCAATTAATGATGAGAGATGTGATAGTGGTATCATAGGTAGATACCGTAACATAACGGATTTCAATGCAAGATGAGTCTACAACCTAATAAATGCAGTAGTATATGATACCACACATATGTTACTACCCATTGTGGCACTAGTAACATAGACTAGTATCATATGCATGATACTAGTATATGATACTCCCATTGTGACTAGTCTAAAGAGTAACCTGCAAGTAATTGCGGGTGATTTAGTAGTGTCAGCTTGGCAACCTAAGAAATCCATGCATCTTATCTATCAGGTCTCCCAGGCTACTTATATGATGATAAGCTTATAGTATATGGTTGAGATATGAGACGAGATTACCACTAAGTGCACTGCATGTGCAAAGGGTGTAATCGATCAACCTTGCGCGAGTAGAGACAAGACAAAACCGTGTAATCGATCGAAGATTTGACTCTGCGTGCACATGCATCCACACAGAGGCAACATCACGGATTCATGGTGGTTGCATGCCTCGTCATTAGATCTGTCTAGAGATCTACAAAGACGTGTACCAGCTCTCCCGCGTCGTTCGGAATCATTAGTTGACCAAGCTAGGTTAGTTTATTACTTGGTTGAATGTCGTGTACTGTAATGAACATAACTTAACGCGTAAGAAACCGTACGAAGTGTTGACCAGACCTCCAAAAACACATGCGAGTGTACGGTGGTAGTACGTGGACGCGTCACCGGTGTGATCTAAAGACTAAAATATATGGTCGGCATCAACTAGAGCGAGCTGCCCCTTTTGGAACTACTATCAGGCCGGGCTGCCAACCTACTTATACGAGATAAGCTATACTATATGTACGGCGCTGCACGGAAACTAATTTAAGCGGGATCGAAGAGTTGACTCTGTGTAGGTTTGATTCGATCTGGCTGCAAGAGTTGCAGTGTTCAAAACCTACTCCTCCGCTAAGTTCAGAAGCGTATGTGCACGTTAACTACCGGCTAGTCGCACATGCCGGAGTACTCCGTACTCCGTTAATCAATTGGTACAAAGAACTACTCCCACTCCATGGTAGCCCATAATCGAGGAGCTAGGTTGCCGATGACAGAAGAGAGAGTATGCATGTGACCATGGGCGTGGGAAATAATTTGCTGAATCCGGATGAAAAATATACTTGCAAATGTCCGATCGACTCTTTTGTATGTTTGCAAGATTTTGTGGGGAAAAGTTGAGTTTTGCACCTTTGATGAAAAACAATATGTGTCGCTTTTTATGAATCCTCACAAGAACATAATATATATGGACATTTATACGGTATTTTTTGGAAATTTTTATTCTAAATATTCTTAAGAATTTACTATTTATCACATTAACAATTAAGGAATTACTCTATATATATATGTTTCAAAATAATGTGCTTTAGAACATCAAAGTTTTATTTATTGAATATCATGGCACAACCGTGATCTTTATATATAACTTCACGATAAAGAAATACATGAACATTTATATGTGTGTTTGTTATAAAAATATATATTTCTAACTATTATTTATGAATAATTGTTTGTCACGGGAGTACAATCGGTTAGTAGAAGCGGCGCCACGACAAAGCACTAAACATTGCCCGGTGTCGACTGCAGAGGGAGGATGACTGCAATATCAGGGAAGGTCAAAGGAACTACTGGAACTATTCAAAAATTTGAATGCCAAAATCAAACTGCTAAAGTCGGTAGAATGTGTAGAAGGAAACTAGGATTTTTTTTTTTAGATAGAGGCCTTGTGGGCTGGTGGAGGAGAAGGCTCTTTTATGTATGGGCTTTGCAGAAATTGGGAAACTAGCTGTGAATGAAGTTATCTATTGTGGGTCGGGATGTAAAGTAGTCGGCCTAGGGCAAGGATTACTAAGGCCCATTTACGGACATGAGCGGATGCACGACAGTTCGTTCGTGGGCTGCGCTGTGAACTGGATCCTATGTGGAACAGATGTTGCACTACAAACACCTGCATCAAGCAAGGCAGAGGTACCCCTCAAGAAAAAACAAGGCAGAGGAAGATACTAATAGCATCAGTTAAATATTTTGGTTGCACAACTGAAATCATACACGTAAATTTTATCAACAAGAAACTTTACATAATATATTTTCAGGTGTAAATATGTGACAGTACAAATTAACGATGAAGGCAGAGGAAGATAATAGCACCAGCTAAATATTTTGATTGGACATATGGAAATCATACAAGTAGATTTTCTCAACAAGTAACTTCACAGTACACATTTTTTAGGTGTAAACATGTGACGATATAAATTAACGATAAAGTTGTACGTTGGACACCATGTCAATGCCCAAAAGCAACAACTTTTAGTATTCTCCAAATCACACCATTCTACTTTTGGAAAAATTTGTTTCCGTTCTTTCTTTGTTGCTTATTTTCTTCTTACTGCATACTCCATCTTCATGTCATAGTCGTCCTGATCACCGTGCTAGTTGTTATGGATCTTGAAGAACTCGAGCACGTCCTCCCTACTGGCTGCAGCGGTGTTGTACGCCTCCATGAACTCGCTGAACACGAAATCCCTGAACTTGGCCGGATTCGTGACCTCGTCCACCATCTCCGGCGCTGGGCCAATGCGGCACTCCGTCTTGGGCATGATGAGCGTGGCCACCGACATCCTCGCCGCAGCCGAGTTGGTGATGGCGCGGTGCTCCACGCTGGCCAGCGCACCGTTGGTGACGATCTCCATCTGGTGGCCAAAGTTGATGACGAAGGCGCCGGGGACGGGACGGACAAGCAGCCACCTCCCATGGTGCTTCGCCTGGAGGCCCGCCACGTCGCCCTGGGAGAGCACGGTGAGGAGGTGGCGGTCGCAGTGCGGGAGGAGGCCGAGCGTGAGGCTCGGGTCTGGGCACGGCGGGTAGTAGTTGACGTTCATCTGGGTCTCGCCGCTGCTAAGATCGCCAGCGAAGAAGTCGGCGCTGAGGCTGAGCCCCTCGGCGACAAGGCTGAGAAGTGTCTGCGCCAGCTCGTGCACCGCCTCGGAGAACTCGGCGAGGCGCGGCCTGAAGCTTGTTGGTTCCGCCGGCCAGTGGCGAACGAGCTCGTCGGAGACTGGGTGACACTGGAGCTTGAGGTAGTCACGCCAGTACCGGGTCTCGCTCTTGTCATAGGTGGTGCTCGAGGCAAGCAGGAATGGCTTGCTCTGGTCATTCGAGCAGTAGGGGAGCTTCTCCTCTGCCGGCATAGCAAAGAACTCCGCCGCCGTGTCACGGAACCCCCTCACCACGTCCTCCCCCACGCCGTGGTTTACCACCTGCATGCAAGATCGAATCAAAATCAAGATTATGGGGTTAATGAGCCAAAACAAATGAAACCATATGAAAACACGAATTTACAGAACTTGAAAGTTGTAAATACTAATTAGATAACACTTACTTAGTTGGTAGATTAGACTATTGTTTTGGGAAAATAATCTTTTAACGTGCGATTCATTTCGGATCCCACCAAAATAACAAAATTTCGGACCATGACCAAAACCCTGATCCGAAAATCTGAAGCTCAAGCCAAGATCCTCGTTTTCAACAAAGTTGATATGTTAATTAGAAAAGTATTGTTGTACAAACATGAACTGAATGCTAGTGTGTTGGTATGGCCTACTTCTTAGATCAAGTTATTCTTTCTAATTGGATTAATCGATACGATGTCTCAAATAATAAAAATTAAATTTGTCTTCGTAAACAAAAATCAGATTTTTCCCCGGCGTGACTGGCTATAAACGCATCACTCCAAAATAACTGGGATTGTAAAAATCTCGGACCGAGACGATGCAAAATCCTGATCTGAACTTCAGAGTCGAGCAGAGTGAAGTGCAGAGTCAGTTAACGAGATGCGGAGTCAGTTAACGAGGTGCGCGTTACGTGCCTGGAAGAAGCCGAACTCCTTGCCGGCCCGTACGATCTCGGCGGCGACACTGCGTCGGAGGCCGTCGTCGCCGGCGAGGGCTGCCCGGTGGAGGTCGACGACTGGGAGGGAGACGCCGTCGTCGTGGAGGCTCTTGCCGTCGAGCTGCATGGCGGCGCGCTTCTCCGGCGGGAAGACGTACCTGTCCGGCACGGCAGCGTGCGCCGTGGCGTTGGACAGCAGCTCCATCCTTCTCTGATCGATCTCAGGTGTCAGATGCGTGTGGGTTTGTTGGTGTGTGTGTGTCGCAGGTGGAATGAATGAATGTGGTATATATAAACAAGCAACGTACGTGCCAACGTTTCCGTGTACGTGCGTGATGAATGAGGCTAGCTAAGTTTGTTGGCGGTTGGGGCTTGTTTGGTGTGAGCGAGAGTGCAACCGTCGACGTGGATGCATCTGCGTCGTCCGTCTGTTTGTGTAAAGACGGCCTAGTTTTTTTTTTTTTGCGAAACACAGTACAACGCAGACGCTCATAGACATGTGCATAAAATCATCCCTATGAACGCACGCACGCACACCCTACCCTTATGAGCACCTTCGAAAGACTAAGCCGGCGGTCGGATCTTGAGATTGATGAAGTCACCACAAGCGCCTCCCTGTTGACGGGAACGTCGCCTCCCATTGAAAAATATTTCACATAAATGAGAAACATCAATGTCAAATCTGAGATTTCAATTTTGATCGGCTGGAAGTATAACCACTCTCCTAACCATCTTAAGGCAGGTTCTCAAGACGGCCTAGTTAAGATGCGTGATTAACTTACCGTAGAGGACAAGGGGAGTATATACACTCGAGGTAGTTTAGTTTAACAGATTCCCTCCTCATCTTTACCGATGGATCCTGGCCGGCCGGCCCCGGTCGATCGGTGATACCAAACGCTTGCTGCCATTGTTCGCCATGGATATTATCATGTTGGGGGGTGTGGTGTCCATTTGAAATCGTAAAGGGAAACTTTTCAAATGTTTAGACTGTAATTCTGCTTTCACAACGTCTACGGATTTCACTACCCGCCATGTACATATGATGGCATTGTGTATACGTACAATATTGTGCTCTCTTTTTTCGTAACTAAAAAGATCAGATTTCTTGTGATTTTATTTATACGGTTGAGATTTTTTTAGATACCAGGCATCGAAAATGCCCTGGTTTAACTTAACAAAGCAAATACGGTTGAGACTAGATCATAATGATGGTGACTGGCCAGGAAGACATGTCTAGCTGCCGTGTACTGTGCACCTACGTTGATGGTGCTGCTGCTGCTGCTTACGTACAAATCTACAGTTCCAAGTGCAGAAACCCAGCTGAAGACACGCGACAGGATATCTTGCCGCCATGGATAAGCCAGCAGAAATCCAGTTGTCGCCGATCGACGATCATTTATGGCGAGACGTTGGAAGAGAGGGAGAGAACATCAGAGCAATCGAGCTGCTCTCTGGTTCTGAAAGCACTTTGCTCCGATTATATGATCCTGGTACTGGTAGTGCCGTGGAGACAGCGAGCACTTTGGACGGCCGTGCTACTGCCTGGCGCAATTCTGGAAAAACGGACAGACAGGATATCTTCGGCGATCAGATTAGCTCAGCTCAGCTTAGTGGAGTGATAGGCCGAGAGACGTCGCTCGCTTGCTTGCTTACGTATTCAACCCAACAGGTGTCGGCTTCACACAGCGGCTCAGCTAACGGCTAGCTACCCGACTGGCATCGAGCAAAGAGTGCATCGAATTCGAGAGGGAATTTTTCGCAACTAGTTGCGGGTGCAACTAGTTGCCGGATACTCCACTTTCGAGTTTCCAAAAATTTCGAAAAAAATCATGGACATGTGTCATGTTGAATCTACTACACCTAAAAAATTTCATCCCGAAATATTATCATATGTGACCTGTACAAAAAAGACAAATGATCTACTATTCAAAACTGTCATTTGTCTTTTTTGTACAGGTCACATATGATAATATTTCGGGATGAAATTTTATGACCTAAATAAATATAAGCAATTGATTTAATCCATAAAAACAGTAAACAGTTTATGACTAGAATAATCAGAATTAAACTAATCATACGTTCTACTAAAACAGTCGATAAACAGAACAAATCTAGAGCAACTACTACAAGCAGAAACTCTAGTATTATCTCGAACATGAAGAGCAAGAACACATACTGTGCAGCATCAGCAGAACCGTTGTTGTTGACATTGCCCATGTCGTCGATGAAGAGGTTGGCGATGTCGGGAAAGAAGTAGTCGTTGGGGAATAACTCGATGCCAGTAGTCGCACGAGTGCGCTCCTCAAAAACCTGATCGCCCCTCTCCCGTACAGGATCACAAGAGACGGGGTTTCGGAGGCCTACTGTCCCTTCAACCGGTGCACGCCGTAAGACGAGATGAAGAAGACTTAGAATACGGTGGCGTAAGGTTCTGGAACTGGGACGGTGAGCGACCATGTGTTGCGTGTATGGCGGCTAGGGTTTTCCTCTACATATATAGCGCGGGTCGGATAGGACAAAACAATTAACGCGTCCGTTAATTATTAATCAATGACTCAAATAAAGTTCCCAAGCTGTAAAAATATAGACATCGGCTCCCTCCCGCAACCCGCGGTGCGGCGTGTCGTGATGAGGCGAGCGAGGAGGAGGAGCGCGGGGTGGCATTCCTCTTCTCATGCTCTTACTAGTGGCAGAACAGCTCACTATATATAGTGGTGCAGCTCTCTCCCAACTAGCAGTGTGGGACTAAAGTTTGTTCACACACAGATATATAAATAAATGGGTCAAATGGGAATTTCGAAATTAGTTGGGCTTTAGGCTGTGGCCATGTACAAGTCTAGTAAAGTCCAACAATCTCTTCCTCATTCGGTAATATAAATCGTTTCTATCTTATCTATGACGTACCCTATATACGAAAAGTCGTTATCTATAACCCTATAACACGAGTAGGAAAAAGAGTACATTTTCCCTCAAAAAAAAGGAAAAAAGAGTACCTTTTGTGTCAGTTTAATCTGCAGGATCTTTATCCACAACGGTTCTCTGGGTGCTTTTGTCTAAGCTGGTGTTGCCGTGTTGGCTTATCCGCTCGAAGCTTGGTATAGGTGGCGGCTGATTATCTGCAACCGCTGCAGAGGTGTTGCCGCTGGCGAGGGGTCCGGTGTTAGTATCTTGCTCTCTTGTTGCCTTTGCGGCAATCTTTGTGCAAGTAGCTCCTGAAGCTGCTCTCGCAGGCTGCTCGGATTTACCTTGGGCATTTTTTTTTTTTGACTATAACTACGGCAGGCGTTAGCCAGCCTGAACTTTTTATTTCCTTTTGTAGGGGTATACATGTGTACCTTGGGCATATCATAGTCAAGACTCAAGAGTTACGGAAGCCTGCTATGGATTTGCGGCTTCTGAGGCTGGAGCCTGCAGGGTCGCCTCCTGCGTGTTAACGTCGCCAGAAGGACCACTTTCTTCGGTTCTAGCCGGCTGCGCCTGACGATTCTTTGTGGAGACGACCAGTTGTGTAAAACGTTGGTAATTATAAAGTTGTTCAGGTTGGCCTCCGTCCCGCCGTACTGCCGTACATGCATTACAGCGGTTCTCCTTCTCCAGCTTCCGTGTTTTTCTTTTGCTGACTAGGGGAGGCAATTGTTTTTTGCAGCTTGCGTTGCTGCGACTCGGGCATTTTCATGACGATTTTCCTGATTTTCTTCGGAAACCGGTTGACGAGTAGGATTTTGACATCGTTGTTATCATCCGAGTCGCCCGATCCGACTTCCACTGCTGTAGGTCTGCACATGCTGGTTCCAACTCCAGGAGTGGGGCTCACTGTGATTGAACTAGGGTTAGGCGGAAACGATAGCCCCCGTTGGGGGGATCGGTTGCATGTTATATAGGTGGGAAAAACCCCCCACCGTGGTCTGGATACATGGGTGTACCGTATAGGGTGGTGTACTACACCAAGCCTATACGGTACGGATACATTATCTAACAGCCCAACTTAGTCTCAACCTGCAGACATGTTGAGATTACGCTTAAACTCATCTAAATTCTTTACAGGAATAATTTTAGTAAAACCATTAGCTATCTGATCCTTACTAGAAACAAACCGAATATCTAGTCTTTTGTCTGATACTCGTTCTCTTACAAAGTGAAAGTCTATCTCAATGTGTTTTGTGCGTGTATGAAAGACAGGATTTGCAGATAAATAGGTTGCACCTAAGTTATCACACCAGAGACACGGTTTTTGTTGTAATTTGACTCCAAGCTCACCAAGCAGAGCTTCTACCCATATCAACTCGGCTGTAGCATTAGTTAGAGCCTTGTACTCAGCTTCAGTACTAGACCGTGAAACGGTAGCTTGTTTTCTGGCACTCCATGAGACCAAGTTCGGTCCAACAAATATTGCAAAACCTCCTGTAGATCGTCGGTCATCAATACATCCTGCCCAATCTGCATCAGAAAAAGCACTAAGAAGTGTAGATGATGAGTGTTTGAAAGTAATGCCAAGCTTCAATGTATTCTTGAGATAGCGCAGAATCCTTTTGACTGCTGTCCAATGAGTGGAGGTAGGAGCATGAAGAAACTGGCAAACTTTGTTCACAGAGAAGGACAAATCTGGCCGTGTAAGAGTTAGATACTGTAGGGCACCAACAATGCGGCGTTACTGTGTGCTGTCCTCAGGGCCATCAATAAAGCGTACATAATATGAATGCTTGCCAACAGACTGAGGCGCAGGGCCCCACACATCAGAAAAGACTTGCTCCAAAGGAACAGTGGATACACTAGTGGAAACAGGGTATGGCAATTGATGGCTCTTACCTAATTGGCAAGAATCACAAATATGAGGGTTTATGTCTGGAGTATGCGAAATATTATTCTTCCTAAGAACTTGCTGAACCACAAACGAAGATGGGTGGCCTAAACGGCGATGCCATGTGGATGAAGATGGCTTTATTGTGACGAAAGCTTGCTTGGGCGAACCGGTGGAGATGGGCACTAGCGGGTAGAGACCATCACGGCAGGGACCTTTAAACAGAGTTCTCCTTGTGGCCTGATCCTTGATCAAAAAGAAATGTGGATGAAGATGGCTTTATTGTGACGAAAGCTTTCTTGGGCGAACCGGTGGAGATGGGCACTAGCGGGTAGAGACCATCACGGCAGGGACCTTTAAACAGAGTTCTCCTTGTGGCCTGATCCTTGATCAAAAAGAAATGTGGGTGAAATTCTAGAAAGACATTGTTATCAAGTGTGAGTTTATGAACAGATAGCAAATTCATGGAAGCATTAGGGACATGCAAGATATTTTTGAGTTTCAAAGAATTATAAGGGGTATGCAATGTTGAATGACCAATATGCGCTATTTTCATACCATTACCATTGGCCGTATGGACTTGGTCACGTCCACGATACTTGTCGCATGTGGTGAGCTTGTTCAGCTCCCCGGTGAGGTGGTGTGTAGCACCCGTGTCGGAGTACCAGCTGGTGTCGACGCCATAGGAAGCGACGTGAGCATCCTTGCGATCACGATCGCCACCATCATCATCGAAGTCATCTTGATAGCGCCACCAGCACTCACTCACAGGGTGCCCGTGGATCTTGCAGATCTGGCACGTGACATCCACATAGGGCGTGGGAGCACGGCCACGTCGATCACGGCGGCGGCCACCACCACCACCATCACGACATCCGCCATCATCACGGTGGCCACCAGTGTCACGGCGACCACCTCCATCATTGCGGCGATCGCAGCCACCATCGCGGCGCCTGTCATCACGCCGATCATCGCGGCGATCGCGATCTGGAGAGCGGCCACGGTCACCACGGTCACCGCGGTCACCACGCCCGTCACGGCGCCTGTTGTCGTAGTTGTCAGGAGAGCGACCACGGCCGCGATCTAGAGACCGGCCACGTCCTCCACCATCAGCGCGACCACGGGAGCGGTCGTCACGGCCGCGCTGCGCGGCATTGGCCGACGAGATGAACTCATCAGCAGCAGGGCTTTGTTCAGCGGCGAGCATCTGCTGCCGCATGTCGTGGAAGTTCAGCTGTCCGTACAGATCGGACAGGGTCGTGCCTGGGTTCGCGTTCACTGAGTGCACGAGGCCATTGTAGGAGCCGTCCAGGCCATTCAAGATGTACCCGACGAGCTCAGCATCATCTATCGGTTTTCCGGCAGCAGCGAGTTCAGATCGGAACCCCTTCATGATGGTGAAGTACTGCGCCGTGGTCATGTTGTGTTTCTTGGTTGTATTGAGCGACGTCCGAAGATGTTGCACCCTAGAGATGGACTGGGATGAAAAAATGCTGATGATGGCGCTCCAGATGTCAACAGATGTCTCCAATCCGAGGACATGAGCAAGCACATCCGGGGAGAGGGAGTTGACGAGATAACTCGCCACCTGCTGATCGCGCTCAAGCCAGGCGATGTAGGCCGGGTTGGCGATGATCTTCTTCTTTGGGTCGTTGTCGTCCTCAACCTCTAGGGTTTGGGCCGGCGCGGCATCAGTGCCGTCGAGCAGGCCAGTGGCGCGCGCACCGCGCAGCGTCGGGAGCACCAGAGCCTTCCAGAAGAGGAAGTTGTCCGGTGTCAATTTTTGCGATGGGGGAGACCCCAAGGCGGCCGGGGCAGAGCTCGACGAGGAGGATGCCATGGCGAAGGAGGGAGCTAGGGTTTTGGTCGTGGTTTTGGGTTTTTCTTGCGTAGATCGAATCGGCGGCGGCTAGGTCATGGGAGAGGCAGGCTCTGATACCATGTGATTGAACTAGGGTTAGGCGAAAACGATAGCCCCGCTGGGGGGATCGGTTGCATGTTATATAGGTGGGAAAAGCCCCCACCGTGGCCTGGATACATGGGTGTACCGTATAGGGTGGTGTACTACACCATGCCTATATGGTACGGATACATTGTCTAACACTCACTTCCCAGGTCTCATGTGCGTTGTCATCGTTGCCATCTCCATCATCGTCAGATTTTGGTTTCTCGAAGTCGAAATTATATGCATCTATAAAGTTGGGATAAACTCTGTTGATATTCAGAAGTACAGAGACACCCTCTTTCCTCTAAAAAAAGTAAAAGATGGATTTGCGGCCGGATGTTCTTGTAGAAAACATTTGATTATCTATGGAAAGCGATTTTCGCGGAGTCAGTCTCTATCGTCATATATATAGCTTGCTTGGACAAATGGAGCCCAGCCTATGGGGAGCTATTTTCCAAAAGTTTGGCAATCTTATCTGGAAGTTAGAAAAAACATGAAAAAAAAAGATGTTGCCAATGTTGTATTCTACCAACGGGTAAAATCTCAACTAGAAATAACTTGTATGTTGGGCTGCACAAATGACACATTCTGACATTTGAAAATAGTGAACAGTGCAAATTTCAACTCTTCCAAACCTGTCAGATTTTTATATTTTTGTGTCTAGAATATGAATTCTTTTTATACGCATTATCTACATCCAGAAAAAATTCAGATTTTTGTGAAAGTCCAAAATATTATTATAGATATTTTTAAAATAAACGGCTCGGCCAGTCGGCCTCCAGTTCTAAGCTCCAGATTACTCCGAATGAAGAAGAGAACTACAATACTTGTTACTACATCTGAATTAGACAGCAATTCACTCATCGATCGTGATAGACTGCTGTTAGCTTATCCTTTTACCCGTCTCTCACTTATGAGCTGCCGGCCGCTCTGTACCAGTCGGTCTAGTTCTAGCAACATCGTGGAGACAAAGCAGGCGTGCGCAGGTAGCGTTGCCTGCCGTTGCACCTACACTCTATCACACGTCCATCCATCCATTCCCTTTTGTGAATTGTGACCGACAATGGCCACAATTGCTGCCTTTCTAAGAGAAGAATGAAGACCCCGTTTCTGAAGCAATTGCTTGCCGCCATCGAAGACATGCCCAGGGGGTGCAGTGCAGCTCAGCTCAGTGGAGTGAGACGTCGCTTGCCGCCATGGACATCGATCCAGCTTAGCTCGGATACTTATTTATATATGGCGCTCTGTCCCCAGCCACTGATCGATCTCTTGAAAGCCGGAAGCTCGTGACGCTCGTGTGGCAATGGAGAAGCTGCTGTCCTCGTCGGCGGCGTCGCACAAGACTGTCCCCGAGCGATTCCAGCTGCCGCCGGAGCTGCGGCCGCCGACGTCCGCGACGCCGGTGTCGCTGCCCGTCATCGACCTCTCCGGCAGCCGGGACAAGGTCCGCAGCGCGGTGCTCCGTGCCGGCAAGGAGCTCGGCTTCTTCCAGGTGATCAACCACGGCGTGCCGGAGCAGGCGATGCGGGAGCTGGAGGCGGCGTGCGGCGAGTTCTTCCGGCTGCCCGCGGCGGACAAGGCGGCGCTCTACTCGGAGGACACGGAGCGGACCAACCGGCTCTTCTCCAGCACCATGTACGAGTCCGGCGCCGGCGAGAGCTACTGGCGCGACTGCCTCCGGCTCGCCTGCCACCCCGTCGAGCTTACCAAGCCCGGGTGGCCGGAGAAGCCCGCGGGGCTCGCGCCCGCCCTGGAGGAGTTCATCGTCCCGGCACGGACCGTCGGCATGGAGCTCCTCCGGCTGCTCTGCGAGGGCGTGGGGCTCCGGCCCGACTACTTCGAGGGCGACCTGAGCGGCGGCGAGGTGATCGTGAACGCCAACCACTACCCGCCGTGCCCGGACCCGGGCCTCACCCTCGGCCTGCCGCCGCACTGCGACCGGAACCTCATCACCGTGCTCCTCCAGCCCGGCCACGTGTGCGGGCTCCAGGTGTCGTGTCCCGGCGGCGGGTGGATCGACGTGGAGCCCGTGCCCGGCGCCCTCGTCGTCAACTTCGGCCACCAGCTGGAGATCGCCACCAACGGGCTGCTCCGGAGCGTGGAGCACCGCGCCGTCGCCAATGCCACCGTCGCCAGGACGTCGGTGGCGGCCTTCATCATGCCCACCATGGACTGCGTGGTGGGGCCCGCCAGGGATCTCGTGGGCGAGGGGAGACCGGCCAGGTACCGGAGCATCGCGTTCCGTGACTTCATGCGCGTCTACAGGACCGTCGGCGCTCACCGGGAGAGCATCGAGAAGGCATTCAGGATCTGATCGCTGCCTACCATCTTCAGAGGAATACTATACAGAACTGTTTGAGACCATACTACGTAGTGAAGAAACAACTTGGGTGGAATATACATATATATACCATTTGAGCTCCAGATGAGCATAATGATTATTATTACTAGATGACCCGTTGCGCGACTGCGCAACCGCCGGATGCAACTACCACATTGTTGCCACATGCTTTATTCATTGGTGAAAACTAATTAATTTTATTTGTATTCATTTAACTTATACCATATAGAAACCCATAATTTGTATGTAGCACTGTTATCATCTGATATCGAAAGTTATGTACCTAAACAGAAAGAATCGTTTCATTTTCATGTCTAAATTGACAGTTTCAGAAACAATGAAAATTTGAACGTTGCACTTACATTATGTAAATAAGCAGCCATACGTCGACAACGTTTAGACATAGGCAGATATCAAATTCAAAAAGGAACAGACCGGTAGCACATCCACATGAAACCACAATAAACAAATTTCAGCATCTAATTAGAACAAAGCAGTAGCACATCCACATGACCTGTTGCGCGACTACGGAACTGCCGGATGCAAAGACCATATTGTTTAGCAGCATATGTGTGTGCATGTCACATTACTACTGTTAACGTGGAGAAGGAACTTATTTAAGAAACTAAAAGGGACGCTTCAGGCAGCTTTCATCGTTTAATTCATAGCAAGAGAAAGTATAGAAGAAAGATGACAACAATAAAATAAGTAGTGCATGTCTTCCTTAAAGTAAAGGAATGAATGATTTTTTTATAAATTAGAGTAAGCAAATCAAGTAATCTACCATTTAGTTCGAAGCAGAATCTCAACGATTAATAATCTTATTATTCGCCCTTACACAATAATACAAAAACACAGTACACCGGTGCAAGTTTTTAAAATGGCACAACACTGATACCATCTTCTAGAAATCAAGTAATCTACCATTTATCTTCTTTGGAACAGACCCCGCATCTTTGGACTTACACCTGTCATTGCCCAGTGAATGAAAAGGGTGGCCTCTTATTAACTGGAGCAATAAAAGAAATAGCGCATATACATATCATGATTGATACTGAAACTACAAACTGCGAAGGCAACAAAGAGTTACAGGAAGACGAACTGTTATCACTAACCTTCAAAATCAGTTCTTAGCTTGGCACTGGGATCAATCACACCAGCCCCCCTCGGACAACTTATGGTGAGCACCGACCTGGAACCGATCAAGTGAAAATAAATTTATCAGCATAACCCTAGCTGACCCTAGATGAACCGTTGCGCAACTGCGCAACTACCGAAATCAAGGCCGTATTATTTTCATAAGCTCTTTTTGTTTCAGTACACACATCTGTCACGAAAGAAAGCAAGTTCTGTTGACACAACGTTGCAATACATCAAGTGCTAACCGGAGAAAAACTTGGCTAAGAGGATCACAAGCAGCAATTTGACACAAATTGAATAGATATATGTTGTATACTACCTATCACATATATGGAGTATGGAAGTAATATGTTTGGATGCATGAGGTGCACACAAGTAAATACCGCTCCAACATAACAATCAACAAGCATACAATATTAATAATAACTAAAAAACAGTAGAACTTCTAGTGTCTGCTTCACAAGAGATTAAGCAAAGGCGGTAGTCAAATTCATTGTTCAAGGTAGCAGTCAAATTCAGAGTTCAAACAAAGACAGTCACCAAATTAAAGGCAAAAAATGAAAAACAATTGTCCACAACATAAGCTAAAATCTAAGAACTGAATGATGATGGTACCTGATAGGTTATACCACTTCCATAACTATTTTTTGTTGAATGATAATACTTTTCAGTGGCACACCATTGAACAGCAGCAGCAATCATTCTGTTAGATGATTAGGTCAAGAAAAAAATGCAGATAAGGCAATAATAACTCAGAGTCCATTTTCCTCTTAACTACTTTTATCATTTTCACATAAGAACATATACATAAGACATATGGTAGAATCACTGAAGTCCACCTCTTGATCCAATAATTTCTGCCAAGAATGACACCACTACTCAGTAATTTAATATTTTGTGAATTTAGATTCATTTGATATAGATACAAATATCAAATATGATGGGGTAATTCATCATTGGCAAGTTCACTCCCATAGCAAAAGAAAATAGAAAGTGATAATACCTGTTGTCGACAATACAATATTCAGAAGCTTGGTGATAATTCCTGATTCCAGCCAACAATGGCGATATACCTAGAGACTAAATAGGACCGTCACAAGATTCTTCATTCCAGCCACCATTCAGGTGGCACAAAATATTAGAAGAATACCTACAAGTTTCAAACATGGTAACATCAGTGGGAAAAAACGACTGACAAAACTTGCTCCACAGCCGTTCTCAAATAATAGCGAGATATGTAAGCATGAATTAAATATCATCTACTCCCTCCGTTCCAATTTAATTGACGTGCTATACACCACAAGTGGATGTATCTATACTTATAACATGTCTAGATACATTCACATTTGGTGAATTGCAAGTCAATTAAATTGGAACGGAGGGAGTAGTAGACTAACCTAATACTTTCAGGAGCGTCTCGTTTCATTTTATATACCATGTAATGGATTGTCTTATTGGTGACCAATTTATAATTATCATGGTAGATGACATGAGGAGAGCATAGTCCACAATCATTTTATGGGGAGAACAAACCTGTAACGACTGCCATCAGCCCACAATCATTTTCTGCAGCACGAGAATGCAAGCCAAACCAGAGAAAGTAAACTGTAATGATCCATGCAGATAGCGGTTGTGGCCAGCAAGGGCTGAGGTGATACTGAAGGCCAAGTAGGCATCCCCTTTTAAAGAAAGGCCTGGGAGTCTAAGTAGTTCCAGAAGTTAGAGTAACACATATAGGTTCTAAAAACAGAATTATACAGTCTGAAACTGAGAGTAATTTCTTCACATAGAAGTGAACACCATAATGAGAAGGTAATGTTTATAAAAATACATTGGTTGACAAAGTATATCGCAACCTCTAGATCTTGCGACACCATGTGAATGCGACAACAACGAATCGCTGAATTTAACCTTGTAAAATCAGTCACACGAAACAAGGGATATACCTCTGAAGAAACTTCAACACGATGCCCGACAGTCTCGGCCAGTCCACGATAGGGCCTCCCTCGGCAGCTCTGCAGGCGTAGTTTCATTTTGTGAAAGATGGCATTTTCCTACCAGGTTTCAGAATCCAAACCAATCTAGCAATATATACCTGTAAAAATCTTGCTGCAGTTTCCGAGAGCATCACATAATGCATCTTCTGTAAGGTACCAAACAACATGGGTATCTTTTCTTGACCTTATGTTCCTGAAGAAAGGAAGCTCGGTACTATCAAAATGTTCAAACAACACCAGAACAGTAAATGGGAATTAAACTAAAAACAATCAAATCTTTATCACCCATACTAAATTGCCACAATAAACTAAATTGTGTACTTGATAATATGTTTGATCAATTTTGTAGCTTTTAATTTGTAGGAAACGTAAGCTTTCAGTCTGCATCCAACAAAATTGATTTAAATCAAAGAAATTACCTCACAAATATAGTCAGGCCTGACCTAGAAACTGATCTAGGAAACCAGTATGAACTGAAACCAACATTGGCTTTAGGTTTGTACAAAATAAAGAAGAGAAACAGTATTTGATAAATAGATATGTGTCCTATAATCACCCATACAAATAAAGAAGACAACCTTCCTGAAACAAAATTCATCCGAGCTATTCGTCTTAGCAAGCATCTCTAGATGCAACCAGCATAAATATCTCACTCCTAAAGAAGCTACAGGGACAGAGTAACCATCTACTTGCAATTTCCAAGTCATTCTTCATATATATTATACCACAATGGGAAGATAGAAAATATAAATCCCAGATATTTCAAGCCGCTGGCATGCAGCTAAAATGGAAGCCAGAACTCCTGTTTTATGTAGCTGAAGAAACTCTTTGATTTTAGCATAAATTTCCTCCCAGATTTAATACATCAGTCAAGAAACAGAGAAATTCTCTTGACACAGCGTTGCAATACATCAATTGCTAAGCGGAGAAAAAATTGGGCAAGCTGAAATTTGACACATAGTGAATATATATGTTGTATACTACCTATCACATATATGGAGGATGAAAGAAATAGGTTTGGACGCATCAGGCCCACAAAAGTAAATACTGCCTACGATATATCAATTAATAAGCATACAATATCAATAACTCAGAAACGGTAGAACTCTCTAGTGTCTGATTCACAAGAGATTAAGCAAAGTAGTAGTCAAATTCATTGTTGCAAACAAAGGCAGTAGTCAAATTCAGAGTTCCAAGAGAGGCAGGCACCAGATTAAAGCTGAAATACAATGAAAAAAAATTGTGCACAACAGAAGCTAACAACTGAAGAAGAACCGGATAATAATTGTACCTGATAGCTGATACCACCTCCGTAACTATGTTTATTGGACGATATACTTTCCAGCAGCACACAATTAAACTGCAGAAGGAATCATTCAGTTAGATGATTAGGCCATGAAAAAGGCAGATAAGGCCACAATTACTCACAATCAATTTCCTTTTTAAGTACTTTCACCATGTTCACATAAGAACATACACATAAGCCAAGACCAATATTGTTCCAGAAGCATTCCCATACATATGTGAAGTAAGTACCACTACCACTAAAAGGCCAAAGAAGAGCACGTCCAAAACTTGTATGTAATCTGCACTTGCGTAGTTGCTTTATATGAGAGGTTTCAGCTAACTAAATCTTTTGTCTTGTCTTGCTTGCATCTCCTCGTCGGCAAGGCTGCGAGGTACCTCCACACCTTCGCTGCTAGTTTACCAACCTTGCCATTTAAAACATAGTGAATATATATGCTGTATACTACCTATCACATATATGGAGGATGAAAGTAATAGGTTTGGACGCATCAGGCCCACAAAAGTAAATATCGCCTACGATATATCAATTAATAAGCATACAATATCAATAACTCAGAAACGGTAGAACTCTCTAGTGTCTGATTCACAAGAGATTAAGCAAAGTAGTAGTCAAATTCATTGTTGCAAACAAAGGCAGTAGTCAAATTCAGAGTTCCAAGAGAGGCAGGCACCAGATTAAAGCTGAAATACAATTGAAAAAAATTGCGCACAACAGAAGCTAACAACTGATGAAGAACAGAATAATAATTGTACCTGATAGCTGATACCACCTCCGTAACTATGTTTATTGGACGATATACTTTCCAGCAGCACACAATTAAACTGCAGAAGGAGTCATTCAGTTAGATGATTAGGCCATGAAAAAGGCAGATAAGGCCACAATTACTCACAATCAATTTCCTTTTTAAGTACTTTCACCATGTTCACATAAGAACATACACATAAGCCAAGACCAATATTGTTCCAGAAGCATTCCCATACATATGTGAAGTAAGTACCACTACCACTAAAAGGCCAAAGAAGAGCATGTCCAAAACTTGTATGTAATCTGCACTTGCTTAGTTGCTTTATATGAGAGGTTTCAGCTAACTAAATCTTTTGTCTTGTCTTGCTTGCATCTCCTCGTCGGCAAGGCTGCGAGGTACCTCCACACCTTCGCTGCTAGTTTACCAACCTTGCCATTTAAAACAAAGTCAAAATTAGTCACCACAAATATTACAGATCTTGAAAATGCAAATAAGTATTTGATAAATCTAATCTATGTATCTCATCATCCATGTGAGTACCAGTACCACTGAAAGGCCAAATAAGTATATGCAGCAGATCATTCACGTGTTATCACTTATTGGTAGGAATAATACACAAGAAAAATGGATCCATAGCATGGAAGAAAGAGGAGAGGGAGATAATTATGTTGACTAAAAAAACATGAGATGACTATGACTCACCATGCAAAAGGTGATCTATTTGGCAATGGATGAGGCTCCATGTCCAAATGTGATTTATGTAATCTGTACTTTCTTTATATGAGAGGTTTTTGCGAACTAAATCTTGTGATCTTGCCTTGCGTCCCCTCGTCGGGAAGGCTGCTAGGTACCTCCACACCTTCACTGCTAGTTTACCGACCTTGCCATTTAAAACAGAGTCACAATTAATTACCACAAATACTACAGATTTCGAAAATGAAAAGAAGTATTTGATAAACATAATCTATGTATCTCATCATACATGTGAGTACCACTACCACTACAAGGACAAATGAGAATATGCAGCAGATCATCCATGTGTTATTACTTGCACACTGTTCCTCTGTGGAGCAGCACCTCACCACCTGCTAGCTATCTGACGAAGAGGCGTGTCTCTGTAGGAAATCTATTCCAGAACAAGCTTCATAAGAAATCTGCAATGCATCAACGGACCAAAATTGCAGTAATGTGTATTAGTGACCTAACACATAAAGGCATAATTATAAAAAAAACATATGCAGATCTGCAATGCATCGACTCACCAAAATGTCGCACCGCCTCCTCTCTTCCTATCCTCTTCTTCTTCCTTGCTGGCGGTGGTGGCAGAAGTGGTGGCTTCTCCCTCAACATCAACATGATTGACCTCTCCCTCTCCTCTCTGCACCTATGGCTTCTCCCTCAGCAGCAAATTATCATCAACATCAAAAGTCCAAGCGATCTAAATAACATAGTGGCCAGATGTTAGTAAATGAAATGGAAAGCAACAACGAATTCAGAGCTAAATGTGATGCATATGATCCATGATGGTTATCCTTCATAGTATTATTATTCATTAGCGCTGATCCAGGCAAAGAGCATTAGTGAATAAAAACAATCAGACTTTCACGCTGCTAAAATAACTGAAATATTTCCACATTTTCTTTCACCCAAGCTTGCATCTGTGATGGCCAAATCCCAATTCATCAATGCAAAAATATGCTGCTGGAAATCAACAGAAACTCACCTAGGTCAGTAGATCTTGGACCACCGTACTTCGTCCCTGCGGTGTATCGAGAGGCGAGGACGACCTCCTCCTCCTCTGTCTCTCTGCATGGAGAGGCATGGACAACCAAATTTCTGAACCTACTGCAAACAAACGTGACTGACGACGAGCACCAGCTTCGGGCATGCAGGCCGCCCCTTTTCCTTTCTCCTCCTCAAACTCCACTCACAAACATGGCTGCCTCCGGGGGGAGACAGAGAATGAGAGCAGAGAAAGGAGGCAAAGAGAGAAAAGGGAGAGACAAACCTGGACAAACCTTAGCCCCATCCTCCCCTAGGGGCCTGGCCGTCGCCGGCCTGGCCGGCCGCCGCCTCCATGTGCGCCCGCCGTGGCCCGGCCGCTCGCCCCCGCCCTTCCTGGCCGCCGCCTCCGTGCGCGGCCGCCGCGGCCCGCCGTCCCGGTCCTGGCCTCCTCCACACGGCTTCAAGCGCCACCAAACGCCAATGGGAGCGGCGCACATCTTTGTCTCCTCCGGCAGCAAGGGCGGGCAACAGATGAGAGGTAAGGAGAGTCAGGGAGGGGCGGCGGCAGGCTTGGCTGAGAGGAAGGAGGAGAGGACTGCAGGAGCAAACGGGGACGAGAGAGGCGGCTGAGAGGGAGGAGATTGGAGGAGGAGAGGGAGCGGGGATTGGGCTAGGGTTTCTCCCCCGGGCCCGAGTTTTGTGTTGCTCTTTCGTGTGGTGAAATTGCTCGTCCTCCGACCCGCGCCCAGCTTGTTCGACTGACGAACCTGGCCGACGAAATCTGGCCCAGCGGTCAGCGCCTGTGCCCCTCAGTCAATTAGTGCAGAGACGAATTCACCTGATCCAACGGTGAAAAATAATGACAGCGCGATTTTGACCGCCATCCAACGCACGAAAATGACCCATCGGGGCAGATGGGGGCAAACCGGGGCAAGAGGCGGGTCGAGAAGTAATGCATGAATGATCAGACACAAATTGTGCACATGATCAGACATGCGTTACTATTAACAACAAACTCATCTAGCGTTGTCATCCTCTGCTTTCAACAGAGATTCAGGTTAAAACTTGCTTATAGAAACATACAACAAGGCAATTAATTAACAGGCTTATGCAAATATACTTCGATATGTTAGTGATTGGTGCCATAAATCTTATAATTTCTCGATAAACTTGTTCAGCACTAAACAAGTTTGCTTCAAGACAAGATAACCGAGCCTTGTAAACCCATACGGAGGATGTGGTAAAGAAATAATTTGGGTGGAATGTAATGATTATGCATGCATGATCAGACATACATATGCACATGTAACTGTGACATATGTCTTCAGTATTTCCAACAAAACCATCAGGTGCCATGCTTACCATCCTCTGCTTCAAACAGAATTTTCACTTCCAGGCAGCATAACCAGATTAATCAGATAACCAAATTGCTTATGGCAAACATACAACAAAGGACAATTAATCTATCCACTAACAATTATTAAAGCTGGCTATTTCATTTTCACTGTTCCTTTTGATGGCTACCCTACCCACCAACATACCAAGGAGTCCCTCTTTACAGTAAACAAATAAATACCCAACAAACATACAAGGAAGAAGAAACACTCCTACCCCACACTTCTCTTCGCATGCCCGCCGTCAGTAAGCACACAACACAGGTAGGGACAGTCAGGGGGGTGCTGGAGAATGTACATCAGATGTGGCTCGGCCGTCTCTTGCCGCTGTCTGTGCGCTGTCTCTTGGCAGGCTTGGCCCAGTGGATGTCCCCGATGCCGGGCGACGAGCTCCCTCCGCGGTCCGAGTGCGCGCCCCACCCAGGCATGGACTGCTGGGACAGGTGGGGGTCCCTCTGGAACGGCGTCCTCACGCCTCGTGGGGAGGGCGCTGCTGGGCCCATCCGTCCGGGGTTGGTCGGCGGGGAGAGCGGTCCTCGGCCTGAACTCGACGGGGACCCAATGCTGGTCCTCAGCCTGTCCTGTCGCTTCTTCTTGACAATGAACAGATCGCTGGGGTGTGGTAATAGGCCTGCCGTATCGAGGTTTGGGTCCCTGCTGCCTGCTCCAGAATGCCTCTCCGGTTTGACCCGGCTAGGAGCCTCGCCGACCGATGCATGCTGGCTATGCTTGCCGCTGCCGGAGCCATGCTGCTCCGCTTCGGTGGTGGTGGTGGAACGGCGCTGCTTATGGCCCGGGCCTGAGTGCTTTGCCGATAGGGCAGCGCTGTTCGCCCCTCCGCCGGGATTTGCAAACGACATAGAGTCCTTGACCTCTTGGAAGTCAGAGTCGGGAAGGCGATCTTCATTATGTTGAAAAATAAGTTATGAAGAGTCTCCGCTTCTACCCTGACCTGCATTTCAAAGGAGCAAAGTAAGATTCAATTACACAAGTACATACGTCGCAATTTACATGAGTTAAGATCATAATATGCAATCCCTTCAAAAACGTTAACAAGAGGAATAAATTCAAACTTCCAAAAGTTGGCTCTAACTCCTGCATCTTCCAATGGTTTTTTACACGTCAGTCTTCGTAAATTGATTATAATCACATACAATACCTCCACATCCATAGGTGTGCATGATTAGTGTGTATGAATCTATTTCAGTCATATCATGTATCAGTAATAACTAGCTCTTACGAAATAAAAGGTGGGCGTATTCTCAAGAAATAAATAAAACGTGTAGTTCTGACTGTTTGACTCATGGGCACATTTCAGGAGAAAAATGTACTGTTGTGCTGATAAGATTAATATAATATACATATAAATTACCTCATGTCTGTAGCTGAAATGTTGAACCACACTTTTCAACATCTGCTGCATGTCCGCTATGAACTCAGCTACACCGCCGTACTCGAATCCATCAACTCGCAGTTCAATTTTCTGTAGGTCAAGGGTGCTGCCAGCCACACCTTTGGATGAGGGATTTTCATTCCGTCGCCACCAAGAAGCTATGTTGGGTATGATTTGATGGCCCTCTTTGTCAATCCTCCTCCAAAGCTTGCTTATTACATTCTTGCACTGCAGTGATTGAAGATGAGATAGCTGATATATAAAAGGCGAGCAAAAACAAACACCAAACAGAAGCAATCACAAGTTCCAGATTACACAATTATTAAGCTCGTGTAATAAATTCTATATGTACAATATAGAAAATTAATGTTTACTACTCCCTCCGTCCTAGTTCGCAGGGCATAATCCCAAAAATGATTTGTCCCGTAACCCCCCACCTCCTAGGCACAATTGTATTTAATTCCATCTCAATTAGTGGCTGGTTGCCTCCCCCACCAATGCATGCAAGATTTTAGCCCCAATCAAATATCACCTTGGGCCAAGATATTTGAAAATTATGCCCTGGGTACTAGGACGGAGGGGGTATTTCTTACTTCCAGAGATCACAGCTATCTAAATCTTAACAAAGGTACAAGTCCCACAATAGAACAATTTTGCTGCAGAAGTGCCACAAAAACCCAAAGGCATGTCTGGTTCTCTTGCTAACCCAAGCAACAGTTTATCTAGCATTGCCTACCAAGCTGATGTGATCAGAGACTTCCAAGACCTTGCTTGCAAAGCAAACCCACCCGAAAGGCCGAAACTCAGGAGAGCCAACTTACTCTCATAAGGGCAACGTTTGTTTTCATAGTATATTAAGCAATTTCCGAACTCATGCTTTCAAGAAAAACAAACCAAACAGGCATAGGCACTGAGCATGAGATCGAGATGCACTACATTTAACTACGTGCGAGTATTCGTGTCATGGACAGACATTAGAAGGACGTGGGCTCTAGGCATACGGCCGGCCGGCTGCAAAAGAAGCTATGTTCGTGTTACCTTCTAGATATCACGTACAATCAATAAGGTTTGTTAGACAAGTAATATTTGGTTTGTTAGGAACGTGATCTTTGTTTGTTCTCCAAGTTGTATGCCGGCTATTAAAAGTCTGCAATAGATAAATAGAGGATAAGCAATGAGAATTCTAGTCTTCTTCCTCAAACTTCGTCTCTCTCATCTATGATCTAATCCCTTCCCCAACAAGCCGACTCCACCCGGCCATCCTTCCGGTGGTATTTACCCCTGTTGTGTACCAGGTACATAACAATTTGGTATCAGAGCCAACACCATGGCTTCCGATTCCGAGATCGACGACACCAAGTTCTCTGGCAAGATTTCGAACATTGAAAAGATGCTCCAGAATCTGCTCAAAAAGATTTCGACGGTGAGGCAAGATTTCGACGTGTCACAACATGTCATGAGATCTGAGTACGAGGTGGAGGCAAGAAGAAGAATCCTTCATGTTAGGATCCAGTACATGACACATCATGTCTCTAAGGATGCGCTTCATCAAGTCTTCAGCATGTTTGGAGCTGTGGAGGACATTCACCTCTACGCCGAGGAGTACGAGCTTGTGGCCTTTATCACATATGGATCAGCCCATGATGCGGCACGGGCACTGGAGCAGCTGCAAGACCAATGCATCTACGACTACTGCTGCTTGATGAAGATAGTGCCGCTCTGGGATCTAAAAACCTCTAGCGCAGCAGCGACAGCGATGGGTCCGGCTTCAACAGCAACATCGATGATGGCTGCACAAACCGATGCCATGGAGGCACCCAATCCAGAAGGGACGGGAACCTAGAACTAATTGTGCCTCCTCCAACGGGGGAGACGACTGCACAATCTGCAGCGACGGCGATGGCCCTTCCAACACCTGCAGGGGCGGTGGAGAGGGCGATGTTGACAACAGTAACATCACCCCAGGAGGCGACACTGATATTGACTCGGGAAGCGACCGAGGCGCACGAAGGCATAGCAGCATCAGCATTGAGTGAACATGACACAGCAATGATGCTTCATGCGGGAGCAGCAACAGTTGCTGCAACAGCTGTGGAGGCGCTCCAAGCTGCAGCGCGAGAGGTACCATTCGCGGTGGCAGTGATGCTCGACAAGGGGCCAGCAATGAGACATTCCATGGTCGAGACCACACTTCAGGCACAGTCGGCAGTCAGGCCTTCTGCGGTAGCAGTGGCAATGCAGGCAGTGGCGGCTTTGTCCGTGGCGATAGCAGCGCAGTACAGAAAGACTGAACCAACCAACAAAAGTAAAACGAGCTGCAGCGCTAATAGCACGGGATCTCAAGGCGACAAGGCGGCAACGTTGTGTCAGGAAACTCCCGACAAGTCTCAGACTCAACATTCAAGTGTGCCTAGAGACAGTCACAAAGGCTGCTACGAGGGACATCAAATAGGCAAACATACATATGTGTTTGATCCCGGAGACATCCAAAGCAACATGGTGGTGGGCAGACCTCCCCGCGACATGGTGCCTTCGGTTACTACTGCAGCTCGAGGACGAGCTGCTCAAAAAGGGCGGTGTAGTGTCATGGACAGACATTAGAAGGACGTGGGCTCTAGGCATACGGCCGGCCGGCTGCAAAAGAAGCTATGTTCGTGTTACCTTCTAGATATCACGTACAATCAGGATAAGGTTTGTTAGACAAGTAATATTTGGTTTGTTAGGAACGTGATCTTTGTTTGTTCTCCAAGTTGTATGCCGGCTATTAAAAGTCTGGCAATAGATAAATAGAGGATAAGCAATGAGAATTCTAGTCTTCTTCCTCAAACTTCGTCTCTCTCATCTATGATCTAATCCCTTCCCCAACAAGCCGACTCCACCCGGCCATCCTTCCGGTGGTATTTACCCCTGTTGTGTACCAGGTACATAACAATTCGCCACAGAAGTTAATCTTGTTGTCCAAGATCCTTTTAAAGAAAAGGCACTAAGGAGTTTTAACTAGAACAAACCATCTTAAACATACAACGAAATGAAAGTTGCATACTGACCTTTCTTTGCATACTGTCAGACATCTTAGAATCGCTGGCCTTGCCTGACCCAGACAAGTGGGTGGACTTCCCCACCCTAGAAGTAGCAGGAGAGGCCTTTCTAGATGGCATGTTACGCTTCTGTTTCACTATCGGACGAACTGCATCTTGCTCAGACTTCAACTGTGAATCAAAATCACCATCTCCTGGGAATAAAAGGCGAGCACCACGTTGGGGGAAAGTACCATCTACACCAGATCTATCTTCCTGTTTTTCTGCATTAGGTCGTGGACGAGAACGGATACTCCTTTTGCGTTTTATTTTTGGTTGCAGCACCTGCTCATCCTCACCGTCATCGCGGTCATGGTTCCAGCTGCCCGACTGCTGTAGATCCATAGGTGAGTCCCCTGATAATGCAATCTCTCCTTCCTCTAGGTCATCTGTCTGTAAATCATCAGGAAAAAGAGAATTGCACGTTAACTTCCCATGCAGAAATTGGAAGAGAAAAAAGAAAGAAGAGATAAACAAGTGCCAGGTCTGAGACATACAGTTCTTTTTGAAAAAGAGCCTGGGCGGGCATCTAATGCAGATAGAGATCGCAACTTTTTCAAAGATGAGGAAGGGGCAGGTGGTGGTAATCTCCGGCTTCCAGATGAAGATCCTGTAGAACCAGCTTCTTCAGACTTACAAGCTTTTCCACTCCCCATCCCATGTTGAAAACCATATCCATCATCATTGGTAGGCTCTTCATCTTCCTCCGGCTCCGATTGATCATCTTTGTTATCATCAGGCGCTGAATCATCATTTTCCTCTTCATCTTCGTATTCTCCTGTTTCACCTTCTTCAGGGAGAGGTGATGTATTCCTCTCTTCATCATCTTCATCAGATTCCTCGTCATCTTCATCATCATCATACTCCCTGTAGATGGAGTACTTACCAGCCTCCGTCGGTCGCCCCCTTCTTTTCTCGAGTTTGTCACTAGTATCAGGAGCACTGCTGCCGGAAGCATTTCTGGAAGGCTTTTTGGTTACGCTCGCCACGACACAGTCAAGCTCTGTAGAGTTAACGCGGAGCCACTTTGGAACCTGATTATGTTTCATCATATCTCCTGTCCAATCAAATTCTTCATCCATCTGATCAAAGAGCTCTACTTCATCTTCATTCCGAGCAATCATACGATTAACTTCCTGTAGCGAAGGAACATCATGAAGAGTTTCCTGATACCTCTCTTCATCATGCAGTAGGGTCTCCAAAGTCATGCGCCTTTCCTCATGGGTCGTTCTTTGATCAAAACGGCCAGCATTAATGACTTCATCTGCCATATCAATCTTGAACTGTTGGATATTGCTGCGGATGAGACTTTCAATTGAACCCATGTATCTGTCCTTTCCAGCAAGATCGTCCTCCAGATCTCCACTTCCTCCATTCCTTAATTCATCCTCTTTCTGATAACTTGAGATGTTATCAACAACAGCCTCCATGTAAATAACCTTTACCTCCCTAGTCTGCCCTATACGATGGGCCCTAGCAACTGCTTGTTCTTCATTTTGTGGATTTGGATCAGGGTCATAAATTACAACAGTGTCTGCACTCTGAAGATTCAGACCTCTGCCAGCAGCACGGATACTAAGCAAGAATATAAAACAATCAGAACCAGGCCTATTGAAATCAACAATTGCTGATTCACGGTCTTCCAAGCTAGTTGTTCCATCTATTCTCCTGTAAGCTAGTTGCCTCCATTGCAAATAGTCCTCCAGGATGTCAAGAAGTTTTGTCATGGTGCTAAAGAGGAGTACACGATGACCAGACCTATGAAGCTTAATAAGAATCCTATCAAGATTCCACAACTTCCCACAAGATCTGATGATAAAATCTTTCCCGTAGTAATTCATAAAAGGATATGACAGCAAAGGATGGTTACAAACTTTCCTCAGCTCCATGCATTTGTTTTGGAGATTCTTATATGTCTTGGGCTGGTACATTGGATTCCTTTGAATACGTATTTTCTCATCTTCAGGATCAACCCTAATAGTGCCAGTGGCTTTGATCCAGTCATATATAGCGCCTTGAACAGCAGACATTTTGCACCTCAAAACAATAGAATCCTGCAAATGACATGCCTAGTTAATAATGCTTCAAACTTACAGAATCAAGTCACCAACAAGTAAGCTGTCACCTTGGATGCATTAACATTAACATTGAGTGACAAGGGCAAAAGAACGGTACCTTCCGTGGCAGTGACCCTTCAACATCTTCAACGCGCCTACGTAGCATAAAAGGTTCCAAAATTTGATGCAGCCTATGAATAATAATCACTTTCTTCTCGGTCTCCAACCAATCATCTTCTTCGCTAGGTGTAGGAGCATCCCTCTGAAAAGGCTTTGAGAACCAATCTTGAAATGCCTTGCGATTGTCAAAGACTTCTGGCAGCAGCAAATTCAGAAGGGACCAAAGTTCCTTGAGATCATTCTGAAATAATTGAAAAAATATATTAAATGACCGAAAATTATTCGAAAATAAACAATGCTCATTTGGTAAAACAACTGTACAGACATAAAAAAAGGAACTTCCAGGAACAGAAGGCCCCCTCGACATATCACAGTGTAACGCTATATCGCCATCAGTTGAATATACACATTAATTGGGCTTGCCTGTAGAGGAGTGCCAGTGAGAAGGAGACGGCGCTGGCAACGATACCGATCGAGATCACGAGCCAAGACTGACTCTCTGTCCTTCATTCGTTGGGCCTCATCAATTATAATGTACTTCCAATCAATTTTTGAAAGCTTGGAACGATCAAACATAACGAATTCATATGTTGTTACAAGAATATTAAATTTGACAGCCAAAACCTCCTGCAAGATGATATCAGAGAAAATATCAGCTTCAGAGAAGCAAAACTTTCAGCCAAACTAAGGGACTAAACTAAATTCACATACATTCACTGCCAAATAAGCTTATCTGGGTGAAAGAAAAAAAACTTCAAGGATTAAGTTCAGTTTGGGAATAAACAGGGATATACTGATAACCCATTAAATTGATAAAACTCCACTTCTATAGCCCCTAGAGCGTAGCTCCACTGTAGAAAACTAAAATACCACAATGTGCTTCAAATTTTCATTTACTCTAAATAAAAATGAAGACATGTGAGATGAGTTTGTTTTTATGCAGGTAACCCATTTGTTGTAGGGCACTTCAGAGCAATAAGAATAACAAAAGAAGACACGCCTGAAATGATGATACTAATCAGTAAGCAGATAGTTTAAAAATAGGATACTGCATGGTTTGTGAGTATTTGTTCCCGTATAGAATATTGTTCAGCAAACATTATAGCTAGGACTACTTATGTATGTTAGAAGACGAACATGTCTATTTACAATAAAATATATCTAGGATGGAAAATGTAGCAGAAATCTTTTGAGTGCCTAACAGTAACAAGTAAAGTTGTTGTATACGAGAAGCTAACACAGAAACAACTTACTTGAGAGAACAACTTTTGCCTTTGATCCTTTGCACCAACATAGAAGATGCAAGATGCAGATGGTAACCAGTTTAGCAGTTCACTCTGAACAAAGAACAAAAATGATGTTGAAACTTATGTTTCTAAACTGATCTGTGTATCACGAATTAGACGACAAATAATATTTCCTCAAAGTATAACATAACAAGAAATGGCACCTTCCAGTTGACTAAGACAGCATTTGGCACTATAATGAGATGTGGTCCATAATTCCCTTTAAACTCCATCAGGTATGCAATCAATGCCATAACCTGTTTAAGCAAAAGGTGCAACCGTGAAAACACAATCGTAGCAGCATGGCATTGAAAGAAAGAAAGATCGAAGCAATCGATCGTGCAGAAAAACATAGTGTGATAACTGAAGTCTAGCAGGTGAAACATAGTAAAGAAAGGCACACCTGTACTGTCTTGCCAAGACCCATCTCATCAGCCAAAATGCCGTTCAACTTATTATTGTACAACGAAAGCATCCACTGAAGGCCCACCTGGGTAACCATCAAGCAAAATTGTAATAAACCTGACAGACTGACAAGTCCCAAGTATATTAGTACTACTAATACATGTGAATCGTTGAGTTAAAGGGAAATGACCTACCAGCTGGTAGTCCCTCAAAGTTCCTAATTTCAATAGTGAAGGCTGCTTTGTAACTCTTTCACTCACAGCATGAGCCAAAGTATAGTATCTAAAAACAGGTCAAAGTTTGTTAGGGCTAAAAAGTAGATTTTGCAGGACACGTTGACCTGCACAGACCTTATCCCAAATATAAAACGAACAACTGTTTGCTCCAAACAAGAGAATAATTGTATATGTACTTTATTCAGAAGCTATAACAGAACCACATTTGGCATTAGTTAATTACTTACTTGTTAACAGATGTGTTTTCCCTTGGTGCATTCATCTCCGAGAATTGGTTCCTTATCATAACCTCCTGACCAGCACACTGTCCAGCAGCCTTCACTTCTTCTTCAGAAAGACCCTGTTAAACAATTGGCAAGCTCATTATTTATAGGACTAGTCACAACTCACAAGAAACCTCTAAAGAGTAAATAGTGCAGCAGTGCAATACACAGATGTGGCAGATGTGTGATGCATGGAAGTACAGTCACACCCAATTTTTTTAATAACCTAGTACTCCCTCTGTTCCTAAATATAAGATGTTTTAGCCTTTTTCCACATTCACATGTATCCACATGTATCTAGAGTCTAGACACATTTTAGTGTGTATGTTCACTCATTTTAGTCCCCAATGGCCAATGTACAGCTGTGGGCAAAGAGCATGGATGAAAATTAAGCTTCTCCTGATTGTTAGCAGCATGCCAAGGCCAGTAGCTGGGTGATGAGCATTCTCCACAACTCCCATGCTATTGTAACATTGTGCTCCCAGTTTCCATCCCTGGTTCGCATCCCACCACACCTCACTTTATGGTTCCACGCTTTAACACAAATGATTTTTAACAGATAAAAAAAGCATGTGATACTATCCATAGAATTTCACAACCCAGAAATAAGATACCAGAGGGAGATGGTAAAAAAAACTAGTTTCATTTTCCAAAGCAAAGAATGCAAATACTACCTGTGCCCGTGCAGCTGCTGCAGCAGCATTTGCTGCCTCTTCTACTTGTTGATGATTCTTGGCAGCAGTAATTTTTCCTCCGAGTTTATAAAGGTACTCTTCAGTCTGGGATAAAAAGGAAGATAAAACGTTGTATCTTTGAGCTGCATCACCAGGAACACTGGTTTGTTGTTCCAACAGTATTTGACGATATCTTTCAACGTCATTGTTTTTTAGTGCCTCCATTCTTTTGCTTCGGTCATCATCCTTTCTCTTTGAGAATTCCCTCAACATTCTTTCATGGTACTTGGCCACCCCCCTGTTACGAGTTATCCGTGCATCACGAATAGCCCAATGTGCTTCCAAAAGCTTCTTGCGCCACTGGAAAATAGACTTCAGCTGCTTCTCTCTTGAGGCCTTTTGCATCTGCTGAACTTGCCTTATAAGCTCAAGACGTTGACGTTCACATTGCTTGACAAATTTCTGTATATCCTATCAGGCATTGCCATTATTTCTTGTTGCACCTCTTCAACTTCATCCCTCATACGAGCCTGGCGCTCTAGTAGTTTCAGCTTTTTTTCTTCAATCTGTAACCTCAATACAAGATCTGGTCGGATTCTTTTTCTCTCTAGATTCATTGAAAGCAAGCCGCTAATCTTTTTCAAGCTATCCTCTCGTTTTTTGCCAAGAACTATCATGCCTTCCTGGGCCAACAAGTCTTTCACATCATATCCAAGTGCTAGACTACCGTTGTAATTTGCAGGGGGCAAGGAATCATGTTTCCTTGTGAAGGACGGGAAATCAAATAATGGACCATGATATTTTCTAGGAACATCCCTGGGAGATGGTGCGCTACTTGTTGAGGCAGTTCTTTTAGCCTGCTCGGCATCTGCCGAACCACTTTCAGTCGGTAAAGATTTTCCCCTTTCACCACTGTAATCACTTCTCACTGGTGTTCTCTGGATACCCCTATCTGGTTCCTGCTCAGCTTTAACAGGAGTGGTGTTACTTTGTTCAGGTGCTGAAACTGGCCCAATTCTAAGAGGCTCCTTGGGTGAAACTTTCGTCACTTGCATGGGACCACTAGCAGAACCAGTTTTCTCTTCCGAAGGAGAAACCTCCACCTTCGGTAAAGGCGGTCCCTTCAACAATGGAGGTTTTTCAGGAGCTTTATCACCACTCTCCATGGGTCTTCCATGTTCATCAGCGGTGACTGTAGCAGAACTTTCACGATTAAGAGTTACTGGAGGTGCAGCGACCAGTGCCTTTGAGTCTGGCGGCGGCGGAGGAGGAGACATGATTAACTCAAGAACTTCCGGTGGAAGTGTACGATCACCACGCTGAGATTTAAAAGAGAAACAAGAATTGCGACAATGTGAGATTAATCGGCTTGAACCACTGAACAAAATTATCTATCAGAACATGCCAACAGAAATAAAGCATAAATAGAGCCAAAATTTTAGTTTTCTTGTACCTTCAAACGCCGAAAAGCTAATATTTGAGCTTTAAGTACATGAAGTTGATGTTTCGTGAAACTCGAATGTGGCCGACCACCTTGTGTTGGGGCCTGTGATCCTCCAGTGTCACCAGGGGTTGATGTAGGGGTGGTAGCTCGGTTAGCCTGCTGCAACTGCCTTGCATGCTGCATCTGCATCGCTTCTGAGCTCGTAAGAGTATTCTTTGGACTGGGCTGCTCGGAAATCTTATTCACGTGTCCAGAACTTTGGGTCATCTGCATCATTTGCCCAGGGTTGCCCATTGTCATGGGCGGCCTCACAACCCTCTCATTTGAGCTTTCCCTGTTATGCGCAGAAAACTGTTGCTGCATCTGCAAGTTGCTCGGATTCATCATCTTGGTATCTGCTCCAACAGAAACCGAAGAGCTAGGCGGGAGAGGCTGCCGGGGCTTCAATGGGGCTGACCAGGATTGTTCCCATTTACTGGGGCATCACTGCTCACCTGCCTAGGAAGCATTTGCTGATTCTGTTGCTGCTGTGCAGCCATGCTTGTCTCGTTCTGCTGCTTCTGCATGGCAGCCATCTTGGACTGCCAAACAGGTAATATTTGAGAAATGAGATTCGCATTTGCAGGATTAGACAGGTCAATGTTCATCTCCTTTGCCCAGGCATGGATAGCTTGAAACGGGATACCACCAATGCTGCCCGCTTGCGCTTGGCCTTGCATCGGCTGCATCGGTCTACCATACCCGCTGATGACATCTGCTGTCCAGGGACTCCTTGCGGTGGCATAGGAGGCCTCATATCACCGCTCCTTTGCTCGCTGTTCCCGGGCTGCCCCTGCTCCGTCTGCTTCTCCGCCTGCTGAAGATTCTCAGACTGCCTCTTGAACATCTGCGCCTGGGCCTGGGCCTGAAGGGCCATGAGCTCCTGCATCTTGGCGGGGTTGGCAGCCATGTCCTGGTCCCTCGCAGACGGTCCTGCCATATTCATCTTGGCCTGCTGCTGCTGCTGGAGGTGCATCCCATGGGCCTTCTGCTGCTGCATGACAAACTGCATGTACGCCTGCTGCTGCTGTATTGTGCTCTGGCTGTGCTGCTGCTGTCCCCCAGCCATGCCCTGGGGTCCACCGGGCTGGGGCATGTTCCTCTGACCCTGGAACTGCAGCATCGGGCCCGATGACTGAGGGAAGCCGCCGCCGCTGCCACCCCCTCCCATCATACCATGTGGTGCACCCGGTTGGTAGGATTGCTGCTGCTGCTGTTGTTCATGGTGATGCATCATTGCCTGCAACAACAGAAGGCAACCCTATCATCAGAACTCATAAACGAAGCGGAATTAAAGAGGAATCCAAGAGAAAGAACTTGAAAACCCAATTGGAGAATTATATCCCGATCTAGCAAGTCCAGAACCGCAAACACTCTTGAGAAACAAAACACGGATAAAATTCGACCACGCAGAGGAACAGAGCTGAACCAAATCCCCCCAGAACTGTACAGCAAAAAATCCAAAACCAAACACAGATCCCAGATAAACAGGCCCCGCAATCCCCATCCCAAAAAACGCACTGAACCACACGAGGGAAGAACTGGGACGGCTGGGACAGGACAACCACGCACTCACACTCCACTGGGCGTGGGAGGAAGCCTGCCAGCCAGCGTTACCGTTGATGGCAGGAAGCCAGACCCCCCAATAAAAGCGCCGCCTTTTCGCCGCGTCAGGTGATTTTTTTTCCCGAATCCCAACGACCGCACGCGCGGGCGCGCGCAGAGGAGGGGGCACGTTTCCCCACCAATGGCGCGCCGTCCCGCGGAGCTAAAACCCACACCACCAGAAATAAATTCAAACCCCCTGCTCCCCATGCCGCCGGTGGGGCAGACTCACCTGGTTCCTGGTAAACCCTAGGTGCTGCGCCTGCTGCTGCTGCGACGGCGTGGGCGGCTGCTGCTGGTCCGGCCTGGGCGACGACGCCGGCGAGCTGCCGGAGGGGGCCCCGCCGGGCTGCATGACGACGGTCCTAGATCTGGCCGATTCGGGGCGCCCTCATGCGTCCCCCGGCGAGATCTGGGTCGAGGGAGGCCGCGCGGGGAGGCGGGCCGGCGGATCGCCGCCGCGGGCGGTCGCCGGAGACGGGATGCGGGGCTCCGGCGGGGGTGGTCAAGACCTAACCTTGGCTCCGGCGTGGGGATTTTTCCTCTGCTTTTTTTATGTGAAGGGAGGGATATAGAGCAGTGGCTGGGAGGAGTGACGGGTTGTAAATTGGAAAGAAGGGGTGGGGTTTTATGTGAAAACTTAAAGGTGGGAATTATGCACATAGCCCCTCCAGTTTTGTGCAGTTCTATTTGTATTGTGAAGGCTCCTTTGATTCAAAGGAAATTCATTGGATTTTGGAGGATTTTATCCAATAGAAAAATTCTATGTTAGTCGTTTGATTCATAGGATTAGTTTCTATAGGAAATTTTCCCATGGGAATCTTTGTACTATATCCCATAGGAATTCTAGCATTCACTCCAACCTCTTATTACAATTGCTTTACCATCAAACACAAAGTACTCTTTCTATAGGATTCGACTAGACATGACATTCCAATCCTATGGGCTTCATATTCCTACACTATTCATATCCTATGAATCAAAGGAGCTCTGATTGTGTGCTTCCTCGATGTAACCCCTAATTCACTGTTAGATCCTTAAAATGGGATTTAAAATTGTGTTGTTTCAATGGGAGCATCCCAATTACGAACAGTCATAGAGTCATGTAATCGTGTAAGAAAATTTTCGATGAGATAATACCATGCTTTATATTCGTCGAGCAATCCAAAGGAGACATAGGTTGAAGGAGGCCACACATGGCGGCGGGGTGCTGGATCGGCACCATAGACATCCACTGGAGATGTGGTCGCGGGGTATCGTTGAGGGTGATCTTCTCAGTTAGGTGGTTACGTAGGTGGTTTCTCGCTTTTTAAAATGGGGATGGAGAAATATAGAGCAGCCTATGAGGACTGGATATTTTAAATTAGGAAGAGAGGCTATACTTTCATGTGAAAACTTAGCTAGGTGCGAAATGTGGATTTTGTGTTTTATGTTGGCCTATAAATTGTATTCTTTTGGGAATACAATTGATGATAGGTGATGCAATGTATTGCGCGCCAACTTCCTCTTTAAGTTAGGATTTATTGTCACGCTATCTCGGTGGTTAATTTGAAATCGGACAATTATGGTAAGGCACTATACATACATGTGGTGATAAGGAGTTGGGCAATGGGCAATGCAGTAGGACAATGAATTAGTGGTAGAGAGATTCCATAAAATAATGTGGTGAAATATAATGTCAGAAGTAGGGACATATTTAATTAGAGGGATGAGCGGGGGTGATACCTCCTCCTAACATATGTGATTTCCTTTATCAGTGATGGTTGTAGTCACTAAAACACATGTCGTGTGGCTCATTTCTCCCTTGGCCCACTAAATCCCAATATCGCACGGAAGAATACATCCCTATATATAGTTTTGGCTCTGCACTTGGTCGGAACCGACTCTTAAGGTAAGAGTTTATTGTTGGTTTCAATTCGCAAGGCATAATCATCGATGAGTTGTTATTTCGAAGAAATAAACAATAAATTTATTATATAAATAGTTACACATCACGTCTATGGAGCTATGTGATAGGAGTCCTCTTGTCTGACCATTAAACCATCGTTATATTCTTTAAGTGGACCATTGTTGTATTTCAATGGTTAAATCCAATTTAAGCAACCATACTAATATATGACATTCGTATGCCATTAAGGACTACCAAGAAACAATCATACAAGGATGTAGCCACTTGATCGAGGAAATGCCCGTGTATTAATAGTAGCTTGTGCCTCATTATTTCTCCATATAATATGACAGGAAGAACATCAATCGGGGGCCATTGTTAATAGACAAGGAGACACTTGTATAAAGAGTTGCACTTCACGCTTACTGAGATATCGCCAGTTGAAGCAATTATACAAATATTTATAGGTCACGCCTATATGGAGCTATTGTGAATTCAGATTCCCAAAATTGTAACTTACCACTATAGCTGGTACTTCGATGGTTGAATCTTAATAGGGTGATAATTCATAATACTAGTACATGGCATTGTATGCCATGTGGGGGTAAACAAGTAAAAACATACAAGGATGTAACTTTTGTGCAATGGAATGGCCGGTATCTAGTAATAGCATGTGGCTATTTCTGTTTAAAGAAAATATGTTGAGACAAACATCATGGTCCATTGTAACTATATAACGGGACAATTGTATAGAAGTTTACATGTCACAGTATTGAGACACCGCAAGGGGACTCCACTCGTTTAATGGCAATCCATGGTATAATTCTCTTTAACCTTGCAAGAGAGTTGCATGTCATATACTAAGAAGAGAGGCTAAAGTACATATAAACAGAATGGGGAGTCCTTGTAGACGCTTATGACCGCTCCCCTATAGCAAGTATCTAGGCTAAATCCACTAGTTTCACAAACTTTGATTCGGAGTTGGAACCACGCGAGGAAGCCCTACCCAAGCCAGTTAAGATAATGACCGCCCAACTGATAATTAGGTGTTGGGATCTTCTTCGATGAGTTACCTCTTTGCAACTGTCCACACTCACACACACACACACACTCTCTCTCTCTCTCTCTCTCTCTCTCTTTGATGATCAACCAAATAACAAGTTTGGCACGAAGTGGACATTATCGAAACAGGCTTTCGCCCCTCTTTATAAATAAAGCAACATGCCAAGCAAGTCCATACAAAGTCACAAGTACCCGAGAAAAGCTAGAAGAGTTTGCTGGGGCAACAGCACAAGTAAGCCCAACAACATGATAAAAAAGCTAGAACAGTAAGAGGGTAGGGCAAGGTGGGAAGAACAAAGGAACGCGGTCCTCCGGCGCTAGCTACTAGATGAGGAGGAGAGGCGCCGAGCGGCCACCAAGAGTCTGTCAAGCATGTCATCTAGCCGCCCCCTGTCTCGCTGCCTAGAAAGCGGGTGCCACTGCTGCAAGAAAGCCAGAAAAGCACGAAGTGGACATTGCCTTTGCATATCGCGTTGCATACCAACCTCCGGGAGTAGATCCCTCTAAAATCCCACGACCAAGTCCACTCATAGATTCAAGTGAGAGGTTTATCGATCTGGCCTCTTCACTAACTGCGAGTACAATGTTTTTGGCATACATAGTAAAGATTATACATATCTAACAATGGACATGCCATTACTGTTTTGGTGTCGTAGATGTCGACAATTTTTTGTCTATAAATTTGCCGAACTTCAGAAAATCTTATGTAAGACAAAATTCATGCAGCAAACTAGCTACAATCCTGATCTTCGTGACCATGTGCTTTCCTTTTACACATACCTAAGGAAGGTGATGAAACGTGATTCTCACGATCTCTTGTTATTACAGCTGGAACATAAGTGGTGTCACGATTTCAGGGCGGCAAACCGTGGCAGGCATATACTTACACGTGAGCAATTTCTTTCCTGTTTTGGATCACAATTACAGGTTTTGAGTTTAGTGGCATGTTAAACTGCGAGCAAATTATTTCTTGTTTCGGACAAAAGTAGTAGATGAGCCGGACAGGGACCTTTTCGTCAAAGTTTCTACGTTATGGTGCTGCTCGATTTGGCAGGTACGATAGCCGTAACACACTTACTCTTTCCGTTTCAGGACGTACTCCTACGTAGCTAGGCGTGTGAGGTGAGTGTTTTGTGTTTCCTCCACCAACCAGCAGACAGACTGACACTGACAGATGATCCAATTAATGGACGCCGGCCGTTTCTTGGTGCTGGGTCTAGACGTCTAGTCGATCTATCTGTCGCATGCATCAGGTAGAACCTTCTTGCACCAATCTTGAAACCATTTGTTTTGTTTCTGCGTGCACTCAAACATTCCTAATCTATACTACTATTAAAAGAGCAAACATTTGGCATACTTTAAATCTAAACCGTTTAATTGTCTATGGACGATCCAGATTGTCCTGATGTCGAACACCAAACAATTTTGACTAGGTCAAAACGTTTTTGATCTTATAAAGTTGACTAGTTGACATGTACGTGCAACGCACGTTTTCACTGTTAAATGTGGCAATTTACAAGTAGCAAATATTGCAGGTGCAACGATGTACAAAACATAATTTACATTTTTTCCTACCGATTTCTAAACATTTATAATTTGTATGAAATAACTTTGTCTCTTATTTAGGTTATTGACATGAGGCCTACTCTGTGCCGTGTATTTTTTGCTTTTGGCACCCGGCAAAGAGTACCTCTTTACCATGTACGGCGTGTTTTGGCACCTGACAAAGAGCACCTCTCTGCCGTGTACGATGGCACCAGGCAAAGAGCACCTCTTTGCCCTGTCTGTTTGTCTTGGCACTTGGCAAAGAGAGGGCGACGTGACAACTCTTGTGCGGGGAGCCTTTGTCGTGTGCTCTCTTTTGCACTTGTCAAAAAGGTTAAGCCGTTAACTGTTGCACGTAACGTCTTCTACGCTTTTCTTTGTCGTGTGCCACGAGTATACACAGAGCAAACACCATTTATGTTGAACAATGCGACAATGCAGCTGGAGGCACTATGAGGTCAGAGTAAAGCAAGGGAGATGTAAAATCATTGAAGAACAGAATTATGGTATCCGTTTGTAGATTTCTGAAGAGAAACTAACACAAGATCAGAAGAATGCATCTTTCTCATAGAACTGTTTGTCTATTTATATCTTCTTCCCACGTATAACAATTCAGGACAAGAATTTTCAATAAAGAATGAGTTTATATAATAAAGGCCTTGGGAGCCTGGGACCTAAATAAGAGGTAAATAAGCTAATAACCTTAAAAAATCAGTTCAAAAGAATTGACGACTCATGTCAATGTCAAACCTGGGAGCCTGGTGCAACAGCAAACAGTTTCAGCAGTGAGTTTCTATTCTTCAGTCACTATGTAGTAAGTGTAAATGTAATGCCTAAAGCAACATCACTTGACTGAATCAGAATGCACAATTATGTTTCAACATACATGTACTTCTCTGCAACTAATTAAATTGTAATTTTTTACATGCTTCACCCTGCCTCTAGTATATTGAAACCATTACCAGCAGTCGATAGAAGAAGCGGAAAGAGGCAAAAGCCAGCAACGGAAGTGAAACGACCCACTAAACCAGCTTCTTCTTATAACTGGTACTTGTATCCAGCACAACCGGTATGAATTAAAGGCTGGCGAATGCACTACATAGATTATCATTATCAAGCACCTGTAAATCTGTAATCAATTAATTGCTTGTGCAATCTATTCAGTAGTTCAAAATTGGTTAAATACATTCAGATAAAACAAGATACACTGTGGACTCAAAAGACCTACTGATATAAGATGTAGAAATATAATATTTGCTTTGTAGACCCTTTTTGAAAAGAAGAGAGATTGCTTGAACAATTGCATTTTCGGGCCATAATCGAAAGGGAGATTGCAGCGAAGCACACACGGCTACCAAGCATCAGCAAAACAGAGAGGTAGCAATCACCAACATCAGCACACATAGCCGCACCAATATCTCAGTCTAATCTCTCCTCTCAAGCTCTCACGCAGCAGAGGTGCTCAATCTCTCGCTGGCAGCAACAGAGCAGGACCATGGCAGTATGGCACGAGCGGCAACAACAATCAGCGACACTAAGGAGCAGTAGCATGAGCGCGACATCCCCTATGCGGCTCTACCTCCGCTCTGATCCCATCTCCTCCTCCCTAATCCAGCCCTCCAGCAGCAGGCCTCCCATCCCCTTCTTCTCCCTGCTCGACCTCTCTAGTAGCCGGCCCCAGTCCAGCACGCCGAGTCGCGAAACATCGTGGAGCTCGGGAGGCGACGTGCTGGTCCTGGTTGGTGGTGGGGTCCTGGGCCAGGATCCATGATCCATGGAGGTGGGCAGGAGGCGTTATGTCACCGGGACTGGCTTAGCGGCTCTGTTGCAGGGAGGCGGTGGCTGGATCGGGCGAGTTACTGCACTGGCTGAACTCCGAGGATGAAGGGAGCCTCCCGGCATCGGATAGGAAAAGGAGACCTCAGCGGAGGCAGGGAGCCGGCCAGCATCGGAGATCTCGAACTACATCGGGATAGGAAAAGGAGACCTAGGCGGAGGCACGGAGCCGGCCGGCATCGGAGATCTCGAACGTTGTTAGATTTGAGCGGCGGCGTTGAGCAGGACGGCGGAGAAGGCAAAGGTAGCACGGCGGCGGCGTTCAGGTGCTGCTGCTTGTTGGCACCACCGCCATCCCGCTCGCGCGACTTGCTGGGTCTCATGGTGCGCGGGGGCGGCGACCAAGAAACTGGCTTCCCGGAGGATGGTGCGCGGGCGGCTGCATCGAGTGCGGCGATGGACGTTGACCTGTCGGCAAAGTTAAAACAAAATAACGTTTCGCGTGGATTGTGTTGAGGTGCTCAACACCGAACGTGCAATCTCAGCCTTTGATCAAATATTGGACGCATACGATTTAATGTATCCAGCATATGTTTGCTATTTTAATACTCACTCCGTCCCAAAATAAGTGTATCAAGTTTGCACAAAAGTGGATGTATCTATACATGTTTCATGTCTAGATACATCCACATTTTGACAAATCTAAGATAGTTATATTT
The DNA here is from genome assembly GCA_947311845.1 of Poa pratensis. Lineage (NCBI taxonomy): Eukaryota > Viridiplantae > Streptophyta > Magnoliopsida > Poales > Poaceae > Poa > Poa pratensis. The sequence continues at coordinate 5,213,486 of CAMZMU010000033.1, read as the reverse complement.
TTTTTACTTGATGGGAAGACAGTTATTTTTGGACAGAGTGAGTAGTAGTATAGAAAAAATGAAACCCGAGCTCACCGTCCTTTCGATTCGTATAGGTCCTATAGGTACACGGAGGAAAGAAACAAAAAAGAAACCCAAGTGTCCCGATGGAAAATAGTGTCGTGACGAATCAAGTGTTATGATCGGAACAAATTCCCGATCGTGTTCCGATCGGCCACGGTCACAAAGCAAAATCAGTTCAGCCAAAGCGTCGTCGGGAGTCTGGGAGTATGGCGCACGATGGCCATCGGGATCGGTGGAGAGGAAACGAGCTCGCTACGCGGGGCGAATAGGATCGATAGAAAGCTGGCTGTCGATCGGTGAGTGGAGAGTAGCGAAGGGCGCATGCACTCTCCCTGCACTCGGCATCCGTCGTCCGCCGCGCCGCCGAAGATTTGCTCGCCTCAGAGGAGCTCAGCCATGACGCAGCCGAGCGACCATGCGTCCACCGTCGCGTCGTAGGCGGGCTGGCCCAGGAGGAACTCCGGCGCGAGGTACCTGCGCGTTCCGCAACGTCCGTACGGAGGGCCTCGGTCATGGACATGGCGAGGCCAAGGTCGCATATCTTGACGCTGACGCGGTCGAGGCCGACGAGGATGTTCTCGGCCTTGATGTCCCGGTGGACGGCCAAGGTCGCATATCTTGACGCTGACGTGGTCGAGGCCGACGAGGACGTTCTCGGCCTTGATGTCCCGGTGGACGGCCAAGGTCGCATATCTTGACGCTGACGCGGTCGAGGCCGACGAGGACGTTCTCGGCCTTGATGTCCCGGTGGACGACGCGGCAGCGGTGCATGTGCGCGGCGCCGGCCAGCAGCTGCCGCGTGACGCAGCGCACGTCGGCCTCCGGGAAGGGGCGGCCGTGGTGGTGGTGACGGAGGACGTCGTGGAGGCTCCGAGTCATGTGCTACTCCTTCAAGAGCTATGCACATAATCTATCCACTTCAAAAGTTCAAATTATTCCCCAACCAATATCTCCTAATTTCTTGGTGTCAGGCAACGCACTCTAGGTGTTTGACGAAATGTTAACTTGTTAACTTTTCAACTGTAGTGGAAGGATGCATTGAGTGTAATCGAAATAATTCCCAAGTTTAGTGTTCCATCAACTTGCAAGATAATGGAGCTAAGCCACTTTTGCGACCGAACTTTTCCCCTCCTCTGTTACTGTTCGGGAGCGAGGCGAAAGGGCGTTTCTCCACCTCCACCGCTCCGCCGACGGCCGATCCGTCGGTCTCCTCCCTCTCCGGCCGCCGTTCTGGTGGTGGGAGAGTGGGGAGACCCCGGATCCGTGCCTGAGGCCTGTAGATAGTAGGGTAGTGGTTCTGGGCGGCGCTGGCGAGGTGGTGGTGGCGGCGTCTCCCTGGAATAAAGGTCCTGGAGCTCGATCCCCTCCTCGGCGGCGCTCGTTTGGGCGAAGTCGGCGGGCTCCCGGTGTTGCGTGCCCTGATGGTGGTCTTCGTGGCGGAGGTGAAGGCCACCGGAGGGCTTTTTGGTCCCTCGACCCCGTCTTCGTCAGGGAATGTTTGCTCCAGGCCATGCTCTGGGGGTGCTGGGGGTGGTGCGGTGGAGAGCTGGTGCGCGGCGCCGACAGCTTCCTCCGCCTGTACAGGAGTTCGTTTTCGTCTTGGATCTCGGTGTTCTTCGGCGGATATTGGTGCGGCGGTCAGGCTTCTCCGGCCGGCTATGGTGGCGAGGGGAGGAGTGCCTCTGACGCCGTGCTCTGCTTCAACTTCGCCTTGCTTCGTCTTCCTCGGCCGGCCGTGGTGGCGAGGGGTGGAGGTCTGGTCAAGGCGTGCTCCGTCGGCTGTTCAGGAGATCTTCAAGGCTTTGGAGGTTGGCGCTCGGGCTCCTTGGCGCTGCCGTTTCTTCGGCTGGGTTGGTGGAGGCTGGGTGGTGTCGTCGTCTTGCGGCGTCGACAAGCTGGCGCTGGCTCGGGGAGGTTTCCCCGCTGATGCTCGTTCATAGGAGACAGATTCCGGTCTTCGGGCCGGATGGCTACTGCGGTCTTCAACGCAGCTTTGCTGCTATGGAGCTTCGTCCAGCTTTGGGTGTGCGGCGGCTTCGTCTTCCTCTGCTCCAGTTTCGCTCCGGCGGTGTTGGTGTTGGTCGACGGCGAGCAGTTTGGTGGCAGGCTCCAGGGCAGGTTCTAGCGTGTGCGTGTGTGCCTTCGTGTTTTCTTTTTCCTGTATGATCACGCAGCCTCTTGTATCAAAAAAAAAAAACTTGCAAGATAATCATGATATGCACAGGAGATACACGTATCAATCTTGATGTACTTCATGTGTGCTGCTTCACTATTGAATTTACTTCTCATACTACACCAAATGTTCCTAATTAATTCACATAAAATAATATTTCTAATTAATGAAATATATTTGTGGTTTTTTATAATTTTGTAATCAATTATTTTCCACTTTAACATTTTTTCTTCTTTTTAGCCAGTTTGGAATATTTGATTTGTGAAGTCCAGAAAACATGCGCTCTAGCCTTTTTCTCCATCGCTACTGAAAATCTAACAATCTATGGACCTTATTGGCGATGCATCTTAACTTCTGATGTTAGTTCGCTTCATGCACACGACGCATATTGCGTTGTAAAGGTACCAAGTTACTGAGGTATCACCAAAATAAATAATCCAGACCTTGGTCTTTTTCTACATGTAAATTGTTCACTTTAACAATGAAGAACGTACATGCCAACTAGTGTTTACAAACAAAACAAATGGTTTTGGTTAACCTGACCCAGCGTGTGATCCTTCTGTTGGTTCATGGGAACGTAGCCAAACATGCTAATTAATCACAAAGATCGAAGAGTTTGGAAACTAGCATGCAACATGCGTTCTTTGGTTTTAGTGTCATTTGTGGTGACATTGCAATCAGGGACGGAGGAAGGGGGGACGAGGGGGGGCTAGGCCACCCCCAAAGTTCAGATTTTGTGTACAATATTAGCCATTAAACCTCTTATTTCTCAGTGATTTAGTCTAATCTGCCCCCCTCATGAAGTTTACAAGAGTAAACTTGTCCATTCAGCCCCCCTCAAGTTGAGATGCTGGCTCCGTCCCTGATTGCAATGATGGAGATGGTGTCGCATGCTCGGATAAAAGACACACGGCTCCACTCTCGTTGTGATCGTCGTGGCCGTCATGACTATCTGCTTCTTTTTTTTTTGGAATTTAGATTATCTGCTTCTGATTGTCAAGACTGTTATGATCAGTCTTTTTCTCACATTTCCTTCGGACTGGAAACACAACGCGATCATAGGTTGTTGCCTATCAGTGCGGGCGACTTAAGCAGCTATTTCAAAACATTTGGGGTTAGTCCAGCTTAAACGGGTTCGATCATCGTATCAACACCCAACTGCCGCCAACAAAGATGTATTAATATTGCCCGCAGTCGAGTATATGTCATATGTAAATAGTATATGATTCCCGTTACCATATGCTATCCTCTTACACTTAAATTAGTAAGGTGATAAATCGTGATGATCACAATCTCTTGTTTTAATGTTGGAACATACTGTCACGCGTCATCCCGTCTCAATTGAGCGGTTGTGCGAATTGAGCGGTGGTAACCCTTATAATAACTTACCTTTAATCGGACGAAAAAATAGGGCACTACATCGTGGCAAGAACGTGGCAGGCATATGTACGTAGTACTGCATCTCCCGTTGGAATTGATTGGCACGTTAAAACCCGAGCAAACTATTTCCTATTTTGGGTCATAATTAAGGTTTCGATTAAAACGGGCATATGGTAAACTGTGAGCAAAATTACTTTTCGTTTTGGACCATACAGTACCATTTTCGGCACGTGAGTTAACCCGTGTGAGCAACTCACACGGCTGTGGCTGAACAGCTATTTTTTTTATTGAAGTCTGGCATTAGTTTGGCACGCTCATTCCTATAGTAACACCGACTGTTCCATGAAAAGGACTCACGGGCTGTAGTCGTACAGGGACTTTTTCGTCAAAGTACTACAACGTCAAAGTACTGCTGATTTGGCGAGTGTTTTATCAAACGTGTGTTGGCCATGTGAAAGTAAAAATGCTAATCTTGAGTTCGAAAGATTTTCTCAGGTTAACTACTTCTTGCAAGGTGCATACTCAGAGTTTATATAGGTCGTGTCTGGTTGCTCACAATCCATTCATGCTTAATGGATTGAAAAAAAAGTTGGTAGGTCGCTCCCGCGAATCATTAGACTCTGCTCGCACGATACTACAAACATCCTAAACCAGCACCGAGTGGAACGCTAAATCCACAGAAAACAAATCATGCCTTGTATGCGACCAGACAGACGCAGACCCATAGACACGACTTTTGCGGGATCTGTTTGAGACGATTCTTCTCCGACAACAATAAAACTCGCAGAATTTTACGGGTTTCTGCCTTTTGCTAGACGTGGTAGAGTTGCTCTAATACACTTGCTGTACAAAAATCACTAAGCTAGCTAGTAGTATTTTGTAAGGGCAAGTAGTATAATACTACTAGTACAGAGTGTACCAAGAGAAAATATTGGAATTTTTTTCTAGGAGAGAAAAAAGGCAGAGAATATATATACTGTGGGCCTTGACTACGACGGCCCAATAGGCCTGATAAGCACACACTGGAGGCCCAATACGAAGGGAAGCAAAATAGACAGTCAGCCACGCATCGGCGTGACGGCGTCGAACCACTCCAGTTCGAAGCTGGCCTCTGTCCTCTCGCCGGAAATCTTTTCGTGGCAGGCGGCGCCGCCACGCCGTCGCCCGTGCCAGCCGTGCTCCGCCTCCGAACCTCCATCCTCGCCCGTCTCCTCTCCTCTTCCTCCATCGCCGTTCCCACCAATCCCTCTCTGCACCGCCTCCTCTCCGCCACCGCCGCCGCGCCCCGCATTTCGCCAAACCCTAGCTTCGCCATCGGGGACTACCTCGTCGACACCTGCGGCCTCACCCGAGCACAAGCCCTCAAGGCCTCCACGAAGCTCTCCCACCAGAAGTCCCCCTCCAACCCCGACGCCGTCCTCGCCTTCCTCGCCGGCCTCGGCCTCTCCGGCGCCGATGTTGCCGCCGCCGTCGTCAAGGACCCGCAGTTACTCTGCGCCGGCGTGGAGAGGACCCTGGCCCCCGTCGTCGTCGGGCTCACGGCCTCGGTCTCTCGAATCCTGAGATTGCCCGCTTCGACACCATCGCCCCCGACCGCTTCCGCTGTAGATCCATCGTCTCCAAGCTGCAGTACTACCTGCCCCTCTTCAGCTCCGTGGAGAAATTCTTCTGGGTAGTCGAGCACCGCCCCTACCTTCTCTCTGGTACAGACGTCGACAAGGGTCAAGCCCAATGTCATGTTCCTGCGGGAGTGTGGGCTAGATGATTGCGGCATTGCCAAGATGTGCATCACTGTGCCGAGGATGCTCTCCACCAAACCGGAACGCGTCCGGGCAATGGTGGCGTGCGCGGAAGGTGTAGGTGTGCCCCGCGGCTCTGGGATGTTCAGGCAAGCACTGCAGGCTGTTGCGTTCCTCAGCGAGGAAGATTGCTGCCAAAGTGGACTTCTTGAAGAAGACGTTCAGGTGGTCTGATGCCGAAGTGAGCATTGCTTTGACCAGGGCACCATTGCTGCTGAGGAGGTCCAAAGACATACTGCAGCGCAGCTCTGAGTTCCTCATCTCGGAGGTGGGGTTGGAACCGGTGTACATTGCTCATCGACCGGTAATAACCGGTTATAGCATGGAAGGCCGGCTCAGACCTCGGTACTATGTTCTCAAGTTTCTGAGGGCAAATGGATTGCTAGATCATGACCGGGACTACTATACTATAGTCAACAAGACTGAGGCAGTATTGTGAAGAAGTTCATATGCGCTCACAAGGAAGCTGCACCACACCTCGCTGACGACTATGCAGCCACTTGCAAAGGGGAAGTGCCAACTAATTTCAGATTTACATGAACCAAAAACAGGGCTATGAAGATTGGTAAATGGTATACCCTTTTTGTTGTTTTTTGCCTAACCGGGTGCTGGTTGTATTCTATAATATGCATGTTTGTGCCAGTTTGAAATTTGATCATTTCTAACTCCCTATGAAACTGATAATTTGATTCAGGATCCCGATATGTAGGTATTGTCAATCCTTAGAGAAGATCTCTGGAAATGAGAAGTCCATGGATATATTTGTGTTTCAAACTTTGTTGAAGATCATGAAAATTGAATGTGTGGGTGGATCAATTTTCTGATGAAAACAACACCTACAAACCACAAAGAAAAATAATTGTGTCGTTTTCTACTAAAATAGCAGTATTTTCCGCTTTCATGCCAAGGTATATCTAGTATGTTCCATTTTCATTTCATTGTCTTTTAAGTTTCATATCATGTATCAGTTAAGTATGCAGTTCAATGCTTAATATTTAGATTATGCTTAGAACTAAATTTCTAATGGGAGTTTTTTTCATTTTTCCTTCTGATTTCCTTAACCTTTACTTAAGGATTTATCATATTTATTCATAAGGACCATAGTTGACCTTACTTTACTTTGGGATTTTCAAATTTGAAACTGTAACCAATCTGGGACTAAAGCATGATCTAGAAATGAAGTAGTCTTTTCATTTACATTTGTCATTAATTATCGGAACTAAACAAACGGTTCTTTGAATAACAACCAAAAACCAAAGAAACGGTGAACTTATATTTGTTGGGTGAACATAAAACAGAAAAGAATGTGAGAATTGGCTACCACAAGCTACAGCTTGGACCAAGGCAAAAGTTCTTTGTTCATATTTGTCCACTCTTCAGTACTTGCAGCAAAGCTAGCCGCTGTGAAACTGTTGGTTTAAGAATCAATTCCGCACATATGTGGTTGAGTTGTGCTTTCTCTGGTTTACTTTGCAATGACCACTTCTCTTAGAAACACATAATCGAATTTATGCACTAGGCCCACAGAATTGTTTTCTTTAGGCATGGTCACTACATTGGCTCCTGGATGAGCTTCTGGTATGTTTGTTGCTTATTTGGTATGGTGGGATGGTTAAGTTAAAATAGCAGCTTCATTCAGTTCTTTGTAAGTAGTCTGCCTGAACATAAATATAGTTTGGTGCTATCCTACCTATCTTACCCCTGAACACAAAACATAGGGTTTAAATTCGTTGGGCTTACTGTTCAGATGCCCATGATTTTTCATCCCTCTTGATTGGGTTGCACATTCCTTTGGGGTTTCCTTTTGGTGCATATCCCATCCCTCTATATGGTTTGCTATGGGGTGAGCCTTTTCAAAAACCAATACCTTTGCATGTTATTTAATTAACATTTTGTTACAGTTTATGCCTATATAGTTTCTAGTTCCAGCTAACGATTTAATAAGTATCCACATGATGCAAAAGAAAAGATTATCCACATCCAGTATCTAATGTGATACATTTGATTTGGTGTTATCATCATGTTCCTTGTTGTTAGCTGATATTGGATCTTCAGTTCCTTCTATTTACTTAATGTTTTGCCAAAGCGACCGCGGGTCTTAGCAAAAAAAATGCAAAATATGAAATAGCAGTGGAGAGAATTTAACGAGCGATCGCAGGTCTTAGCAAAAGCAGGACCAAAGCAACCAAACCAAAGGAGATAGAAGTTTGGAAGGAGGGAAATTAACAGTAACCATCAAGAGAAAATAGAACTCGGGCTTGGATGGCCTGCGTACCTTGAAGCTGATGTAGTAGGAGGATGCCTGTACATGTTTGCTTTCAGAAGTCCACCAAGAAACTTGCTGAACTTGCTGGTTTTCCTTGGTGGAGTATGCACTTGAACTGGTAGGCTATGCTTAGTTTTCTGCCTGCTAAAATGTAATGCCTAAGCTGCACTGTCCTTCATTTTCGTAGATAATGGCTGTTCAAGATATATTGTAGTGCCTCACTTCAAAATAGATGTACTATATGAGGTTGTAGGATGTCAATTGTGAGTGGCCAATTCCAAATTGAACTCGAGGTTGTTACCTGCTCATAAGTTGCAGGTGCTAATAGCAATCTTTCCCCGTTTGAAAAGTAAGGATGAGTTCTTTTGAAGTTTGGATTACTTGAGTTGCAGGGAGGTATGCACTGATTAACCAAGCGTTCTGCTTCTCTGTTTCTTGAGTGCATTTCATTGAACAAGTTTAGGAGGTTTCTGCATCCTGTTCTATTCGCTGAAGTGAACGAACACTGTGGTTAATTTTAGCATTCCAAAGTACCATTGCTGAGTTAAGGTTGCTGAGTTATCGTGCAAGTTTCTGTAAATTCAGTCTAGTGCTTCCAGAGTGTCAAAGGATGCCCATGCGCTTCCAATCATGTCACACTAAATTCAGCTTCATTAGTAGGAGCACGAGTGCAGCAGATATATGGCAAAGTTTATTAGGACCAAACATTACCAAACTATATACTAAATAGAGTCTGCTAAGTGCTGCCCGAGATGTTAAATAGTGGATTCATGGGTTTACAACACTTACGAAATTAAATACACTACTAGTGATAATAATAATAAATAACAGGGTGTGGCAGATCCATCGAATTCATGGTAGGGCCTACTATCCACTAATAACTGTAACGGATGGATGCCTTGGGTGCACACTTGCGGCCGCCTTGAAGGCAGACTCGATGGCAGCTTGTACAGAGCTATCTACTGCGCGATTGGTGCAAACGAGGAACACGTATATGCTCTCGAGGCAGGGAAGGTACTCCATGCCTACTGGTGTAGCGCCTCTCCACTCTTCCCAGCCGAAGAACAGGTCAAGCCTTCGTAGCTTGGGCATAGCGCCTGCCTCGAAGTTCACGTGCTGACACGAACAGGAACGAATATTAGACCGGAACGCGATGTCCTCAAGAACCGGGAATAACCCAGCGCTGACGACGACCTTGTCCTGGGAGACATCCAACCCGTGGAACGTGGCAGAGACGAGGGAGGGGAGCTCTCCAAGAACACGAACCTCATCACTCGACAGGTGCAAGACATGCAGAGAGAGCACCCGGAGACAACGTAGCTCACAAATCCATTTGGGGACAACGTAGCACCTTTTAGAGCCATCAGATTTAGTCTGGCAATACAGGTGGAGATGCTTGAGGTCTCGGAGCATTCCAATGGAGGACAACAAAGCGTCAAAGCATTCAACCGTCATAGAATTCCAGGCGGATAATATCAACTCCTTCAGATTGGTCAGCTCGCTAAGACCTTTGATATCCTCCACAGAACTCTCTGACATGCTTGAACAATGCAAGGTGCGGACTGATTTCATGTTCTTGATACCTTGAGGAAGCACTATACCATGAGGAAGTATCAGATGAATCAAGTTGGCCAAGCAACTAATATCTGATGGAAAGCTTTGTGTGGAACCGCAACTTAACCACAAAGTTTCCAAATGCACAAGCCCTTTAATTTCAGTAGGGAGAGCTATTTCTGCGCAGATGAGAATAACCTTCAAATACCTCAGTAGAAACAAATGGCCAATTGCAGTGAGGTCGACGGTCATACCCCTTCGATGTGAGAACTCAAACAAAAGCACACGTAGGTACTTAAACTGTGTAAGAGGAGGTGTGTACATGGTGGGCTCTCCGAACTGTGCATATGATCGAACTTGCGACATGCTAGTGGCAAGGGTATCCGATGTTCCGTCACCATCACTTGATTTCAGAGATAATCGACGAACCTTGTGCTCACAACTATGCAATCTTGCCATGTCTTCATAGTTATATGCTACACTGCTAAAATTATCTTCTGTACTCTTGCTTAGGATCAAATCCAACATCATATCGTGTACTCTGCAAGAAAGTACCTCCCCATATTCCGTTCTTCCAGGCTGAATCAGGCTTCTATTGATAAGCTCATTGAAATAACTTTTCGCAACATCCACCAAATCAATTCCGCGTGAACTACAGATAAAGCCTTCGGCTATCCATTGCTGAACCAGGTCATCTCTCTTGATTTCACGATCTTCTGGATACATTCCAAGGTACAAAAGACATGGTCGGAGATGAAGAGGAAGATGTATGTAGCTGAGGTTTAGTATACCCCTCATCTCTTCCAAAGTGGGTTGTGTGGCAGACTTGGCACCAAGAGCATTCTTTATGCTCTCCCATTCACTCAATGTTCTTGCTTCATGGCTAGCTAGGCTAGCTATGGTGATAATTGCAAGTGGCAAACCGCCACACTTCTTGAGAATTTGATCTGAAATATCTTGAAACTGTGGTGGACATGCATTTTCGGACCCAAATACTCTAGTAAAAAATAATCTTCTGGAGTCTTGCTCTAAAAGGTGCTTCATTCTGTAAATGCAGGCACGGTCACTGTGACAAGCTACGCCAGCTACATCTTCCAATCGTGTTGTTACCATCACTCTACTTCCATTACTATTTTCCGGAAAGGCACAACATATAATATTCCATGCCGATTGATCCCACAAGTCATCAACTAAAATGAAGTACCTATTGCAATATTTGCACAAGTTAATCATAAATTATATCAGTATATAATTATAAGGTATATATAAAAGCGTCAAAACTAAAACAAATGAAGGGATAAGAACATAATAAAGGAAGTTGGACAAGTCTTTCGAACTAGAAAAAAAGTTGCAAATATGGCAGAATTTTAAATTAAGCTCTGGTTGAGTCCTTAACTTTCATGTCCATATCATAACAGCTTATATGCTCGCCACACGGAGGTTGATATTTTTCTTTTTGCAAAAGCGCTGTGAGAGAATAGTATTCTACTCTCTGCTTGGATCATGTTGCATATTAATACAAGTAGTTATTGTTATGCTTTTTATTGCTTCTATTTGAGCGTGACTCATAATTACTACATATTCTATGTATTTTACAATTATCTTGTCACCAACATTTTACCACACTATGAACACAATTTTACTATCACTTACTCCAGTTCACATATGTTGCCTACTCCCTGATTGTGAACTACCAGAAGATAAAATTCCTTTATAGAACTACAATGGTTAAACATGTAGTGATGTATTACAAGAATGTTTGCAGAATAGTACAAGAAGTATTAACTTTCTAAGGTGAGACTCTAGTTATGCCAGGAACCTTATACTGGGTTAGGTAAAATCCTGTTCAGTTGCCGTAAACATTGAGGGGAAGTTACGATAGTAGAACTTTCAAGTGTAAAATCCTCCCAGATCAACATACAATGTTGAGGGAATTTTACAACAGCACAAAAGCCAGGAGTAAAACCCTCTCAGCTTAACATCAATTTAGAGGGAGAAATTTAGATAACAACACTTATACGGAGTCTTGACAGTAAAAAGCTCTAAATATACTGGAAATGTTATGGGGAATTAAACTGCAATATTGCCATGGTAGTTCGTAAATTACACTAGAGTAGTTGTAATATTCCCAGCAAAAAATTGTAATCATTGCACAAAAACAATTGCAAAATCATTGTTACGGTAAAGTCCAAAGTCGATGACACAGATTGTATTTTACTATAATTTTCCTTAAGTTCATCCGTTGGATGTTTGGGCCACACAAGACTTAGCCAATAGTTTGTTCAGGTGGTTAGACTGCAGAATAACTTACTCTACTTTAGCGATAAAATAGTAAAATTTTCTATGGAAACTACAAATGGAGGCTGAGCTCGTTTTGAAAAATTCAAAATCGGCATTAAGTTTCCAAAGAATAAAAAAAACATAGGTGTAGATAATACAACGAATTTTGGATTGATTTTTTTCACATTGTAGATCATAATATTATATACATTTAGAATTTTTCCAAAAAATTGAAACTTCAAAATGCAGATTTTGAAAGTTTCGAAAAGCGAGCTCCCTGGATCCGGAGCACCCAAACGCCACACTCAACTTTCTATCTATATATACCTAAACTACAATGTAGTATAAAAGATACATTGAGATGGTTTTAAGTTTATCCTGCAATTTTGATCCTAATAGTAGTAGTTTTTACAAGCTAAAGCAACCTTTCCGTTGCCAAAAGCCTTAGAAGGTTTGGTGTTGCCCAACAAAAATCTTCATCATGACTAGTGAGTACAACTATTTAAAGTTAACACTAAACCATAGATGTGAAAAACATTTAGATAAGCTTTATCAAATCCCATATTACTGAAAATCAGATGCAAGTGTATGAGCGAGTCTAGGAGAAAAAAAGTACCTCTTATGTTTGAGGTATTCTCTGAGCAGGTCAACAATTTCTTTCACCTCGTGAGTATCAGAAGACTCTCCGATCCCAAGCTTTCGTTGTAGGCCAATGAGAAGGTTTTTCACATCCGGTCTTTGGGAGACCGAGAAGAACGCCTTGCAGTTAAATTGCTCTCCAATCTTATCATACACTTGTTTGGCAAGTGTAGTTTTGCCCAAACCTCCGAACCCCACGATGGAAACCACTTTGAGTTCCTTCTGGGAATCCATCAACAAACTGACAAGCTCCTCTCTTGGGCCATCAATACCAACGAGACCTGCTGCGTCCTTGTAGATCGCTGACATCCGGGGATCGATGGCCACAACAGTAGGACTCGGATCGATGCAATCATCAATCTTGTACCTCTCGCGCCGAGCATTCGCCTCCATAGCAAGAACCTTGAGCTCCTCGATCCGGTTGGCGATCTGATGACGCCTCCCTAGCCTCCTAAGACGCTTAGCCATCTTTTTAACAAAGCCCACCTTTGGATCTGCACCTTGAATTTCATGTATGAAGTCGTCGATGCAGTTCTCCATGTCATAGGACATCTCCCTGACATGGTCCCTCCAGTTCTTGGCCAACGGATCGAGCTTGTCCATAAGCTCCATCTTGTCAAGGAGAGGTTTCATGGCGCTGAGCTCATCCCTGAGGAACGCGGCCTGCTTCCTCACCCCCGTGAGCTTCTTGTACTCGTCGCCGAGCAGCGTCGTCAGCTTGCCGAGGAGCGGCTTCATCACCCCGGCCGTCACACTCGCTGCCATCCCGTCCCCTTCCTCTCGCTCGTCGAGCAGCTTGGTGAGCTAGCTAGGCGAATGGCAACTGCAGCGGCGCCTCTGCCCTTCCCTGCCACGCCTCCCTGGAACCTCAGAGAGAGTGCGCGTCGGCGCGAGCTAGCCGACGAACTCGATGCCGGAGGAGGGGCGGCGCAGCGCCAGCGGCCTCTTCATCTCCCGTCACCGCCGCTGTCGTGGCCGGAGCAGACTGCCTCAGTGTGCTCCCGCCCCTAGCGGATCTGGATGTGGAAGGTGGGGACAATGGGAGGGAGACGCCGCCGTGCCCGCGCCGTCGTTGACAGTGAAGACGGGAGAGGCAGATCTGGTGCTGGTGCTGGGTAGGTTTGAGGGAGAGAAGCTCAGTAGAGTAGAGAGTGATTGCAAGCTGGATCAGATCGGGAGCAGAAGAGGATTATTTTTAGAGAAAGAGGAGACCGGGCGTTGACGCGCATTGACCTGACCGCGTGGGAAAACCGCGTCTGCTTGCGTTGGATCGAACTCACTTTAATACACGCGTGTACGTACATCTCCTACGGGCCTTGATAGCATATTAGTTTACCTAGGTGATAGCATATTGGTTTCTCCGACTTACATTTTGTACGACGCCATTATAAAACATGTGCTAACATGGTAATAGCGTGGTTTAAAACTAATTCCATTCTTACAAACTACTCCCTCCGTTTTTTTAATATAAGATATTTTAGATGGTATACATGGTGTCCATAGAAAGACCAGTTTGCTTTTGACAAATTTGACCAAAAATAAGGGATTAGGATTTACAATATCGGCTACAACTAAAAATGAAGCAAAACCAAGTTATACAATAACCCTAAGATATAGCCTTCACAGCCGGAGCAAGAAAGACATACTCACTAAATCCATGGTTGAAGCATATAACACAAGCAATTATCAACTGGAACCGGCACCAAAACATCCGTGGAAAGCGGGCATATCGTAATGTAAAACCAACTCAAATATTCACTAGTTGGTCCATTTTGGGTGCCAATTGTGGTAGTCTGTTTTCACAGGTTGTTCTTTACCACAAACATCCTAACCCTTCATCATAAAGCACCAAGTCCGGATAACTTCCTCCGTCTCGAGCCAATAGCGGTCATTTGGTCTTGCCGGCTATATCTTCCGCCTTGGCATTGGTGAGGCTCAACTATAAGTCGATTCGTTTGTTGGCTCGATCTTTCACGGTTCTCAACAAACTAGTAAGAACCTTGACAAACAACTGTTGTAATAGAAGCAAACGTATATGAAGAATCCCTTTGATCAAGTGCAATCAAGAGGTTGAATGTTAGCCAGGTGATAGTCAAAAAAAATCATATAGTCTAAATAAAATGTTACCCAGGTTTTGATCAGATAACAATATGGTATTTAGGAACACCAAGAAGTTAATAAGGGGCTACACGCCTACACGCCAAGGAGGCGTTGATGCCGACGATGACACAATTTCCTCAAAGTGGAGGCAACGAGACGTCTTGGAGTAGGAGAAGACCTTCAACTCCGCCAGTACCTCTGTAAAGACCTAAAGAATTAGGGCGTGTAACGACGACAAATCAACACATAAAAATAATTTGCAGTGACATTTCTCAATATATAATAATTTTAATGGCATATATCAAACTAAACCTTCTTTATAAGTAGTGTAAAAAAGGATTCTAAAACATAAAGTAGAAAAATAAATTAAATTAACTAGAATATGCAACAAAATTGATTTTTTAAGATAAAAACGTAAACTAAAAGTGAAAATATAAAATTAAGAAAACCAAGTAAAAGAGAAATTAAGTGAGGAAGACCTAGCTTTTCAAAAAGAAACTAGAAAAGGGCGCTATCTCTTTATTCCCATGGGAATGGGATTGTCTAACCCAGGGACGTAGATAGGCGCCAGGCTACACTGGCCATGGCCTGGGACAGTGGCAACTAGTTCGTTGTAGTGTGGAGACTGGAGTTTGGAGTGATTATTTAGATGAAAAAATTCTGTTCAAAATATTATTCATGAGGTTTAAAACATTGCTCATGTGTTACAGAAAAAGGAATATTTTGATTTATATAAAAATACATGCAAGAAAATTTTTAATAAGGAGAAAAACAACATAAAGGAAAAGAAAAACTAAAGAAAAATAGGAAACTAACAAAATTCCTAAAAGTTTGAAGATTTATAAAGTAACAAATTCCAAGCATCCTATATTGTTTCATTGTGAATTGTAAAAATTAAATTGCCGAACTTGTGTTAAAGATATAGGAACCTCTAAACATTTGTTAATGGGCTGAGTGTACAAACACTTGGGTTTGGTTCAGTTTCGTTTCTCTTCCTGCATCCGCCGCCGCCGCCTCTCCGCCCCCCGCCACCGACGTCGCCTCTCGCGGCTCGGCGTTCCCGCCGCCGCTCATGCCCCGTCCCTCCCATCTGGTCGGCCTACCGCCGGATCGCCGCCGCTCGTGCCCCGTTCCTCCCCTCCAGCCGGCCTTCTCCCCCGACCTGACAAGGACCGCTAGCGCCTCACTCCTACCAAGGTGAGCCATCCACTCCACAGCGAGCACGGATTCTTTCCTCCATTGTAAACATCCTCTTTTCTTCCTCACGGATTCTCTTCTCCGGCCTTGTGCGGCGACCATGGTGGAGCAATTCGTTGGAGGTCCTGGAACTGAGAGACGACGACTAGGCATCCCCTTCCTCCTCCCCTCACCATCAGGTAGCCAGCTGACGCTGTGCTGATTTTTTCCAAGGGATTTTCACTTCAACGTCCATGTCTTCGATCTGTAATACAGTAGCGGCAGCATTTCAGAAGCAATCTCGTATAGGTGGGGGAGAGACCTGAATATTGCACTCCTGGGTTGTTTAGTGATTTTCACAAGATCAGTTACAGTTATCTTGTTAGTAGAGATGATGATGACGTACGTGTAGATTAATATATATTTCATCACGAGGATCGGAGGAATGTCTCAAGTAATTAGAGCAAGGGTACGGTGGGAGAACCTAAAAAACATGGCGGATATATTTGAACAAAACGAGAGGCACCATTGCAGGTTATTATGTACAACTGAATTTAAACAGACAGTGCGTGCTCATACACTCGGTAACAGAGCACCTGCAAGTTATTATGTACAACTGAATTCTATTTTTTTTCGTGGGAACTGAATTCTAATTAGAATACTATACATGGCACATGCACCTTTGTGGTTACTGTTTGATTGATAAATAACTGTTTTGTTTGCATACTCAAACTGATTTCCCTTAGCTATATATGACCACATGGCTGATTGATTATGCTTCTCAATTCTCAGAAAGCTATGATCCTAACAGTAATTTTCCATATGCAATTTGCAGCTGCAAACCCATCGGAAACCGCTCTGCAACCGCCGCCGTTCGCCGTCTCTGGCGCCATGCTCTGCCTGCGAAGCTGGGTCTCCTCCCATATCCACCGCCTCCTCACTCCCACCGCGCCGCCCGTTTTAAACATCAGATTCCTTGAGGTGGGAGCCGCATCCCAACATCTAGTCATTTTTAATTTTTGAAGGAGGTGGTACATTCAGGGTACAAAGTTACAAACTCAGCAGGTTCTAAGACTCCTGATTGACTATCCAAATTCAGAGAAATAACCAACACACACAACAGCTACTTTTTTGTTCCCCTTCTCTGTTTATCTCCTCCCTGCTTGCATCAGGGGAGCCTCCATTAACTTGCTGAAGACAACTACCTGTACTTGGTCGGATTCGCGACCTTATCCACTAGTTCTGGCGCTAGTCTGATGAGGCACTCATACATGTGGTGCACGCATGCATGGGCATGGCCACCGATATCCTTGTGGCACCAGAGTTGGTTACGGTGCGGTGCTCGACGCATGGTGAGCACCTCATTGGTGACGATCTCCATCTTGTGGCCGAAGTTGACGACGAAAGGCGCTAGGGATGGGACCGCCCAATTAATAAAAGGCAAATCCAGTGGAGAATGAATTTATATCTATTCACTGAACAACTTGATGATTAATCTGATTGTCTATGCCAACGCGTTCCTGAACACTGATCATCACTCCCTGCACAGAATCATGTGATTCTATTTGTCTATATCATCATGGTTGAACCAGTGATATGCTGCCGCTTTCATGTTTCCCCACATTCAGACTCTGGGAGTGCTTTTGGAATTGGGATTTACTGGCACCCGTTTCATGATGTACAAGTTTGGCTTTAGTGCGCCACCAAGAAACTTGCTGATGAGTTTCGAAGTCTAAGGAATGTGAGCTTGTAGGCTACGCATAATGTACTGCCGACTTGGATGTAAAGCCTAAGATGCAATGCCCTGAATTTTTTTTAGGAAATGACCGTCGTTTTCGCTGCTATTTGACCTGGACCCAGTTCTGAGCAACGAAAAAAATAGCACGCTATTTCCCGGTTAATAGCACGATATAGCGTATTTGGAGAGGCTACGCTATATTTAGCCTAAAGTTGACGCTACGGCGCTATTTTCGTTTTATACGCTCGAAACCACACTAAACGTGGTAACGTTATAGCTACGCTAACAAAAAGTCTGGAAATAACGTTAGGTGATGATGATGGCGGGCAATCTGGTGGTTCTTCTAGTTATTCTGAAGATGATGTCAATGATTCTGATTAAAGTTTAAAATATTTATCTTTTAGTTTATTACTTTTTCATGGTTTTAAGCCTCATATTTGTATTCGTGCCATGGATTTGGCCTTGACATTTGAATATGGTTACCTGGTGATGCATGTATTGTTTCTGGAAAAAAATTAGTGCTGAAATCCTTAATATTTGGGCTATTTCTTACAACTTTTTCATCACGCTATTTTATATGTAACTTCGCTATATCACGCTATATCTTGTATAGCTTCTGGAGGAGGGCCACGCTATTTTTGATAGCACGCTATTTTTTTCCTTGGTTCTGAGTAATCATCCAGGAACTCTGCTAACGTCTGCCCGTCTACATTCAAATTGTTGTTACTTTGATACTTTCTGCTCCATGCATTTTGCTTTAGAAGGTACAATATGAACACTTAAAACTCGCAGCCAGAAATTCTCTGTCTCTGTACACTATCAGTTTAATATTCAATGATAAATGTGATGTGTTTCGAATTCGAACTACTCTGAATTTACATTAGCATAATTCCTGAATGCAGCATTCTGGTGAAATATAGAACCGATGATGATCTTCACAACATGCAGACTTGAAACATCTCACGGATTAACTGGATCAAGTCACAGCGAACTCAGCTTATTACGTATTATTAGTACCTGTGTCGCAAATACAAGAAATGCCACAATAACTGAGCACAGGGCGACGCAGGAAGACGTTCAGGACAGAGTGGCTTATCGATGTATCGATGTAGTTTTCAGTTCACAATCGCGCCTACTGTGTAGAGAACAATTTTAAGAGAGTTTCTTGTGCTAGCTTTCGGTGTCGACGCGATCTGTCCACCAAGGAAATTTCTGTAAATAAAGTGGATATCTCGAAATGGATCAACCAATGCTGAATGCAGCATTCTGGTGAAATATAGAACCGACAATGCATCTTCACAACTTGCAGACTCGAAACATTCCACAGTTTAACTGGATCAAGTCACAGAGAACTCAGCTTATAACGTATTACTAGTACCTGTGTCGCAAATACAAGCATTACCACCATAACTGAACAGGTACAAAACTATACATATACATATATTGAAGGAGATAAGGCATGCACATGCAAGATTTATTAGGATGCTACATAATAATAGGTACAGATCGTTTGAGACTGCTGACGGAGGTATTCATTGGCATATAAAACCAAAGTGTGTAAGGTTTACAATACCCAAGAGATTAAATACACCAGGGAAATGACTGTAATAATAAGTAAAAAAGACACCAAAGCTGAAGGCGAATTAAGTTTCAGATGATAGGCAGATCACCAGGGAAATGACTGTAATAATAAGTAAAAAAAGACACCAAAGCTGAAGGCGAATTAAGTTTCAGATGATAGGCAGATCAATCCAATGCCTTGGGTGCACCCATGCTGCCCTCTTGAAGGCACACTCAACATCAACACCAACATGTCCAAGCTCAGAGGCAGGACAGGCACTCAATGCATGCTGGGTGAGCCTAGTATCTTGGGCATAGCTCCTTCCTCGAAGCCCAGGTGCTCACTGATATCACCACATCGGAAAAAAAAGTACTCCAGATTCGGGAATAACCCCGCGCCCACCATGACATTGTCTTGGGAGATATCAAACTTGTGGAAGCAGACACTCACGAGGCCGGGAAGCTTTCCAAGAACACTAACCTCATTATTCGTCAGGTGCAAGACATGGAGAGAGAGGATCCGGAGATCACGTAGCTCACCAATCCATTTTGGCAGACTACTCCACTTCCACCGTTCCAGGTCGAGTACCTCTATAAGGGGAGGAGGATCAGCTAATGAGTGCAGCTGTGTGTCATATCCATCACATTCACTCTCGCAATCGAGTACAAGGTGCTTGAGTTTTCGGAGCGTTGCAACAGAGGACACCAAAGCATCGACGCGATCAACTGTCAAGCATTGGCTGCTGCTTAATTTCAGTTCCTCCAGATTGGTCAGCTCACTAAGGCCTTTGATATCCTCCAGTGTACTCTCCGATATGCCTGAACAATGCAGGGTACGAACATATTTCATGTTTTTGATCCCTTGAGGCAGCACTCTACCATATGGAAGTACCAGACGGAACAAGTTGGCCAAGCAAGTGATATCCAATGGAAAGCTTTGTGTGGACAAGCAAACCAACTCAAGAGTTTCCAAATGCACAAGGCCTTGAATTTTTGCTGGGAGTGTTACATCTGTTGATTCAGCTAAAACCTTCAAATACCTTAGAAGAAACAAGTGGCCAATTGTAGTGAGGTCAATTGTCGTACCACACTGATCTGAAAACTCAAACAAAAGCACTCTTAGATACTTAAACTGTGTAAGAGGAGGTGTGTACATGGACTCTCCGAACTGTGCATATGATCGAACTTCTTCCATGCTAGTAGCAAGGGTCTTCGGTGTTACACAACCAGCACTTGATTTGAAGGATAATCTACGAACCTTGTACTCACCACTGTGCAATCTTGCCATGTCTTCATATTTATATGCTACACTAATAAAATTATCTTCTGCACTCTTGCTTAGGATCAAATCAAGAATCATATCATGTACTCTGCAAGAACGTACCTCCCCATAAATTGTTCTCTCGGGTTGAATCAGACTTCTATTGATAAGCTCATTGAAACGACGTTTCGCAACATCAATCGAATCTGCTACGTTCAAATTAGGAAATAAGCCTTCAGCTATCCATTGCTGAATCAGGTCATCCTTCTCGATCTCGTGGTCTTCATGGTACATGCCTAGGTACAAAAAACATGGTCGGAGATAAATAGGAAGATGCATGTAGCTAAGGTTTAGTATACCCCTCAACACATCCAAGGTGGTTTCTGTGGCAACATTGGGACGAAGAGAATTCATTATGCTCTTCCATTCACTCGGAGACCTTGCTTCATGGTTAGCTAATAGGCTAGCCATAGTGAGAATTGCAAGTGGCATTCCACCACACTTTTTGAGAATTTCGACTGAAACTTCTTGAAATTGTGTTTGACAGACATTTTGAGACCCAAATACTCTACTGAAAAATAATCTTCTTGAGTCTGATTCTTCTAGGGGCTTCATTCTGTAAACGCAGGCACGGTCTGGGTGACAAGCCCAGCGAGCTACATCATCCAATCGTGTGGTTACCACTACTCTACTTTCATTACCATTTTCTGGAAATGCGCATCTGATATCGTCCCATGATACTTTATCCCACAAGTCATCAACTATTATGACGTACCTGATTAAATATTGGCACGAGTTATTGATACACTGCATCAGTATATAATTTTAAGGTAGATACAAAAGCATCAAAATAAAAAACTTAATAAAGGATGATGATATAATGTCTTTAAAATTGAGGGAAAATATAGATACGATGGAAATTTAAATAAATGGAAATCTTGGGTCGACCCTCTATTTTTTATCCCTACTTGTAATTGCTTATATGATCTTCATATGTAAGATGTTTAATTACAACAAATCTAAAACGTACTATAATAGTAAAGTAAATTGAAAAGTTTAATGTTTATCCTAGAACGAGAACATTTATCGCATAATTGTAATATTTATGAGCTCAACTTTTAATAGACAACACAAGATTTGGTGTTAACCTATAAAAATCTATTCATCATGACTCATGAGTACATCTTTTTAAAGTTGCGTTAAGCCATGGATGTCAAAAAACATTATAGATGATCTTGACCAAATCCCACAAATATTGAGAACTAGACCGTGAAAGTATATGAGTGAGTAATAGGAGGAAAAATCTACCTCTTATCTGCGAGATATTCTCTGATGCGGTCAACGATTTCGGTCATGTCATGAGCATGAGAAGACTCCTCCATCCCAAGCTTGCGTTGTAGGCCAATGAGAAGACTATTCACATCAGGTCTTTGGGAGACTGACAAGAATGCCTTACAGTTAAACTGCCCGCCAATCTCATCATACACTTGTTTCGCAAGTGTAGTTTTACCCAAACCTCCAAATCCCACGATGGAAACCACTTTGACCTTCTCCTGTGAATCCATCAACAAACTGACAAGCTCTTCTTTTGGGCCATCAATACCAACGAGGCTAGATGCATCATTATAGATCATCGAGATCCGAGGATCCACAACCACAACAGCTGGACTCAAATCAATGCGATCTTGAATCTTGTACCTCTCGCGCCGATCATTTGCATCCACTGCAAGAACCTTGAGCTCCTCTATCCGCTTCGCGATCTGATGGCGCTTCCCCAGCCTCCTGAGACGCTTAGACATCTTCTTAAGAAAGCCTGTCTTTGCATCGGCACCTTCAATGTTAAACATGATGTCATCAATGCAATTTTCCATATCATAGGACATCTCCCTGATACGGTCCCTCCAGTTCTTGGCCGAGAGGTCAAGATTATCCATAAGCTCCATCGTATCAAGGAGAGCTTTCATGGCGCTGAGCTCATCCCTGAGGAACGTTGCCTGCTTCTTCACCCCTGTGAGCTTCTTGTACTCCTCGCCGAGCAGCTTGGTGAGCTTGCCGACCAGCGGATTAAACACACCCCTGGCCACACTAACACCAATAACGGTTGCTGATGACATCCTGATCGATCAGCTTACTCTCGCCGAGGATCTTGTGAGCTAGCTAGCTACGTTGTGTGTGGCAAGGCAAGTAAGGGAAGGTCTGGTGAAGAAAAGCAGCCTAGCGCAGTGGTACTATCTATACATCTTCATATTTTTCCTTTAGATCCCGATGTGTATTGCACTGTTACTACACAGTTCGAACTTTTCTAATTGATGCTAGTACTCCTTGCGATCCACGCCAAGATTAACTACTCTAATCATGCATCGAGAAGCATATCTATATGGTATACTTGGTTTATGGGGTCGTTCTAACCCAAGATGCTTTTTGTCGGCCTCGTTCACATTTGACTTCTCGCTTTTCCAAACATATATAGGGTCAGCTAAAGCTATAGTAGTAAGGCGAAGAATCTTCCGCGTTGGAAAGTGTCTCTTGCTATTAAGGCGACTAGCAGCACGATTGCATTAAGCAAGAAAAATTAGAGCCATGGAAAGTGATACGACCAACTACCAGCGGGTCAACTTGCATGGTGTTGGCAAGTTGGACAATGATCGATGGACTGATGGGCCCTCGTGATTTTTATTTGACACGGTATACGGTGATGGCAGTTTTTGCAAGCTGCTCTCTCGGCTCAACCTGGAGGCTAAGCATTCATCCTAGTTCAATAGTTAGTTCAAATTTTACTCAACTGAGTGAAAACAAAGCATCTTATCAGCATGTAAACTTTCTTGCTGATTTCGAGTTCGAGGATTTTTTTTCTACTTTGTTAGTGAATTTAGAAGCATTAACAAGGAACCCAAGACTAGTCTCTGAGACATCAAGAGCGCACATACGCGCATTGCCGCGCCTGCTGGCATATCCCGTACCTTAATTTTGCACGCTGTTATGCGTTAGATATTTCACAAAGATCCTACATGTAATTATGGCAATCCGGACAAGATATGGATACAATCAACACATAGATCCCCTTTCCCGTAAAGAAAATACAGCCTTTTATCTCAGATGATAAATCGTTTCTTTTAGGTATATAAAGATAGTAAGATACTTGATTCAACTTGAGGAAAGAACAAATTTCTTGTTTCGCTAACAAAAGCTCATGGTGCAATAAATAGTAATACAAAAATATATAACAAAATTGGAATACAAAGTAACACACAAACTATAACAAAATTGGCCTAAACATCACCTAAAAAGATATCAACGACAAAGCCACTAACACGAAAAAGAACAAAAACCAAACATAAACAGAAGAAAACTTATCTTGCTGAGCTATGCCCGCTTCCCCGAGTCCACCCATTTCCCCAAGCCGCCAAGGCTTCGCCATCGAGGACTACCTTGTCGACGCCTGCGGCATCACTCGAGCACATGCCCTCAAGGCAACCACGAAGCTCTCTCACCTCAAGTCCCCACCAATCCCGACGCCGTCCTGGCCTTCCTCGCCGGCCTCGGCCTCTCCGGCGCCGACGTTGCAGCCGCCGTCGTCAAGGACCCGCAGTTACTCTGTGCCTGCATGGATTAAACTCTCGCCCCTGTCGTCACGGAGCTCACCGGCCTCGACCTGTCGGGTCCAGACGTCGCGCGCCTCCTCTCGCTCGCCCGCGACAGCTTCCGCTCTAGATCCATCGTCTCCAAGCTCCAGTACTACCTCCCTCTCTTCGACTTCTCCGAGAACCTCTTCTGAGCTCTCAGGGACGACCGCTACCTTCACACATGCAGCCTCAACAAGGTGGTCCATCCCAACGTCACGCTCCTGCGGAAGTGCCTGCCAAGTGATTGTGATATTGCCAAGTTGTGCGCTAATGTCACGAGGATGCTGACAGCCAACCCGGAGCATGTCCGGGCGATGGTTGCATGCGCGGAAGCTCTAGGTGTGCCCCGTGGCTCTGGGATGTTCAGACAAGCGCTTCAGTCTGTCGCATTCTTCAACGAGGAGAAGTTGGCTGCCAAAGTGGAATACTTGAAGAACACATTTAGGTGGTCAGGTCCCGAGGTCAGCATTGCTGTTTGTAAAACTCCAATGCTGCTGAGGCTGTCAAAGGAAAAGCTGCAGCACCGATCCGATTTCCTTATCTCTGAGGTGGGATTGGACCCCGCTTACATTGCTCAGCAGTCGATAATAGTCTGTCTTAGCTTGGAGCTCCAGATCAGGCCCCGATACTACATTGTAAAGTTTCTTAAGGAAAATAGATTGTTAAAGAGCGACCAAAGCTACCTCACTATAGTATCAATGAGCGAGAAGGCGTTCGTGAAGAAATTCATATGCCCTCACAAGGAAGCTACACCACACCTTGCTCAAGACTATCCTGCTGCTTGCAGAGGGGAAGTGCCCGCTAGATTGATGTTTGCGTGAACCAAGACCCTGCTGTCAAGATTTTTAACTGTGTGTGCATCAACCAAGAACCTGCCATGAGAAAGTGTAACTGTTATGCTACCGTTGCTGGATCTGGATGATGTGGGCGAGTCTGTTATGCCTTTCATTGATTGGTATAATGTGGCAAGTTTTATATCTTGAAAAGAACAAGCAGTGTGGTAAAGAGCTCTGGATGGATTCAATTATTATATGTGTTCCTGTAAGTTCTTTTGTTTTGTTGGAATATTACATGCAAGAAGTTGACATTTTACACTCCTGGAAGGAGTCTTACATTGACAACTTTAGCATGTACATGGGAAATGGGAAAGTTCTTTTGTTTTGGACTTTTGGGTAACCCTGCGGAATTGCCTTGCCTTTGTTTTGGGCAACCCAAAAATAGCCTTTCCTTGGGCAAACCCAAGAAACTGTCTGAACGTTCCCATTAGTAGTAATTGTAGCATTAGAAAATTGAGAGGTGAACACCAAGTCCCGTAGAAATTTTGTCCCACCTTTTTTTAGCAATAGTTCCATTTGTAATAGAGATGACTGAGCATGTATGTGTGTATTTTTATTTCTAAACCACATATCCAATTTTTTCTCTAGGAGGGAGTTGACCGTGAGAGGAATTTGCATGTGTATCTGGAGTCAGTAAGCATGCAGATTACGGAGATCAGATAAGAATTTGCCGAGATGATATAATGCAGAAATTATTTAAAAAATACCCCAGAAAGAAAAGGAAATAATTTAAATTTAAAATCACATTTTTTATGTTCCTCCACTAGCTTTTTTTATGTATTAATTTTGGGAATCATTGGCAGTGAAGTAGATGCACTGTTTTGCATCTAAAATCGGCAGCTGATATATGCGCTGCCCATGGTAGAATAGATATCATCTAGCTTTGATGCTTTACTAGCTACTAGGATGTTTGTTTGCTTGTAAGGTTTAGTGCAAATACATTTTTTTCTTTTTGCGTGGATTGAGTGGAAGTACCTGTGGTTTCATATGTGTGACTAAGAATGTATCCCATGCAACCAAGCAATCGGTGCACCAAGTGAATCCGGCTTAAACATCTAGAAGTTTTCAGAAAAAAATTAAAATATTGACACGACACAAATATACATTGTGACAAAAATTCAAACAAAATTTGAAACACGGGATCCACAGAGAAAATGACCAATTTGTTATCAATAGTGACAATGATACAATTCGAAATCCAACTTGCATTTTGGTTCTATTCATTATTGTTGGAGTTGCAAAACATAGGAAAAGCCGAGAAGCCGCAACACCTTCTTTGGTCCTCCCTGGCAGAAGCCTAGGCAAGTTGTAAACCACTCAATTAATCGTTAGCCCATACACAAACATGTGAGAATAAGATTGCAAATTCGCAACCCATTCTGGAGCAATTCTTATTTGACCTTCACCGTTAGCATGTTAAGCTCATGCGTAGGACGAGCTGGTCCGCTCCAGATAAGCATTTCTCTCTTTATGATGTTCACACATTAGCGCGTCGACGCTCACACGCAGGGCAAGCTTTACACGTCTTTTTTTTTGGTTCTGTTTCTTTTTTCCCCTTCTTTTTTTATCTTTCTTGCTATCTTTTATTGTCTTGTTCATGTGTTTTTTTCCCCTTTGTTTTTCTTTTCTTTTTCTCAGTTTTTTTATTTTTCTATTCTTCTTTTCACACACTTTTTTATTTAAAATCAATCATATGCATAACTTTTTATATAATGACTGACATGAACTTATTTTATCATACGAACATTTTTCAAACCCATGAACAATTTTTCTAAACTATACAAGCACTTGTTAAAGTTCGTGAATATTTTAGTCAATCACTCGAAATATACTTCGTAACACAAAAAATTCATAGAGGTATATAATTTTCACACTATTGTAAATAATTTGTCATGGATTCAAAACAATGTCCATTCATTACATTTTTCTTTCAAAAAATCATATTGAAAATTTTGAACCTCGTTAATAATGATTTGGTATCATGTGAACATTTTTGTTATCACATGAAAATTAATTTTTAACTATATAGTTATTTTCTAAACCTCGTTAACATCTCGTGAACATTTTTCAATTATGCGGGCAAGAGTTAAAACCACCATAAATTTTTTGAAAACCTCCCGAACATTTTTAAACTTTGTGAATGTTTTTAACCAGGTGAAATGTTTTTTGGTCTTCACAACCATATGATTTTTTGAACCTGAATGTTTTTCTGAACTATACTCAGCACACCCCCCCCAAATAAATAATTTTAACCCTGAGTATTTTTTCTAATCTTCTGAACAATTATTTTGGACTGTTCTAACATTATTTTTTAATTCCTCATACATAGTAAAAATTGTTGTTCAATTTTTTTTTCATGTGCTTAAAATCATTGTTCATGTGCTACACGAAAATGAATCATTTGGTTTTATAAAAAGGAACATGAAAGAAAAGTAAAAATAAAAAAGAAAAATAAAGAAAAGAAAAGAAAAAACCCTAGAAGTTTTAAGATTTATAAAGTATCGAATTCCAAGCATTCTATGATGTTTTATTACTGTGAACTGTAGAAAAAACTATTGTCAAACATGTCTTAATCATATGGGAGTCTCTAATTCTTGTATAATCATGCAATTTTGTTTTAGTGGTTCCATTTTTTGTACATCTGAAATTAAATTATGCATACGTATTGTAGGTCTTGTGTTAACCAAACGAAAAAAAAAACCCTGAAGAAACTGAATTCGCAAAAAGAAGAAAGAGTAGAAGCACTAAATGGGCTTAGCCCACGGAACCTGGTCGTCCCGGGTATCCTCTCCATCCGCCGCCGGTTTTATGCACCGCTTCTCTCGTGGTGTCCGCCGCCGTTCGCCGTCCCTAGGCCCATCCTCGTCGGCTCGTTTCTTCCGCCGCCGCCTCTCCACCCCCCGCCATCCACGCCGTGTCTCGCGGCTCGCCGTCCACTCCACAGAGAGCACGGATTCTTTCCTCCATTGCAAACATCCTATTTTCTTCCTCACGGATTCTCTTCTCCGGCCTTGACCATGGTGGGTTCCGGGAGCAAGTCGTTGGAGGTCCTGGGACTGAGAGGCGACGACTAGGCATCCCCTTCCTCCTCTCCTCCTCCTCCTCCTCCTCCTCCTCCTCCTCGCCTGACCATCAGGTACCCAGTTACGTTGTGCTGATTTTTCGTATACAAGCATGATTTTTTTCAAGATATTTTCACTGCAACGTCCATGTCTGGTCTTCGATCTGTAATACAGTGGCGGTAGCATTTCAGAAGCAATCTTGTATAGGTGGGGGGAGAGACCTGAATATTGCACTCATGGGTTGTTTATTGATTTTCAGAAGATCAACTACAGTCAGACATATTTGAACAAAACGAAAGGCACCACTGCAGGTTATTATGTACAACTAAATTTAAACAGATACTCACTACTCATACACGACCACCACTGCAGGTTATTATGTAGTACAACTTGAATCCTAATTAGAATACTATACATGGCACAGGCACCTTTGTGGTTACTCTCTGTAACAAAACTGTTTCATTGATAAATAACTGTTTTGTTTGCATACTCAAATTGATTTCCCTTAGCTATATCTTACTACTCTATGACCACATGGCTGATTGATTATGCTTCTCAATTCTCAAAAATCTCATCTCAAGCTATTCTACCATTTTCTAACAGTATTTTTTCATACGCAATTTGCAGCTACAAACCCATCGATCGCTCTTCGGCCGCCACCGCTGGGTCATCTCCTACCATGCCGCCCATTTCCCCGAATCCCGCCTCAGGTCTCCCTCCAAGCTCCTCAGCGAAGCTCTTCCACCGCAGGTCTCCCTCCAGGACCGACGCCGTGCTCGCCTTCCTCGCCTGCCTCGGCCTCTCCACCGCCGACGTCGCCTCCGTCGTTGCCAGGGACACCAAGTTCCTACGCCGCGACGTAGACAGAACCATGGCCTCTACCTCACCGGCCTCGGCCTCTCGCGCCCTCAGATCGGCCGCCTCCTCTCCCTCGCCCCCGACCGCTTCCGCTCCAGAGACATCGTCTCCGACCTCCAGTACTACCAGCCCCTCTTGGGATCCTCCGGGAACCTCCTCCGGGTGCTCGAGCACGGCTCCTACCCCACCGGCATTGGCCCCGTGATGGTGGTCAACCCCAACGTCGCGTTCCTACGGGAGTGCGGGCTAGGTGCTTTCGATATTGCCAAGATATGCCTCCCCGTGCCGAGGATGCTCACCGCCCAACACGAACGCGTCCGGGCAATGGTGGCGTGTGCGGAACGTATGGGTGTGCGCCGTGGCTCTCCAATGTTTTTGCAAGCGCTTAAGTCTACCGTTTTTCTCAGCGAGGAGCAGATTGCCGCCAAAGTAGTGCTCTTGAAGACGACATACGGGTGGTCCGATGCCCAAGTGAGCATTGCTCTGTCTAAGGCTCCTTTCCTGCTGAGAAGTTCCAAAGATACGCTATGCCGTAGGTCTGAGTTCATCTCTGTGGTGGGGTTGGAACCGGCGTACATTGTTCATCACCCGGAAATTTTCCGTTATGGCATACAGGGCCGGCTCGGACCCCGGTACCATGTTCTCAAGTTTCTCAAGGCGAATGGATTGGTCGATCAGAACCAGGACTACTATAATATAGTCAAGGTGAGCGAGGAAGAATTCGTGAACAAGTTCATATGCCCTCACAAGGAAGCCGCACCACACCTCGCTCAAGACTATGCGGCCGCTTGCAAAGGGGAAGTGCCAACTAATTTCAGATTTACATGAACCAAGAACACGACTATGAGGATTGGTTAATGGTATCTTCCTATGGTGCCACAAGGTTTCACTCTTCGTAGTAAGCTTTAAACCCTGTTTTTGTCTTCTTTGCCTAACCAGGTACTGGTTGTATTCTTTTGTATGCATGTTGCATGCCAATTTTTTCTTTGATAAAGTCCCTACAATTTTATTCCTGAACCCCGATATGTTGATGTTGTCATTGCTTAGAGAAGATCTCTGAAAATGATAAGTGTCCAGGTCTTGGAAAAGAAAAGATTATCCTCATTCATTATCTGATGTATAAACTCATTATTTTACTGTACTGTTCGCAAAACAGGATACCTATGTTCCTTAGTTGGCCATTATTGTATCTTCAGTTCCTTCAATTTACTTAAGTTTTTGTCAAGACAATGACTATAATTTCTGACCATAATATGTTCCACGAAACAATGATAAGTACATAATATGAAAGATTTTTGTGTGACAGATTTAATGGGCATTCTAGGTTTACAAAAGCAAGGACGTAAGCAACCAAACCAAAGGAAATAGAAGTTGGGAAGGCGGAAACATCACATGAACCACCTAGAATATATCTCAGTTTTTTCAAGGCCTGTCTACCTTGAAACTGATGTAGTACAAGGTCATGGGTACATGTTTCCTTTCAATTCTCCACCAAGTGACTTGCTGGGTTTCCATGGTGGACTATGGAAGTGAACTGGTAGGCTACGCTTAGTTTGTCTGCCTGTTAAAATGTACTGTAATGCCTAATATTCAGTGTCCTGAATTTTGTAGGACAATAGCTGCTGCAGATTTGTTTTTTAGTGCCCCACCTCAAAATAGATATACTGATGTTTTAGGATATGAACTGTGGTTTATATGTCTCGCCAATTCCAAACTGAATTCAAGAATGTTAGCTTCTCCTAAGCCGCAGGTACTAACTGTCATCTTTATCTCCGCTTCAGAAGTAAGGACAAATTCTTTTTTGAACTTCAGATTAGTTGAGGTGGGAGCTATGTACTGATTAACCAAGCGTTCTGCTACAATCATCCAATATTTTTGCTCTGGTCCCTTCTTTAAATTTCTGAATCCCTTAGCTAGGTAGCAACCATCAAACCTCATTGGAGATTTTTGGGCATTATCAATGCTTTTGCTCTGATTATACCGGGAGTAACACGACCTACAAGTACACTAACCACTGGTAATACTCCTGAAAGTGATGAAATTTTTGCTATTTTGATACTGTCCTGCTACATCCATTGCTGTTCTTTTCCTATTTTAGAAATTCCATATATTCGAATGTTGTTAGTTCAATAGTCCATGCTAAATGCGATGTTGTTTCTCTTAATGTGAAATCCAGTATAGCCTGAATGAGTACAACAAAGTCTGACGATCCAAATTCAGAGAAATAGAACCAGCACACACAGCATCCATTTATTTGTTCCCCTTCCCTGTACCCTCGGCATGGCAGCAGCCAAAATCAAGGAGCTTTGCTCTGCGTCAAGTTAATCGCGGTGGATCTTGAAGGACCCGAGCACGTCCTCCCTGCTGGTGTCAGTGGCGTCGTATGCCTCCATGAACTCGCTGAGACGCTGAACAGGAACTCCTTGTATTTGGTTGGATTCGCCCCCTCGTCCACAAGCTCTGGCGCTGGCCTGATGAGGCACCTGTCCGTGGTGTGCACGCGGGTGGCCACCGACATCCTCGTGGTGGGCTGGCGGCAGAGTTGTTGACGGGGCACTCCATGCTGGCAACTAGCTAGCACTACTTTCATGGAATTTCTGCAGTATTTTCAGTAGTGTTAACTAGCTAGCACTACTTTCATGGAATTTCAAATCTTGTTTGTTTTTGTGGTGAGGCACGGGCACGGTAGCTACCACGACTACATCCCGGAGCTAGGTGAGGAGTAAAACATCAAAGGCAGCACCAGCCTGCACGGCGAACGCTGCCACACACGTCGTCAGATTCTTCGTATTGGCCTAGCTGGGAGGCAGTCGAATTCAAGACTGTCTTTACCTCGTTGCAGTTTGCTGCAGATTTGTTTCTTTGCGAATTTTGAAATCAAAAGATCAAGAGTTGGCACTGGTGTCTAAAGGTTGCTTTCTGAACAGGTCTTGCTAGTCAACTTTATTACCTGCCTCGCTTTCGAAAAAAATTCATTGTGCTTTACATTTACAGAATTTCGTTGTTATTCATTGGTACAAAAAAGCAGAACGAGGATGAATATTATGTACACAAAAGATATATGCCTGCCTTGTAACTTGATCGATGAAGCATTATTTTCTACTATATGGTTCTTTTTTTTTGTCTCTAGTACAACTTGACATATGTAGAAAGTCTCAGTTTACCTGCATCTGTTGCTACTTGCAGGCCAGGCGCTCAGTTGTACTGAAGCTAGAATTAGTTTTCGGAGGAGCTTTCTGAGGAAGAAACTCGACTCAAATAGAAAAAAAAGTTGGCTACACTGCGCAGATATTTTCTGGCCATAATGGGCCGTGTCTTGTGGACAATATGCTCGACGAGGGAAGCTGTATAATCGGGCCGGGCCTCCCAACGGGCTCACTTGCTCGCCTATTTGGGATCACCATCGTCAGTCTAGGCTTAGAGCTCCAGCACGACGACTGCGAATTCGCCAACGAAAAGAAATATCAGCACATGTCTCCTCCAACACTTACGAATGATCAGAAGTTGCAGGATGGTCGAGCTTACAGTCGGAATCTGTGGTGATCCAGTGTGCATGGTGCTGCTGCTGCATCATCATTCTACTGGACATCGTCGGCACCGGACACGGAGGGGAGTGTGCCGGCGACGTGAAAACGGAGGCGTCCTGGCTGCCAAAGCTGTTCCTGCTGCTGGACACCGACGAGGCCACCGAGCTCACGCCGTCGCGCCCTAGCCGCCGTCGCCGCTGTTCACTGCTCCTGAAGCTCACGGCCTTCTGTACCGAGTATATAGCATTCAGTTAATCAGCAATCCTGGATTAATTTCAGACAGCTATAACAGTCACTCAGTTGATCGATCGATTACCTTCCATTTCCTCGCGGTAGCCGCCACCGTGGACTGAGGCACCATCGATGACTGCACGACGGCTCGCCGGACCAGCTCCCTCATCCTAGCCACGATCACATTCCTGCGCTCCGCAACGGTAGTCCCCGCAGTCTTCTTCTCCATCGCCTCAGACTCTGTTCCCAACCCGGTCTCGGGCTCTGATTCGGACCCCTCGTCCATGATGGGCAGAACCCTGTTGCGCCAAGATTGATCCGCACCGCTCTGCCCCATCTGGACCGAACAAGCTAAATTAGCAACGGAAACTAACAGGAGTTGCTCCGGCGACCAAGCACAGTGCAGAGATTAATACACTCTCAGGGATAGATGGTTATGACGAGGATATAGTAGTGTAGGTTACACTCAGTACACAGTCCACATGCATCGATGCATAACTTCGACATATACATATATACTTAGCCGGGTACAGTCACCATTCATATATGCATGTTGTGCAGGTTGGCCTAGTCAGTAGTCAGTAGGAATATTAGGCTGGCGTGCGTATCCATTCACGTAAACACCGGAGAGCTGGTGATCATGAATTGATTGATCAGGAACCGAACACGTCAGGCCTTCGATTCATAGATCTGCTCTTGTCTGCTCCTTCTGGTGAATGAAACTAAACAATCTCCATGGATGGATTCAGTGGATATATCCTATTCAATCAATCACTGGAGGTGCATGTGTGTCTGTTGATCGATGCATCGCTGTCTCTGAAGATTAAGGAGCTACTAGCTACTAGCTAGAGTATGTTCTCATGGATCGAGTGGGTGTGTTAGTTAGAATCTATGCTATGCTAACTGGCTAGCTTAGTTGGCCACGTGATATATCGATGCCAAATGGGCGATTTGATGTGCTATTTTTTCATCTTCAAGCACAAAGTGTAAGGAGCTACTGGCTAGGCTGTCTTCTCATGGAACGAGTGGGTGTGCTAGTTAGAATCTGTGCTAGTTAGATGCATAGCTTAGTTGGCCATGTGATTTCGGTGCTAGAGCAATCGTATATAGATTTAGTTTATCGGCACCTTCTCAAAATGCTATAACGCCGTTATAGTTGCGCTATTTAAAACCATGGTATTCGTTTTCTCGCGCAAAGTTTGTTTGGAGAATCTACATGCATTGTCATAGGCTTGCCGGATGTATTTTTCATTTCTACGTTTTCTGTTTTAAGAATTCCACCGAGCTACTTTTTTATAGGGAACTTCCCCTGAGGTATACCACATATCGGCTACATGCGCCCCGCATAAATGAAGGTGCTTAGACGTTTCACGTTTGCTTGTAAACAATATACATTTTTAAGCACTAATGCTGATTGCTACAAGACATGTGCTCAATTAGGGATATATGCTATTTAAATAAGCATTTTCTGGAGAATAAACAATTTTATTTTTTATAAGAACTTTGCTAAGCACATTGCATTGTACATGTCCTACCACAACGTTTTTCCTTTTCTTCCATTTTCCCTTTTATTATATTTTTTATTATTTATAATTTTTCTTTTTATGATTCCTTTTTCTTTATTTTTTCCTTTTAATATTTCTTCTTCACCTTATAATTATATTTGTATTTAATTTCAATGGATTGGAATCATAGAAAATTTCTTTGAACCTAAGAGGCCGCTCAAAATGGTACTGTATAACTGGCAGTAGAAGATCCAACCCATTTTGTTTTGGGTGGGGCAGAACTTTTTTAGGCGGGCCTTTTTCTTCTCTAGACTCTAGCTGGTATATGGGCTGGGCCGAGCCCCACCCTTACAGACATGCTATCTGAATTTACTTATTTTCTATTTTTCATGATCCCACATGATCGCCTTGTGCAGATGAGTTGGCCATATCTAATAGTTATTGTTGTTCCTACAAAAAAAAATCTAGTACAACCTCCGATCCATATTAATGGGCTCAACTTTATCTAGATACAGATGTATCTAGTTAAGTGTTTAGACTAGATGCATCCGTATCTAGACAATGTTGAGTCCATTAATATGGATCGGAGGGAGTATTTGTTTTGAGCTACACACTTAGTTCTCAAAACAAAACTTAGCTATCTGAATCATTCAAAATTCATACCACCTATCATGCATTTATATAACAGGGCCGACAACTATGCGATAAGTCCAGAGAGCCAGAAGTTGCAGAAGTTTCAACCATGAAAACTAGCTGGTGGAAGTTCCTACGTTTCTTCTAATCGTGTAACCAACTCAACTATAGGCATGTGTCTCTTGTAGTACCTAGATACTAGTTTTTAGCTGCCCTAGGCAGCTGGAGCCATTAACATT
The DNA here is from genome assembly GCA_947311845.1 of Poa pratensis. Taxonomy (NCBI): domain Eukaryota; kingdom Viridiplantae; phylum Streptophyta; class Magnoliopsida; order Poales; family Poaceae; genus Poa; species Poa pratensis. The sequence continues at coordinate 5,178,983 of CAMZMU010000033.1, read as the reverse complement.
AGTTAGGTTCTATAATACTGCTAAGTAGCAAAAGTAATCAAGACTAGCTAGTTATATATTTTGATGTTAACACGTAGAGCTGGGAAACGTTCAAACGACGTGGGGTTAATTAGCACCGTAACCTAGAATAACAAAATGGTGACCTGTGCATGTAAATTAAGACGATGGAGACATGCAATAAGACACAGACACACTGCATGCGTACGACTTTTTGCTTGATATTTACATACTATCCATGGATCATCATGCGTGCGTAATCCATAGACGAGGAAAGATAGATATGTCGTGTAGGTAGCTAGCTCTTGAATTTCCGGGGTTACGACGAGGCAACTGATCATGTAATGTGTCCCCATGAGGTGATTGATCGATCGGTTGTCGACATTGGAAGAAACAGAAAGCTACCTACCTATATACATCATCAAAAATTAGATGTGGATGTCAGGGTTGACAATTTGACATACGTAACCACTATATCTAATATTCAGGCTGGTTCGATTTTATGAATTAAGGTCTCACAAGAAGACAGACATACAATCACGGTTAATTATCATGGCCATTCGATTGTTCCAAAAGATATAAACTGGCGAGCTCAAGCCTTCCCACATAGATGGGCTCGCTTTCCGTTCTTATAGAAAATAATAAAGGAGATTAAAAGATATCACAAGGTCACGACTAAGTGACCAAGTATGGCAAAAAACGATGGCGAGACTAGGAGAACATCAGTACTAGAGGGTATGAATTCGAATTTACTCAAACTAGAAATCTAAACTCAATCAAGCAGCTAGCAGACGTAAGTGCACAAAACCTCAATGCAAACTGAAATGTGCATTCAAATGTAAATTTGACCTACTTCGGCACTCGGCTAAACTTAAGGCCAATCGATCTAGATATCGGCTACATACAGGTGCTCAAAATCCGCTAGAAATTAAACTGAAAATGTGACCTTGATTCTCATCTTACCTCTTAACAACCGGCATATAACTATATACAAGTCAATGGACACACCTCTCAACGCTTCGAGTCACAGCCTTAATCCTTGGTGGATCCCATGGGATAAATAGGTAATAAGCGGAGCTCCAAAAGCCACAGACGCAGGAGATGCGGCGCCGAGGTTCCCTTAATTAGTAGTAGTATCCCTTAAGTTATTAATTTTCTCATGTCTCTCTTCCAGATTCAACGCTAGCACTCCAAGCTGGAGTTGTTATCTCACTTATTGCTCCATGATTTCGTCAGATGCAAATTGTTTAATTTATAACTGATGTTCTACAATGCCCAAAGGGCAGAATCTCAATTCTTGCTTAGCTAGCAACGGAGAATCGATTAAGAGGCATCATCCCAATGTCAACTCTGCTGCAAGTTGCTATATATACCTCGTTGATCGATGAAAGATCCAGATCATAAACACCACCACCTCCATTACATTGCAAGCAAAGCTTAGCTCCAAGAGAGGGAGATATGGAGGTCGAGACCGGGGATAAGGGGTCCGCGGCTAGCAAATTCACGCTGCCAGTGGACTCGGAGCACAAGGCCACTTCCTTCCGCCTCTTCTCCTTCGCCAATCCGCACATGCGCACCTTCCATCTATCGTGGATCTCCTTCTTCACATGTTTCGTCTCCACCTTCGCTGCCGCACCACTGGTGCCCATCATCCGCGACAACCTCAACCTCGCCAAGGCTGATATCGGCAACGCAGGTGTAGCGTCCGTGTCTGGCTCCATCTTCTCCAGGCTTGTCATGGGTGCTGTATGCGACCTCCTCGGCCCGCGCTACGGCTGCGCTTTCCTCGTCATGCTCGCCGCGCCCACCGTATTCTGCATGTCACTTATTGATAGTGCTGCAGGGTACATCACGGTGCGCTTTCTAATTGGTTTCTCCCTCGCCACGTTTGTATCGTGCCAGTACTGGATGAGCACCATGTTCAATAGCAAGATCATCGGCACCGTGAACGGGCTTGCGGCGGGGTGGGGAAACATGGGTGGCGGTGCCACGCAACTCATCATGCCCCTCGTCTTCCACGCCATCAAGAAGTGTGGTGCCACATCCTTTGTGGCATGGCGCATTGCCTACTTTGTGCCAGGAATGATGCACATCGTCATGGGCCTGCTCGTGCTCACAATGGGGCAAGATCTCCCTGACGGAAACCTCGGGAGCCTCCAGAAGAAAGGAGAAATGAAAAAAGACAAGTTCTCCAAGGTCTTATGGGGCGCAGCCACAAACTACCGGACATGGATTTTTGTCCTCCTCTACGGCTATAGCATGGGTGTCGAACTCACCACTGACAATGTCATCGCCGAGTACTACTTCGACCACTTCCACCTAGACCTCAGCACTGCTGGAACAATCGCAGCCTGCTTTGGCATGGCCAACATCATTGCTCGTCCGGCGGGAGGCTACCTCTCCGACCTCGGTGCTAAGTACTTTGGTATGCGTGCACGCCTATGGAATTTCTGGATCCTCCAGACCGCTGGTGGGGCATTCTGCGTCTGGCTCGGTCGTGCCACTGCCCTTCCAGCCTCTGTCACCGCCATGGTCCTCTTCTCTGTTTGTGCCCAGGCTGCCTGTGGCGCCACCTTTGGTGTTGCCCCCTTCATCTCCCGACGGTCCCTCGGTATCATCTCCGGACTGACGGGTGCCGGTGGCAATTTTGGCGCAGGACTCACACAACTGCTTTTCTTTACATCGTCGCAATACTCAACCGGCACTGGGTTGCAATACATGGGCATCATGATCATGTGCTGCACGCTTCCCGTTGCATTCGTTCACTTCCCACAATGGGGCTCTATGTTCTTCCCAGCCAATGCCGGTGCCACCGAGGAGGAGTACTACGCGTCTGAGTGGACGAAGGAGGAGCAGATGGAGGGACTCCATCTCCCTGGTCAGAAGTTTGCCGAGAACTGCCGCTCAGAGCGTGGGAGGCGTAACATGATCCTCGCCGAAGCTGCCACACCAACGAACAACACTCCCCAGCACGTATAAAATTAAGATGTGCCCGACCATTTTCTCCCGCCTACGTTTTTACGTGCAAGTCCCAAGCTTCTTTAAATACGTAAGTGTGATCATTTGTCCCATATGTATAGGCGTGTGTTGCTTTAATGACCTTTTGTAGTGTAGTATACTTGTAGGGCAGTATACATTTGTGTCTCTCTGTACGCATGACTTGTGTGGATGCTTTTGAGCGACGGTTATCAATCACTGTGGATCCGAAACTATAAGGGACGATTTGAGTTTTGACATGTGCCCTTGTTCCTCCAAGCAAATTTAGATTTTTAGATAAAGAGTGTTTATTAATATCGAGACGATACAACATGCACCCAGCCTCTGCAACAACGCAATAACCGAAGCCATTACGGATGCACACAGCCAAAAGACAATAAGAAGAAGAAATAAAAAGAAAAGTCCCGCTAAAAAGTTACAGTCCTTGCAGCAGCCGCACAACCACCACCAAAACAACACCTGATGTCCAATTCTTCAAAAGCAACGCCTTCAAGAAGAACAGTGCCAGGCACAACCAATTAAGGCCAGACCTTGGGTTTTCACCCTGAATATAGTCCTCGCTCTCAGAACAGTGTCTTCAACAAGACCACTGTCAGGCACAACCAATTAAGACCACACCTTGGATTTTCACCCTGAAAGGTAGGACGTTGGGCTTCACGTATGTTGTCGCCCCCACTTACATGCCGCTGCTCCAAATCATGAAACACCAAGCCAATTCCTCAACAGCACAAAAAATCAAACCACCATTGCCAGTCCTCAGATCTTGCCTTCCATGTCATTCTCCGCCAGCACCATGGAACGAGAAAGCGTGCTCCATGATATTAACAGCCAGCAGAGCTTCGAAGCGCTCCCTCTAAAACCAAACGGTCAGAGAAAAAACACGGGTGCGCACGATCAAATACCATCCGATCCAGCAATCTCCAGGCATGAATCGCCCAGTGGAGTTCGCCGGCGGAGCCTTCCGAAACACGACCGTCCAGCAAGTTCGATGGTGACCAACATCCGGCAGATCTTCATCTTGGCGCGAATAAGAATCAAGGACCACCGCCATTATTCGCGAGACCGACAGGCCCCCACACCGCCGGTCGCCTCCATGACGGATTGGCTGGAGAAGAAGGAAGTCCAAGCACAGGGCAGCAAGTACCGGTATTCCAAAGAACCACCAAACCCGCCGCCCCGGCCGTGGCCGAATCTTCTGGCCCGATTGGATCTAGCCCAGATCTTGCCCGATTCAGCTCGCCGCCATGCGCCTAGACGCGATGAGGGCGCCCGCCATCTCCTTCCCGCCGCACCGCCGGAGGGCTTCAGGCCCCGGCCGGAACAGCCGCGCCGCCCCTGCGCTTCCACCGGCGTTCCCCACTCCCAAGGACCACCAGCATCCGCACCTCGCCATCCCAGCCGCCGTCGTCGACGCGGAGGGAGCCGCTACCACCGCCGGGGGAGGGCAGCGGCAGCGGCCAGGCGGCGGAAGATGGGATCGGCCGCGCTGGTTTTGGAGAGGGGCGCCGCCAGAGTCGCCCGGGAGGGAGCGACCCGAGCGGTAGGTTTTTTCTGCCCGGGCCTCAGCACGCTGATAGCAAATTTAGATACTTCGACTATGTATGTGCCACGGTTGTCTCAGCCAAGATCTGAATTAATCCAACCTACCAAATGCAAAATATACGAATGAAAAAGTCCTTTGACTTCCCGTCCTCAACACACCCCAAAACCGGTCAATTCGGTACACCCTGGCGAGCTGCCAAAACTTGAGAATATCCAATTGGTGACTATTGCTCCATGATTGACATACATTACTATATTTTCAATAAATTCTCTCCTTCCCCAATCCCATATTCCATATGTACGGCTCGGTTGGAAGCCTATCACTTATCACCAGTTCATGACAGTTGAAGTACATATCCGAGGGACCAACATGTTCATAAACTATTTTCCTTTGGCTAAGCCTCCAACGGCCATGGGTTAGCTATAAATTTTCTCATGTCTCCCTTCCAGATACAACGTTAGCTTCCAAGCTAGAGTTATCAACTCACTCATCAGATGCAACTGTTAATCTCTAACTGTTTGTTGTTCTACGATGCCCACATAGGCCAGAATTTTTATTCTAGATTACCTACCACCGGAGGATCCATTGACAGGGTATCATCCCGATATAAACTCTGCTGTAGGTTGCAGTAAATATCGACGCAAACACAGTGGAGATTACGAGTGAGTGAGAGAGAAAATGACGGATTGGGTTTTATATTCCTCTAATCCTGTCACTACTACAGATTATGCACACACACTTGAAATCACCCATCGCACACGGTTTATTGAACCATCACTAGGCGAGGTTGACGATGGGGTCGACAATAACAGATGATTAATAAAACCGTACCCGCAGAAAAAGATAAATACAACTGTGTGCGATAGTGTCTCTATCGCACATGCTTTCATGCAAGAGAGGCAGGCGGAATGTCATCCTCGCCACGGCTGCCACACCACCAAACAACACTCCGCAACACGTTTAAGATGTACTCGAGCATTTTCTCACCTATGTTTTTACGTGCAAGACCTAAATTTTGTATACATACGCAAGTGTGATTTACCGTATATATATACACACACCCATATGGGGATTTAATTACGGTTTGTAGTGTAGTATCTATATAGGGAAATATATGTGGATGTTTCGTACGCATGAATTGTGTGGATGCTTTTGAGCGGTCACTGTGAATCCGAAACTACAAAGAAAAGATTTGAGTTATGTAAGAACGTGTATACATTCCTTATGCATGTTACTATGAAAATATAGATATTTCGACTATGCATGGGCCTCAGCCAATATCTGAATCAACCCGACTGAACAAATGCAAACCATATGAATGAAGAAGTCCTTTTTGACTTCCTCTCCTCAACATACCCAAGACAACTCAATATACACACCCTGGTGAGCTGCCAAAACTTCAGAATATCGAATTGGCCACATACGCATGAGCTGCCAGAACTTGAGAATGTCGAATATATATAGCTCCATGATTGGCATTTTTTTCTTTTCGAAATGGGCTCCATGATTGGCATAAATAGTTGCTGAGTACATTAATAAGTTGCCAATTACATTCTCTCTTGCCCAGTTTCATACTCCGTACATGTACGGCTCTGTTGGAAGTCTTATCACTTATCACGAGTTCATGACGGTTCACGTGCTTATCCTAGGGACACATGTTCATAGAATATTTCTCTCCGGCTTATCCTCCGAGCCATGAATTGGCGATAAATTCTCCTGTCTCTCTTCCAGATTCAACGCCCGGTCTCCAAGCTAGAGTTATCAACTTACTTGGTATTCCATCAGATACAATTGTTAATCTCTAATTGTTGTTCTATGACGCCCGAAGGCTAATTTTTAATTGTAGCTTATCTAGCGGTGGAGAATGCAAAAGTACATACATATCTGTGTCCTTCTAAATCTTCAATAAAAAAGCAACCATTCGGTTGAACTTGGTGGCAGATCATGTAGTTAGGCCTACATGGACTGCTTTTATACAGGGTAGGTATATTTTATGAAACTGTTCATGAGATTGACCGGGAAGAACTTAATGGTGTCATTTCCAAAACCGACTTTGAAAATGACTATGAAAAGGTCAATTGGTTTTTCCTACAACAGATTCTGAGAATGAAAGGTTTCTCGGAGGGATGGTGTGTTTGGACCCGCAATTTTGTTACCGGTGGTAGTGTGGCTATTAAAGTCAATAATGATACTGACCATTACTTCCAAAAAACAATTAAGACAAGGTGACCCTTTATTGTCCATACTATTTAATATGAACTAATAGATATGTTAGCGGTCAAGATTGAGCGGGCCAAACTTGAGGACCAAATTGAGGGAGGAATCCCACATTTGGTTGATGATGGACTTTCTATACTCAAGTATGCGGACGATACGATTTTATTTTACGGAACATGACCTTGAAAATGCTAAAACCTGAAATTAGGTTTATCAGCGTTCGACCAATTATCAGGGATCAAAATAAACTTTCATTAAAGTGATTATTTTTTGTTTCGGTGCGGCCCAGGACAAAGATGCTTAGTACGCGGAACTATTCGGATGTGCGCAAGGTCAATTTTCTATTAAGTATTTGGGCATATCACTACATTTTCAGGAATTGTCAAACGCCGAATGGAAACATGTCGTGGAGCGATCCAAGCGAGGCTAAGTAGTTGGAAAGGTATAAGCTACTATCCCTCGGTGGGAGATTGGTGCTTATCAATTCAGTCATAAGTACTATGGCACTATATATGATATCATTCTTTTAGTTCCCAAAGGTGTCCTGGATAAATTGGATTATTTCTGATCAAGATTATTTTGGAAAGGGGAAAGTGAGAAAAAATATTGACTGGCTATATGGGATGCCGTTTGTCGTCTGAAAGATCAGGGAGGGATGGATATTCATAACTTTTAGGGGTTAAAAAATACAGCCTTTCAATTGAAATGGCTTTTCACGCTACTTTCTGAACATGGGGGGGTCTAGCAAACACTTCTCAAAAGAAAATATACCGGACAAGAGTTTTGTCACGGGTTTATTGGAATCCCGGTAACTCTCACTTTTGGGCCGGTATCCTTGCCACGAAGAAACACCTCTTTCGATTTGGAAATTTAATACTAAGGATGGATCAGTAATTAGGTTTGGAAAGACAAATGGTTGGAAAATCACACTCTCCTTGAATAATATCCAGCCCTATATTATATTATACGACATAGGAACGATACAATACTTACAGTTATGCAGTATCGCCGCCGCATGTCACGTTTAAGACAGATTTGGTTCGACCCAGGCTTGCGGCGTGGAATGCCCTAGTAGGGTGGCTGGCTTTGGTACAGTGTCGCAAGGGTCAGACGAATATCGCTGGAATCTATGTCAGAATGGAAAGTTCTATGTGCACTCCATGTATATAGGATTGGTTCACACCGAGAATCCGGTTGATAATAATAATAAAATTGGAAGATCAAGATACCACTAAAGCTAAAAATCTTTGCGTGGTGTATATGTCGAGATGTTATTTTAACGAAGAATAAACTTGTTAAATGCAACTGGCGTGGAAGTATAAAGTGTGTTTTCTATCCACATAAGGAGACGATCAAACACTTATTTGTTATTGCACGTTTTCCCGTCCTATTTGGTTAGCAATCCAAGTAGGTTCAAATTTTTATCCACCACGATCCGTTGCGAACATATTTGGCAATTGGGTACATGGTGTTGATCACAAGTTAGAAATCTAGTTAGGGTGAGAGCGATAACCGTAATATGATCGATTTGGCTGTGTAGAAATGAAAAGGTTTTTGACGATAGAAATTCTTCTCTCATGCAGGTAATTTACCGTTGCACCAGTTTGCTCTATTAGTGGTGCACATTACAACGGGTGGAAAATCTGTACCTGTTTATGGAGGTGTCTGCATGAATTGAAAACACGGCATAGGATATTTTTATCCGACATGGATGACTGCGTGATTTTTGGATTGCCCCTAGCGTCATAGATATGTAGTTGTTTGCTTATTACTCGCATGTCTACTCTTATTTTATATTTGTCAGACTGTGGCGGCCAGGTGTAATGGTTAACCTCTTAAGTCATAAAAATGCCCTTTATCGAAAAAAAACTAAGACCTAGAAGACACAAGATCAGATTAAACAGCGGGCAAACTATTACAATTTTTTTTGGTTGCTTCATTGTATTTTTTTTTATAAAGGGAATTTATTACTTAAAAAGTCTTAAGCATGTACCCGGGCTCTGCATAACTAAGATGCACACAACCACGGTTGCTTCATTGTATGGGGTTTGCACTCTAAGTCGGGACAATTACCGCTAGATAGACCAGTTTGTGAAGGAGTTGCTTTCGCAAAGTTTGGGTTTCCAAGCTTATATAGTCATATTAGGACTCGATAGACCTTTTCTCTTAATCCTAAGCTTATATAGTCATATTAGGACTCGATCCATGCCAACAAGTTTGGGTTTCTAACTAGTTTTCGGCTCTGAACTGAAATTGTATACTTATATAAGCAAAGTAGTGAATTTATGTGACATTCCTGGTTATTAGTGATAAGCTAACTCACGGCCATAAGACCAACTCTGAACGGGGACAAATTATTCCAAAACATGGTTCAGTTGCATTTTAGTAAGAGGTTATTTTTTTCGAGTGTTTTCTGATCGCACTGGCGGTTTGGAGGAGTTCCCGCTCATTGTCGGTGAAAATACACTCGGCAGACATCGTGACACTCGGTAGACCTCCGGGCCTGCGGATCGGAGATGGTGGCGGCACCAAGCTCGTTGTTGGTGGCAATCTAGCCGGCGGCGGGTTCAGAATCGCGGCTAACGGTGAAAACCGCACCGACTTCGGTCACGGTGGACGATGACGGTGTATTTGCTTCGTTGCCTTGTCGAAGAAATTGTTGTTGCAGCTCTCGTCTTCTCGCACTGGCTGCTCCGAGGAAACACCAGATCTAGGTCTTTTGGATCAGTCGATGGCGGTGCGGGACACCGTTTCTCCCACGTGGGGACATCTTTTCTGGAGCAGCGGTTGGCTAGAAGGTACCTGAGGTGGAGCGTCATCTTTTCCTCCGTGTCGAAGGCGGCAAGTCTTGGCGGCAATGCACAGCGGGGACTCGGCGGCGGACGCGTATTGATGGACGCTCGCAAGACGGTTGTGGTGTCTGTCGTCGTGGCGGCGTCAACAAAACGGCTGACAAGGTCATTGCGTTGATTACTTCTAAATATGAGTTCGCGGAAGACGGCGGAGGCGACTTCTGAGTACGCATGTGGCACACGCTGAGAATCTCTTGAACTTGTTTGTGCTCACAACTCGCCTTTGGGCAAGCCAGCTGGTGAGGCCACCGGTTTTACATGATGTGCGTTAGTGTGTGGGATTAGGGCAGACAGTTCCGTTCAGTCCACCCTTGATCAAACTTGTAAGTATAGCGACCGTTATCTCCTGAAAGGTGGCTTCCGGTTGATTGATATATTTTTTTTGTAATTCTTTGTGGATTTTTATTATAATAATAAAAAAAGCTGTTTGCACTAGTTTGATGTAGAGCCTGCGATTCAACCACCGTTTCGAAAAAAAAGTGATTATATGGAGATGCGCTTATACCGAATGCAGAGGGAAAGATTCCATTACAAAATAAAGAAATTGTAGCTAGCTAGCAGACTCTTCGTGGTCAACTCTTTTGCACGGTCCCGTACCTCACAACCACTCCCAACTAATTACACATTCCGTACCTCACAGCTACTCGAAGAGGAAAAGATCTGTTTCGTGGTCTCAATTGTAAAATATATAACCTCCCGTATAAATACATGGACAACCTTTACAGGTTCAAAAGGACAGATATACTTCCCTCGCATGCTGTCAGTGTCACAGTTGACAGAAGCCAAGGGCCACATTGCAAAGTTAGAGCATATCGACTGGGTATCAATCATCGTGGCTGGCTGGCTTGCCGTTGGATCGTTGCAAAAGGTGCCAGTAGCAAACTGAAACCGTGTACTTCTCTCGTTTCAGCATGAATCAGTAGCAACCTATCGGCACTACGACTTGGACAACCTTGTCTCTTGGTCGAGGCACGTCTCATCTGAAATGCTCCAAAAGAGATGAAAATTATGACTGGAAATTTAGCAACCCATGTACATAATGTGTGGAGCCTTTGAAAGGAGTGGAAAAGCTGTTTTTGTTCTGGCGGCGACTTGCTTTGGTTGACCATTTCTCATCATGTTTTGTAATTTGTTGCTCATCTGAGGTGTGATGCGATCTATACGGAAATATTGATTTTATGTCTCTACTTTGAGGTAAGATGATTTTAATGATTTCCAGTTAGGATAATATGGATTTTGCACCCTCTAAAAATAAGGAAGTAAGTTAATTACTATACCAAGAAAGTTAATAAGGAATATTCTAGCAATTTAATTAGTGCCATCTCTCTACCTTCCACAGGCTTTCTGATTCGTAGGGATAGAAAAAAAACATGATTAAATTGTCACATCGTCTTGAATATTATATGACTAGAAAATTACATTAATTTGTATTAAAGAGTGTTTAACACCAGTGAGAAAACAAAGGAATTCTTTAAAGATGTTTGAGTGCATAGAAGTTTTGCTCCAAATATGAATGCAAATGAATCTTTAGAAACCATTCTTAAGGATTCCAATCACGTAAATCCAAAGATTAACGAAGAAAAATTCCCAAAGATTCAAATACTCTAAAAATCTTACAAAATTCCTTTCAAACAAATGAACCACAATTAAACTCCATTACAAACTGCGGCATGCATGGCGTTACTTACACATTTGACAATTTTGTAAGTACCCTAGATGTCAATGATGCATTTTTTCAAGAAAAAGTATTAATTTTAAAATTGTAACACAGATGCACATAATATATCGCATAAGCTTATTGGTTACTAATATAACATTTTTTATATTTCCAGAATAGTTAAGGGGACTGTTAAAATTCAAACATCCAAAGATCTTGCACAAAATTAGGCAAGTCTGTTTAGGAAGGAGAGAGAGCCTTAAATTTACCAAAATTGTTTCCTGTAATCTTGTTGAGCTGACTACTTTGTATAGCCGAATTTACTCTTCATCAATTGACGGCTATATAGGTGCTAAGTTCTCCACATGCATCTCTTAGAAGGTAAGAAGGGGTGACTGTTAAAATTTCTTACAACTTTCCTTTTATTAATGCAAATTTGCATGCTGTGACGCGAGAACTGTGCGTATGCATATTCTGATCCTTGGTCGAACCCACGGGCTGAGGACGTAGGAGAGATGCGGCGATGATCCCGTTAATTTTTTCCTGCCCTTTCGACTAAGTTTTTGTACTTCCCTTGTTTAGTCCCAGCTACCGTACCGTGATTCCGTCAGATGCAATAGGATAATGCACTCTTTCTATTGCAAATTAGACGATGCTAATAAGTAATTACACTTATTAGTATCAGCCAAGAGATGGTGATGCCAATGCAATGTCAACTACGATAGCCTGCAAATGCTATAAATATCGCGCCGAAGCAAGATGAATGCAGAAACCACACCACCATTGCATTGCAACCGAAGCTCAACAGCAGAGGCAGTAACCACCAATAGCTGATCTTAGTTGCCAGTGCAACTAGGTAAGCTAGCACAAAAAAGGAGAGGAAGATATGGAGGTGGAGGCCAGCAGAAATGGCCACGGGGAGGCGAGCAAGTTCACATTGCCGGTGGACTCAGAGAACAAGGCTACTTCCTTCCGTCTCTTCTCCTTCGCCAACCCCCATATGCGCACCTTCCACCTCTCGTGGATCTCCTTCTTCACGTGCTTCGTCTCCACCTTCGCCGCCGCACCACTCGTGCCCATCATCCGCGACAACCTCAACCTCGCCAAGGCTGACATCGGCAACGCAGGGGTAGCGTCCGTGTCCGGCTCCATTTTCTCCAGGCTTGTCATGGGTGCTGTATGCGACCTCCTCGGTCCGCGCTACGGTTGTGCCTTCCTCGTCATGCTTGCCGCGCCCACCGTATTCTGCATGTCACTCATTGACAGTGCTGCAGGGCAGTGCGCTTTCTGATTGGTTTCTCCCTCGCCACATTCGTATCGTGCCAGTACTGGATGAGCACCATGTTCAATAGCAAGATCATCGGCACCGTCAACGGTCTTGCCGCAGGGTGGGGCAACATGGGTGGCGGTGCCACACAACTCATCATGCCGCTTGTCTTCCACGCCATCAAGAAGTGCGGTGCCACAGCCTTTGTTGCATGGCGCATTGCCTACTTTGTGCCGGGAATGATGCACATCATCATGGGTCTGCTCGTGCTCACAATGGGGCAAGATCTCCCAGACGGAAACCTCGCAAGCCTCCAGAAGAAAGGAGAAATGAAGAAAGACAAGTTCTCGAAGGTCTTATGGGGCGCTGCCACAAACTACCGGACATGGATTTTCGTCCTCCTCTACGGCTACAGCATGGGCGTCGAACTCACAACCGACAATGTCATCGCCGAGTACTACTTCGACCACTTCCACCTAGACCTCAGCACCGCTGGTACCATCGCCGCCTGCTTTGGCATGGCCAACATCGTTGCTCGTCCAGCGGGAGGCTACCTTTCCGACCTTGGTGCTCGGTACTTTGGTATGCGTGCTCGCCTCTGGAACTTTTGGATCCTCCAGACCGCTGGTGGTGCATTCTGCGTCTGGCTCGGTCGTGCCTCTGCCCTTCCAGCCTCTGTCACCGCCATGGTCCTCTTCTCAGTTTGTGCCCAGGCTGCCTGTGGCGCCACCTTCGGTGTTGCCCCCTTCATCTCCCGACGGTCCCTCGGTATCATATCTGGACTGACGGGTGCCGGTGGCAATTTTGGCGCCGGACTCACACAACTGCTTTTCTTCACGTCGTCGCAGTACTCAACCGGTACTGGGCTACAGTACATGGGCATCATGATCATGTGCTGCACGCTTCCTGTCGCCTTCGTGCACTTCCCACAGTGGGGCTCCATGTTCTTCCCGGCCAATGCCGGTGCCACCGAGGAAGAGTACTACGCGTCTGAGTGGACGAAGGAGGAGCAGAGCGAGGGACTCCATCTCCCTGGTCAGAAGTTTGCCGAGAACTGCCGCTCGGAGCGTGGGAGGCGCAACATCATCCTCGTCGAAGCTGCCACACCGCCAAACAACACGCCACAGCATGTATAAGAGGTGAGTGTGAACTACAGTGCGTGTATATGTACACACTGTATATATACGCCTTTAACATCTGCGAGTAATAATGCTCATCCGAGTTTACGTTTCTGGTATACACTTCATGATAAATAGTTTCTTACTGTGAGCACGAAATATTTCCATAGTTGTGCATGGATGCATGCATGCGAGGGTCTGTGTGGTTTGTAATTTATTTTGAATTTGAATACGTTAATGTACTTCCGCAGACACTATGTGAGTTATCAATCAGTTTACTTCCGCAGTCCGTGCACTGATTATGCTTTTTGTAAAGGAGGATCAAATCTGGCCTGTGTGAAATGAATTTGGCAATGGCCCAGAGTATCATATGACATGAGTGCTTAATCCAAATATTACTGTCAAGCCACAATTTGTCACTTGAGATGTAAACTTTAAATTAGTTTCTAGTTCCTTTTCACTAATTTTGGTATGTTTAACTGTTGAACAACCTCTCCATCTCACCGTTGATAGCAAAATTTGCGCGGCTATCAAACATCAACAGAACCTTCACAAATATTATTAGTTTGTTACTATATCTTCCCATGGTTGTGAACTTTACATTAAGGAGTTCCAACTTTGAATCAAATTTCCACTTCAAAACTTGTTCGAACACTATGTGCACAACAAAGTAGCAATTATACATGATTTTATTTCTCAAAAATCATTTTGATAAATATATTTTGATTACACAATGTAATTAATTTTTTCAGTTGTTGACTAACTATTATTGGAAGAATTTAAGCGTTTTATTTTGTTTCAGGCATGGCCATGTACTACGACTCATGTTTGTTTCATATTTGTGCACCTTTTATATGCAAAAGCCGGGTGTAACTCTTATTTTTATCGATTTAATGTGACTCTGAGTTAATAAAACTCGCTTTATCGAAAAAATATGTATCCACAACTCCACATTTCGACGTATATGAGTCAATAAACATCCCTTTTCCCTATCCCGTAAATAGATACGAGAATATATATACATGTTAAAATTCATCTGTATATATCTTGAACTATTAAAACCTTTTAATGGTCAGTCGCTATCAGCTTACTCAGCTGTGATTGTAACTTTCCGTTCATGCGCCTCACGGTCCCTACTTGATTGACTTTTTGTAATTCAATCAGAATTCTCACCTTATAGCGCACTCTAGTTTCTTTTTTCTAAATTTAAGTGTATCTTTAACTAAAACAAATATCACAATGCCAAATAAGTTCACGCAAAAGCTTCCACTTCGATCTAATCTATATTGATTCTACTCTCTAAGTTGACATTTGATCAGGCAATGTACAAGACTCCCAAGTGGACATTACAACTGATTATCTTGGTCGAAATATATATTGAGATGTCGTTCTAGCTTGTGATAAGGCATTCGCTGTGGGTTTATATATAAGTTCTAACATGTACACGAGCTGTCCTTCCGCTTTGTTTGACAATTAAAGCAAACACTAGTAGAAAAAAACCCCTTTAGTCCCGGTTTCCCCAACCGGGATTAACAAATCGGGACTAAAGGTCCCCCAACGAACCGGGACTAAAGGCACTCCACGTGGGCGAAGCCATGCGTTGGGGCTGTTACAAACCGGGACTAAAGACCCTTTTTTCGATTTTTTTTTGAATTTTTTTATTTTTTTTCTATATTTCAAATCTTTGAATTATTTGTCAGTTTAATTTCTAATCGCCCCTAATCTCAAGTCAATGTGCATCCTCACACTCCTATCCATACCCGTGGTCAAACTTTCCGACCGGTCACCCATCCTCACACTGCTCCACCCCAGCACGCTTAACTTTTGAGTTCCTTTTCTGATAACATCTTGATAATACTATGGTATCAATCTTATTATCCTCTAGATTTGATGTCACATGATATTATTTTTTAAATTCCAAACCTATATTAACATAAATATTAATGATTAAGTAATAATAATTATTAATTCAAACAAAAAAATGATTTTTACATTATTATTGTCATTTTCTATTTAATATGGAAAAATTCATATCTTTAAATCTGTAAATCGAAATTCGAAAAAACATGTATAAATCGATCAGAAAAATGATAGGAATCCAAATATTGCATCCATATCATCTTTTGCATAATGCGCTAAGTGTGCTTATTTTTTTGATTTTGAAGAAAAAATCTTCTTTTTGAAATAACTTTTTTTCTTTTGGAATTTCGAGGATCTAAGAAAAGTTCACCGAGTAAATCCCGGCGAAATCGAGCTCCAATTTTTATCAAGTTTTTTATATATTAAACGCATTTTTTCGACGTCGTATGCAAAAGTTATGGCCGTTTTAATATTTTTTTCCTTTTTTTTGTAAAAAAGTTAAAATTCATATTTCAAAAAATTTATACCAACTAGACAGTAAAACTAACTACATCCCGAAGATTTTATTTTTTGAATATTTTATCATTTTCTTTTATTTTCTACAAAACTAAAAAAGGCGATCGGAGGGGGTGGGGTAGGCATGAGAGGGGACACCAACCGGGACTAAAGGAGACACAACCTTTAGTCCCGGTTGGTGTCTCCAACCGGGACTAAAGATCCTTTTTTGAACCGGGACTAAACGTGTGCGGCCGCCCTAGCCGTTGGAACCGGGACTAATGTGGCATTAGTCCCGGTTCAATAATGACCGGGACGAATGCTCCGAACGGAAGGTCGTTTTTTACTAGTGAAAGACACTTCCATGAATGTTGGGCTACCACGAATCCTAGCTCGGCATCAGCTGGCTAGCTGAAATAAGTTTATTTGATTGGTTCTTGCAGTTGAATCTTATGTGCGTATATAATTAACTGAATAAAAATCTTGTCGTTGACTCGTTGTGATGGATCATGGTTCATGGAGAGGCTTTGTCACTGTGACGCTATCCTTCTGTGACACGCAATTCCTTACAATATTGATTGTTGCTACTTTATATGTAATGGGACTAATTCATTGACCCTGATTTTGCTAGATGAAGGCAAAACGTACCCCTTTTTGTTTCACTCTCTAAGACCTGAAACCCAGACGAGAAGACTTGTACTCCGTGCACCCAGTATACCCATATATGACATTATAACCTCCAACACACTAGGCCACCACACATTTCATGCGTACGGAGAAACACTAACGCATTGCTCTTTATCTTGACAGATAAGCCCGTACACCCGTACAACATGGGGTACTCCTAGGGCATATGTATATACGATATGTATATACATGGTGTAAAGAAAACATGTACACGTACATGGTGTAAACAAAACGTACATAGTACATAGGTGAGAAACAAGCTCAAGTACATCTTATACGTGCTGGGGCGTGTTGTTTGGCGGTGTGGCGGACGCGGCTAGGATAACATTGCGCCTGCCACGCTCCGAACG
This sequence comes from Poa pratensis, assembly GCA_947311845.1. NCBI lineage: Eukaryota > Viridiplantae > Streptophyta > Magnoliopsida > Poales > Poaceae > Poa > Poa pratensis. The sequence goes on along the minus strand of CAMZMU010000033.1, from coordinate 5,161,943 downwards.
GGAGTTCTCTGCAAACTTTTGCCCAGCAAGGTGGAAACCGTTCTTCTTCTCCTCATCAGTCCACTCAGATGCGTAGTACTCTTCCTCGGTGGCATCGGCATTGGCTGGGAACAACATGGAGCCCCACTGTGGGAAGTGCACGAACATGATAGGCAGCGTGCAACACATGATCATGATTCCCATGTACTCGAGCCCCTTGCCAGTGGAGTATTGCGATGAAGTGAAGAATAGAAGCTGCGTGAGACCAGCGCCGACGTTACCACCGGCACCAGTCAAGCCAGAGATAATGCCGAGGGACCTTCGGGACACAAAGGGGGCGACACCAAAGATGGCACCACATGCAGCCTGTGCACAAATGGAGAAGAGCACCATGGCAGTGACAGAGGCGGGAAGGGCGGTGGCTCGTCCGAGCCAGAGGCAGAAGGCGCCGCCAGCAGTTTGGAGGATCCAGATGTTCCAAAGGCGGGCACGCATGCCAAAATAACGGGCACCAATGTCGGAGAGGTAGCCGCCAGTAGGACGTGCCACAATGTTGGCCATGCCAAAGCAAGCCGCGATGGTGCCTGCGGTTCGCAAGTCTAGGTGGAAGTGGTCAAAGTAATACTCGGCGATCACGTTATCAGTGGTGAGCTCGACGCCCATGCAGTAGCCGTAGAGGAGGACGAAGACCCATGTACGATAGTTGGTGACGGCGCCCCATAATACCTTTGAGAACTTATCCTTTTTCAGATCACCCTTCTTTTGAAGGCTCCCGAGGTTGCCGTCGGGGAGGTCCTGGCCTAGGGTGAGCACGAGCAGACCCATGACGATGTGCATGATGCCCGGCACAAAGTAGGCGATGCGCCATGCGACGAAAGGTGTGGCTCCACACTTCTCGATGGTGTGGAAGACGAGAGGCATGATGAGTTGCGTGGCACCGCCACCCATGTTTCCCCACCCTGCCGCCAGTCCGTTGACAGTACCGATGATCTTGCTATTGAACATGGTGCTCATCCAGTACTGGCATGACACGAATGTCGCGAGGGAGAAACCAATGAGAAAGCGCACTGTGATGTATCCCGCAGCATTGTCAATGAGAGACATGCAGAATACGGTGGGTGCAGCGAGCATGACAAGGAAGGCGCAGCCGTAGCGAGGACCTAGAAGGTCGCAAACGGCACCCATGACAAGCCTGGAGAAGATGGACCCGGACACAGAGGCCACCCGGCGTTGCCGATGTCAGCCTTGGCGAGGTTGAGGTTGTCACGGATGATGGGCACTAGTGGGGCAGCAGCGAAGGTGGAGACGAAGCACGTGAAGAAGGAGATCCACGAGAGGTGGAAGGTGCGCATATGCGGGTTGGCGAAGGATAATAGCCGGAAGGACTTGGCCTTGTTCTCCGAATCAACTGGCAGCGTGAACTTGTTCGCTGCTGCCCCCATGTCTCCTCGAGCTCCAGCCTCCACCTCCATAGCTCCTTCTGCCAGAGTTAGCTAAGCTTTCTTCTTAGCTGTTGCTGCTGCTCTTATGGACTGTGGCTTTAACTGTAATGGCGATGGTGGTTTCTGCTGTGATCTTTCATCGATCAACGTCATATTTATAGCATCTACTAGACAGTTGACATTGGGATGATAACTCTCAGTCGATTATCTGGTGCTAGATAAGCTAAAATTAAGATGTTGCCCTTTGGGCATGGTGGAACAGCAATCAGCAGTTTAAAAAATTGCATCCGACGGAATAATGGAGCAGTAGTGACTTGATTACTCCAGGTTAGAGAGCTGGCGTTGAATCTGGAAGGGAGACATGATAAATTTAATATCTAATTAAAGGAATACAAGTGCTTGTTAAGGAAACCCTGGAGCCGCATCTCCTGCTCCTCTGGCTTTTGGAGCTCCTCTAATTACCTACATACCCCATGGGACCCACAAAGCATCAAGCTTGTGACTCGACGCGTGGAGAGCTGTGTGCGTTGACGTGTATAATAAGAGGTAAAATGAGAATCAGGTTCACCTTTTCTAGTTTGATTTGACGCAGATTTCAAGCATGTGTAACCGACTTCTCGATTGGTCGCTTTTGGTTTTTTCCTAATTCTAATTGGACTTTCTAATTTGAATATTGATAGAGTAGATTTCACTTCTGTCGACTCTATGGGCACTTCTCGCAGCTGCTTAAACTCATTATATTTTTACTTTGAATAAACTTCACCAGTTATACTCTAGGCGTGATATTTTGTTTGATAGTTATTGTCATGCTTTTTGTCTCTTAATCGTGAACTTGTGATGTGTTTTACTTCATTTTCCGCTTCTATAAGCTGGCATGCCGAATCAACCCATCAGGATGGCGTGGCAGCTGACTTGGTCGACAACCATACTAGGCGTAGGCGATATGCGTATAGGAGGAGATAAGGCTGGACATAAACTACCTTTCATAGGTTTACCACCCAGATGTTGAACATGCATGTATGCAATCAAGGTACGGCCGGCTCTAAACAGCGTGTTACTGTATGTCTTTTGCAGCAATCGGATGGCCACGACAATCCATCATGCACTATTGCTCTGACTTCTCATGACACCTTAATTCACACCATAGAATCGCTCCAAAATTTCGCACTCCAAATGCGATGTCAACCCTGCCATCCACATCTAAATTTGTGGATGTATATAGTAGGTAGTAGCTTTCTGTTTATTCTTCGAAACCCTAGCTACAGTGGATGGCCAAACGATATGTCGAAGTTGATCCGTCACCCCATGGGGACAAATTAACAAGTTAACTGCCCCTTGAGAACCCCTACCTACATAACATATATGTCACTCATACATAGACACAGACATGCTGAACGATGAATGATTCAACACAGTTGTCCGTACATGTCAATGGCTTGCAACACGAGTCGAATGAAAGACGAGGAGGCAACGGGCCTACAAAGTTAATGCAAACGAATATATGAAATAACCATTTGTGGAGTTATTCCAAAGCGTACACGATTTTTTTTAACAGAGGAACGGTCCTAAAGGACCGAGAGCTTCATTACTAGTCAACAGTAGAGTTACATCGAACAAAAAGGGATTCAACAAAGCAAGAAATTACAATCCAACCCTTACAATTTGCACAAAGGACATCACAAACAAAATTGGGAATGAAATCAGGTCCTGCTCCTTCTCCACCGCGAAAGAACTGCATCTTAGCGTAGTCGACCTCAACGTCGCCGGGGACTGTACCACTTGGGACGAGGAGGCGGGAGCCAACAACGCTGGAGCGAAAAGGCCTCCGATATGGCATAGCAGACTGGAGGTTGGAGATCTCCGCTTGACATTGGCCGGGAAAAGCGACTTTCACCGACGCCGTTGATGAGAGTGGTCGCCCATCGACCATGAAAAACGACGGCAAAGCGACCACCGTGATGAAACTCCCAAGAGAAACAGATCTTCTCCCCTGCTGCCGGTCCAGCCACTGGTAACTAAATCCAGTGCTCCCTATCCATCCTCGCCACCATGGCGAGTGGATAGAGAGGAACCCACATTGTGCTCGCCAGCTCCATATCTACATAGAAATCCAGCCTTATGCATGGAGTTACCTGCAGGCTGCAGCCCCATCCCCTTCTAAATCCGGCTCCCTCCATTGGAGCGCCGCGACAAAAAGGATCAGTGCAAGCCAGCGCTGGATCCAGCCGGAGAGACCCTGCACCTTTCTCTCGGCATAGCGCCGACATCCGGGATGACAGCAAAGCTAACTAGCCCAACCTTTACTGGATGTACTATGTACAGTCCTAAATCCGGTGCCTCTCCTAGTCCATTCCCGGCCGGCTACTCCGACGAGGAGGACGGCAGATCGGCCCAGCCCTCGGAACTCTACTCTCAAGAAGGTGGGCGACGGGAGAGGATTCGAGAGAAAAAGAGATGTCTACAAATGTGACCGCCATACACACGATTATTATCGGTGATTTTTATCAAACATGCCACACAAGGTTGTTTTTTATAAAATCGTGGCGCATAGGAGCAAACTTGGCGCATGGGTCCACTAATACAGAATCGGCAAATGTTAGACGATTCAAATTGGCCTTCCCACACGGTTTTGTCTACCCTGTGCATCTATGGGTTTGCGATGGGTCTTTTGATTGCACACGGATAGAAAACCGTGTGCCAAGGGTGCAAAATTCACACACGAGTTAGATAATCCAATCGTCTCACACTACTAGGAAAAAAGTTTTTAACGACGACATAGGAGCTCGTTAGAAGTCAAATTATAGTCGTTAAAATCCATTAACGACCACAATTCATTTTCCTTATGTAGTAAATAGATACGAGATTATGCATGGTAAAATTTATTGTATATATTTGGACCTATTCAAATGATCCCTGGTAAGTCGCTCTCAGCTTACTCAGCTGTGATTGTACATTTCAGTGCATGCACCTCACGTTCCTAATTGGTTTGACTTTTCCTAATTCAATCATAATTCTCACCTTAGAGGCTCTAGTTTCTTTGTCTCCAAATTTATGTACGTATATATATCCTTATCTAGTTAAACAAATATCACACAATGATCTAATCTATATTGATTGTACTCTCTAAGTTGACATTTGATCAGGCAATGTCCAAGACTCCCAAGTGCACATTTAAACTGATTGCTTGCTCGATTATATATTGAGATGTCGCTCTAGCTGGTGATAAGCCATTTGCTGTGGTTTTATATATCAGCTCCAACATGTACATGAGCTGTACTTCCGGTTTGTTTGATAACTAATAAAGCTAACGACACTTCCATTTATGTTGGGCTATCACGAATCCTATCTAGCTGAAATATTTTTATTTTAATGGTTCTTGCAGTTGAAACTTTTGTACTAGCGCATACTTAAATAACTGAATAAAAATCTCGTTGTTGACTAATTGTGATGGATCATGGAGGCTTTGTCACTGTGACACACCGTCCTTCTGTGACACGCAGTTACATACCACAATTATTTTTACTACTTTATATATGTAGTGGAACTTAATCGTTGACCCAGATTTTATTTAAGATCGCCGACAAAAAACTCCTAGCAAAGCAAACAGTTCAAATATTCCATTGCTAGCTACTTGCTAGATAAAGGCACAACATACCCATTTCACTCTCTAAGAGCTGAAACCCTGGCAAGAACACTTGTACTTGATGCACCCAGTATAGAGTACTCGTGACCTCGAAACATCCTTATAGAAGTTACTCCCTCAGTCTATGTATACAATAGAAACTTGTATTTCCTACCAATATTGACTAATAATTTGCAAAAAATGTGTTATATGTAAAGTATATGACCGAAATTTCTTCAAAGAGAAATACGATACTCAACTCGAGAACCTAAAACTGAAATCCAACGTGAAATATGATAATTTTATTAACAAGTCGAATGGTACATAGCAAGCTTTGTCGAATTTAAAGCTCGATTTGAAGTAGCGATGCTGGCGGTTAAGAATATCTTTTTTAACGGGAAATATGATAAATTAATATCATTACTATGTCTTTGTTTTTGTTTTTTTGGGTTGTGAAATTCAAGTAAAATGTAAAAACCTTTAAGCAATTGGTCAAGTACTCATACGTTCATCTGAGTACTTTCAACCGTTCTTGTGGTATTGATGTTTGGTAACTCATGGCCATTTAGAGGATAAGGCAGAGGAAAATATTTCTTGTGAAAACATGTGTCGTAGGATCGAATATGCACATGAACCGCCATGATAAGTGATAAGGCTTCCAACTGCAGGGCCGTACGTACGGAGTATGGGACTAGGGAAGAGGGAATGTATTGGCAACTTAAACGTCAGCCAGCCACTATCTTCTAAGCCAATCATGCAGCTATATATATTTTTTCGATATCCGCCGACACGACTTATATTAGGTATGTAAGTCAACCATTAGGTGGCAAATCCGGTACTGCCCAATTTTGGCAGCTCATCTCTTGATCTCTTCACCGGTTTTGGTTTGCGTCGAGGAGACAAAGTCTAAGAGCATCTCCACTCGCGGCGCCCAAATGGGCGCTCAAAGGCTGGCGCCGTCGCTCCCCACTCGCGGCGCCAAATATTTTTTTGTAAACTTAAACTTCGGCGATTTTCATTCAAACTTTAGGAAATTTTATAGATTCGAATGAAATTAAAAAAACTAAACCTAATCTACTGGCCCCGGTAGCGGCGCCTGAAGGTGTAGTAGGGGTCCTCCTCCTCCCCCTCCTTCACCTCCTCCTTCACGCCGCCGCTGCTCCCTGCGCCGCCGCTGCTCCACGCGCCGCCGGTCCACGCGCCGCCATCGTCCTCCTCCTTGACGCGGCTCGGTCCTGGGCCGTCGTCGACGGTGAGGTCGAAGAAGGGCACGCCCTTCTCCTTGGCGGTGTCGCGCGCCGACCAGGCGCAGGCCGAGGGGCCGTCGAGCGGCGGTCGTCCATCGACGCGGCCTCGACGGCCGCCGCAATGGCGTCGTCGTCCGTCCCCGCCTGCGCCGCTATGAGCTCCGCCATGAACGGCGAGAGCTCCGGCTCCGCCTTCACCTTCATCTGCTCCGGCTTCGGCGTTAGCAGAGAGGAGGCGCGGGAGCGAGATGAGGACGAGCGCAAGGACGACGCCCGCGACGAGGACACCGTGGAGCGCGACGAGGACGGCGTCGCGCGTGGCGCTAATGGCCCTTCACGTAGTTACCTGCGTGAAAAGTAAATGGGTTAGGTTGAGACTCCAAGTGCAGAGTGTGTAGTAAGTGGAAGACGCGTTTTCCCCACGAGGGGTGACTCGAGGTTTAATATCGAACTCTCGGGGAATCAGTAGTGAAGATTTATCTTTCCTATCCTTCTTTTGGTTACCTACAAAACAAAGTAAATGTTTTGGTCCTCAACCTCACCTAGTGGTTGTCAAGCACAAGGTGTGAGAATGATATCAAGATAATATGCAATGCAAACAAGAAATAAATATGCAATGGTGGTAAATAAATATGCAAGGATGGTGGTAGCAATGATAAATGATATTTTTGGGTTTTATATGGTGAATGCAATGTTTTTGTATTTTCGGATTTTTAAATGGCAGAAAATGGAAAAGTGTTAAAATTTGTTGGAAAGGTGTTTCTTATGATTAAAAAATGGACCGGGCTTCATGGTTTCACAAATGCACTCTCTCTTTAATAAAGTGGTAGACAATGGAACATTAGAGTTGACATATGAGATTGCAACACAACAGTTTAATGACAAGTTATAATTATATGGGCATCACGTCTTAGCATAGAGACCTTTTAGTTTATTATTAGTCTCACTTATACTCCACCAAGATGCGAACTAAATCATAACAACTCAGTAATTAAGATAATTCAGAGTATAGCAATAAGTATCATGACATGAAGTTAAAATAAGAACATGCTAGATCTAGTCATGGAGGAAGTGGCAATGGTCACACCCACACCCCGGTAGCATGGTATTTCTTTTTATCCCTAGTGAGGCAACAAAATAAGGTAGAGATACCCAAGTGGATCGCATAACTTTCTCTCACGTTCACTGCACTAGCCACCCCCCGTTACTCCAACTAATGCACACGTTCTCCCTCACACGCTCTCATAAACATGCTTGATCATGACAAGTAAATAAGAACGGGGTACATAATATGCATCTACTTTCATAACTGAAACAAAACATTGCAATCTCAAACATATATTAACTCATAAAAAGATCCACCACAAAGGTATTACATAGATGACCGTAATCATGTTCAGCAGCTCATATGGTACTAATTAGTGAAACTCAGGAGAGAGAGATACATAAGTTACTTCCACAAACCCATAGTCCAGAGGTGGACTACTCCCTCTTCATCATGGAGACGGTGGAGAAGTCGTTGGAGAAGATGGAGACCACGCCGGCAGCGCCCTGCCGAGTTTTCCCCTCCAATCTGCAACTCCAGGTCTCTGTTTCGGTTTCTGTGTTTCTGTGGCGCTCCCTCCAGAGAACGTCGGGAGACTATTTTTATAGCGGTTTTAGGTCAAAACGGAGTCGGTGGAGGAAAGATCGACGGCAACGGAGCTCCCACGCTTTGTTCCTTCCAAAAACTGATGCTCGTAAATTTCCAGGTCATTTGGACGTCGTTTGGGTCCCTGAAACATTAAAATATAGAAATAGGGTTTTCTGCCTGCGCAGGGTTAATTCCATAAAAATAGGAAACATATCAAATATTCCCAAAATCATTATAAAACAGTGATATAACCCTTATATGATGCAAATATGACTGGAATATAAGTAAAATAATGCAAAGTTCATGTATGCATTTTACATGCATCAACATCCCCAAGCTTAACCTATACTCGTCCTCGAGTATGAAGGTGATAAAACTAACATGGACTTTGCAATTTAATACTAACAATGGATATCAAAGATGATTACTATTGCTACATAGAGTCAAATGATTCATTCTTAAAAGGAGTAGCAATATGCAAGATAGTTTATGAAGTGATATCAAGTATTCAATGCAAGGATGTTCAATGATAATTCACAAAGTGTAACATAAGAGAAAGTATATGGACCACATGTATGCATAATAATAAGTAAGAACATCCTACAATGGTCATAGAGTATTGATGAAAATCTGAATATAAAAGGTGGACACTTTGGAAAGATATATATATGAGTAGAGGTAAAGCATGAATAAATTTCATCTAACTTCTGAACTTCTCTACTTAAGTCAATGATTGTAATATGGTAATCCTTGGTGTCAAGCTCTCATTCCCCTATCATAGCATCTTGAATGATTAAGTTTAAAGTGAAAGCAAATATGAGTAGTGTGCTTGACAAAGTACAGGTTGAAAGTCTCATGCCCCTTGAATACAAGTACCTACTCCATGTGTTACTCAACTTGGAAACAAAGCAAGTTCAAGTTAAATATCATTGTAAGTAATAATAGTATCATTAAGAGCGTCAACTGGGGTACCTCTTGTCCCAGGATATGGAACAAGCCCATATCAAAATGACAAGACAAACAAACACAATGAACAATCTCAACACCCTTTTTATTTACCATTAGATAGCTTTTTATTGTAAGGTGTATCACAGAAGGTTCACCATAGCATGTAAGTAAATTTCCACCATGAATGATGCATGGCTTAGATTAGCGGCCCAGGCGTCTCTCTAACCATTTATACAAACTCATTTAAACTCACTTCATTTCCACATTTATTTCACCCATGGTAAGCATCCATAAACAAAAGTACATGATATCAACTAAATGAGATGAAGTGCATGTTGAAAGCTTGCCATGTGACAGCACATATGAGCTAACTCTCAACCAAAGACATTTGTCAAGCCACAACATCATAATTTTAATCACAATGGGTCATATTTTATTTATGCAATAAAAGTAAAGTGTGCATCAAGTTCGAGAGCTCTATAACCAACTTTTCCCATAACAATCAACAACATAAGCATTTTCATTCAGAGGTATAGATAACACAAATATCATGATAAACATACTCGGAATAGCATAAAGCTAATAGGTAGATATGGTGGACTCACTGGAAAAACTTTGGTTGAAGGTGTTGGAAACAAGTTTTTGCTTGTTGGAATTTTTGGGCTAGCAAGAGGGAGAAAGTTGACCATCTAAATGCATGCATGAGTGTCCATAGAACTAACTAATCCATGTTAAAACAAGTAAAATAACATTTAGCATCAAAACATGAATAAAAGATAGCTCTTGATAAAATATTGCAAATTATTACTCATTAACAAGCTCATGAATCATGCAACTATATGTATTTTAAAATTAACTCAACATCCCTTTTCCCAATCTTATAATAGCATCCAACATAATTCAACCCAAATTTCCAGTAGCTCTCTCATATATAAATGATAGTGTGGTGGTCTCACAAAATAAAAATCAAACTAAACAAAAAAAAGACGCTCCAAGTTTATGCGATAAAGTGTTTCGATCGAAAAACAGAAGTTAGACGTGTGCAAACCGAGAGTGTGTAGGTCCAGTGGGGTTGTCTTCACATCCCCAAGCTTATGGTCTTCACCATCCTTGGATAGCTCTTGGTGCATCTCCTCTAATCCCTGTGAAAAAACTTCAAAACACCGTTTCTCCCATTTCTTTTCTGTGGGGTGCATTAGTAGTGATAAACAAATAGATTTCTTGCTGCATATAATCCTTGAACAAAAATTCATATGAATGTCCAGAAAGTGTATAATGTTGTATGCCTACTCATAAACTCAATTGGATCAAAAAGATTCAAGTTAAAAGTTCTAAGCATGCATCAAACAAAATGGGACAGAATCTGTCCAGAAAAACAGCAGCAGCTAAACGTATTTTTCTACCCTACTTAACTTTGTCGAAAATTCCGAAAAAATTCATGCATACAGAGGATGAAAAGTTGCACTACAGTTTAAATATGAGCTCATTCGGAGTTACAGAATAAGAATTAAAAATCATACCGTGCACAGATTCGTGCAGGAATAAAATCTCCGAACGCTATAAGCAACTTTTCAACCAAAATGAGTAAAACTTGGCACTTTATTAAAAATTCCAGAAACTAAACTAAACACTAAGTCTCTTGTTACAGCAAGAGGACACAAAGAAAATCACAAATAAAAACAACCGGGTTGCCTCCCGTAAAGCGCTTTCTTTATAGCCATATAGCTAGGCTTCTTACTTGATGTTTATTGTGGACGAAGCTCATGAGGGAGCTTGAACTGATGTGCCCTCTTCCTTGGGAAGTGTTCCATGCACTTCTTGTGTGGAAACTGAAACTTCACATTCCCTTCTTTTGAATCAATGATAGCACCTGTAGTACGAAGAAAAGGTCTTCCAAGAATAATTGGACTAGAGGTTTTATTCCCCATATCCATGATTAGAAAATCAACAGGCACAAATGTCATATGTAACTCTACCATAACATCACTTACTTTTCCTAAAGCATGTTTAATGGAATCATCAGCAAGTGCAAGTTCAATAGAGCATTTTTCAAGATTTTTCAATTCAAGTACTTCATATAGTTCTTTAGATAAAACAGAGACACTAGATCCTAGATCAAGTATAGCATGGTGTGTCTCTTTTCCAATGGTTACTAGTACTTTGGGAATCCATATATCCCCAAGCTTAGGTGGTATCATAGCCTCTTGGTTGTACCTAGCAATCTTTTCTTTCAAGACATGATTAGCAATATAAGAACCAAAACCAGCTTGGTTAGAGTTGATGGAAGGATCACTTGCAAATTTTTGTAAGATAGATATTAATTCATGCAAGCTACAATTCTCTAAGTCAAGCAATGGTTCCTTGACTTCACTAAGCATTTTAACTTCTTCAACTTTTTTTCCCTATTATAGGTTAAATATTTCATAACGGTCATCAAACACATCTTCAGGTACTTGGGCTTTTTCTAAACTTTCTTTAATTCTTACTTCCAAAAGCAAGCCATCAAGTAGATAGTGAGTGTCAGTAGCAGCAGTATTCATAAAAGAATCCTCACATTCATTATCCAAAAAGACTTAGAGGTTTCAGACAATCCTCTATAAAACACATGCATGAGCATCCAATCTCTAAGACCATGTTCCATTCCAAAAGCTATACCTCTAAATCTTTCCCATGTTTTCACTAGAGGTTCATCCTCTTCTTGTTTAAAGGTGATAATTATTTGTCTAAGATTACAAACTTTTCAGTGGAACAAAATCTTTCAATGAATGCAGCTTTTAAATTAAACCAAGTGCTAAAATTTCCAGGTGGCCATCTCAATATCCAATCTAAGGCTTTTCCACCTAGGGAGTAAGGAAAAAGCTTAATTTTAATATTAGCATGGCTCAAATTTAACATTTTGCACCTTTCATTAAACTTCTTAAGATGAGGTATGGATCTTCTTTTGGTTTCCCATAAAAACGGTATTCATAAATTGCTTTCATGATATTAGGATCTACCTCACATTTCTCAACAGGGATATTCATATCTTGAGGAAAGTTCTTAACACTAAATGGCCAGAAGGTTCTCTTTTCCATTATGCAAGTTTTTATGTGTTTTTTATTTTTTATGCAAAACTGAAAATAAATATGCAAACCGAATAAAAATGCAAGACAATGACAAAACAAGATAAATTGCTTTGAAGGTAAAGATGGATAAGATGATGCTCACGTAGGTGCAACCTCCCCAAGCTTAGGTGTTAGCACAAGTTGGTGATGAAGTTGACTTGGTGAGATATCCTTGGATAAACCTTTCAGCAATGATTCCCCGGCAACGGCGCCAGAAAACAGTCTTGATGGCCCTTCACGTAGTTACCTGCGTGAAAAGTAAATGGGTTAGGTTGAGACTCCAAGTGCAGAGTGTGTAGTAAGTGGAAGACGTTTTTCCCCACGAGGGTGACTCGAGGGTTTAATATCGAACTCTCGGGGAATCAGTAGTGAAGATTTATCTTTCCTATCCTTCTTTTGGTTACCTACAAAAAAAGTAAATGTTTTGGTCCTCAACCTCACCTAGTGGTTGTCAAGCACAAGGTGTGAGAATGATATCAAGATAATATGCAATGCAAACAAGAAATAAATATGCAAGATGGTGTAGCAATGATAAATGATATTTTTGGGTTTTATATGTGAATGCAAGATGTAAAAGTGTTTTTGTATTTTCGGATTTTTAAATGGCAGAAAATGGAAAAGTGGTAAAATTGTTGGAAAGGTGTTTCTTATGATTAAAAATGGACCGGGTTCATGGTTTCACAAATGCACTCTCTCTTTAATAAAGTGGTAGACAATGGAACACTAGAGTTGACATATGAGATTGCAACACAACAGTTTAATGACAAGTTATAATTATATGGGCATCACGTCCTAACATAGAGACCTTTTGTTATTATTAGTCTTCTTATACTCCACCAAGATGCGAACTAAATCATAACACCTCAGTAATTAAGATAACTCAGAGTATAGCAATAAGTATCATGACATGAAGTTAAAATAAGAACATGCTAGATCTAGTCATGGAGAAGTGGCAATGGTCACACCCACACCTCCGGTAGCATGGTATTTCTTTTTATCCCTAGTGAGGCAACAAAGTAAGGTAAGATACCCAAGTGGATCGCAGAACTTTCTCTCACGTTCACTGCACTAGCCACCCCCCGTTACTCCAACTAATGCACACGTTCCCCCTCACACGCTCTCATAAACATGCTTGATCATGAAAAGTAAATAAGAACGGGTACATAATATGCATCTACTTTCATAACTGAAACAAAACCATTGCAATCTCAAACATATATTAACTCATAAAAAGATCCACCACAAAGGTATTACATAGATGACCGTAATCATGTTCAGCAGCTCATACGGTACTAATTAGTGAAGCTCAAGAGAGAGACATAAGTTACTTCCACAAACCCATAGTCCAGAGGTGGACTACTCCCTCTTCATCATGGAGACGGTGGAGAAGTCGTTGGAGAAGATGGAGACCACGCCGGCAGCGCCCCGTCGGAGTTTTCCCCCTCCAATCTGCAACTCCAGGTCTCTGTTTCAGTGTTTCTGTTTTCTGCGGCGCTCCTCCAGAGAACGTCGGAGACTATTTTTATAGGCGGTTTTAGGTCAAAACGGAGTCGGTGGAGGAAAGATCGACGGCAACGGAGCTCCCACGCTTTGTTCCTTCCAAAAACTGATGCTCGTAAATTTCCAGGTCATTTGGACGTCGTTTGGGTCCCTGAAACATTAAAATATAGAAATAGGGTTTTCTGTCTGCGCAGGGTTAATTCCAACAAAAATAGGAAACATATCAAATATTCCCAAAATCATTATAAAACAGTGATATAACCCTTATATGATGCAAATATGACTGGAATATAAGTAAAATAATGCAAAGTTCATGTATGCATTTTACATGCATCAGGCGCCCACTGGTTGGCCGCAGGTGGCGGTGGTGCCCAGGCGCCGGGCCAGGAGCGAGCCGCCGTTCGCGATGTGGTCCATCACGAACTAGAGCGTGCGCCCGGGCACGCTCCAGAACGCCTCGCACCCGGCGACATTCTTGTCCGTCGGCGCCGGGCCGGGGCCGTCCCAGCGGTTGAATTCCTCCTCGTAGGCGCGCTGGAACGCCGCCTCGTACCGGCCATGGTTGGCTGGGTTCCGCGGATCCCAGCGCGGGTCCTGACGCTGCTCCGGCGTCAGGTCACGCCAGTAGTGCGTGTTAACCGCGGCGGTTAAGCCGCGGCGGTTAAGCCGCGGTTCGCCCGCATCAGGGCTTCATCACCGGCACGCCGTTGACGCCGATGACGAACCCGTGGCAAACACGCATATCCGGCGGCACCGGCTAGCCGTTGTCGCGCAGCGCCTCCGTCTGCTCCTTGATCAGGGTGCGCGGCGCGAAGCCGTTGGCCGCGGCGCCGCCGGTGCGCCTCCAGGTGCCGGCCATGGAGAAGGAGAGCGGCGGCGGTTTTCGAGTGGAGAAGGAGCGGCGAGGTGAGGGGAGAGAACGGCGAGGGCGAGAGTGGCGATGAGTGGAGGCCGGCGCGCGCATTTTATGGCGGCCGTGAAAACGAGGAGTCGCCACGCGGCACGCGCCTTTGACCACGGCGGGATGTGGCCGTGTCACTGCCAGGCGTGGCCCGCACGTCGGAGGCGTGCGTTTCCTTCCGTGCGGGGCCGCCCCAAGCCTCCCCAAGTTGAGGGCGTGGGCTGGGCGTGCCGGACACAAAACTGGGCCATGCAGGACCGAATTCGCGTTTGGGCGCCGCGAGTGGCCGCGATTTTGTGTCCGGCACGCCCCAAACGGCTTTGGGCGGCCGTTTGGGCGCCGCGAGTGGAGATGCTCTAACATTGTCTGTGTAAGATTGATTTTTTCATCTATGTAGTTTTCATAGTATTTGCTGAGACTAAACCCTGGCCAGCCCATGCATGTTGAAGTATTTGATTTTTTTTTGGAGGCCGGAACAACCAGGGGCAGTATATGATAGATCGAACGGTTAAAATTGATTGGACCGGAGTTGGGCCCAAGGACAACTTGGTACTTTTCAATGCAGGCAGAAAATGTATTACTAAATCTAATTAATCTGTATCGCACACCTCTCTTTTCTCGGGTTTTCCATCCGCCTCTTCTTCTCCAAGATTACAGCCTCTTATTCTCCAGATTATGCCGCGAAATTAAGCTGCCTCTCCAACGATCTATTCGTGCGGCCACCGAAGCCAGTTGACCCTCGTGATCAAAGACCCTGTTGCTCCCTCCGCTTTTGTTGTCAATCAGTTAGTGCTTCTATTGATTGATACACGAACTTAGAAAACTGAACAGCTTCTAGCTTTGAATAAACTGGCTTAGATTGCATACACGGACCTGCAGCTTTGTATACTGGCTAGTTTACAGATTGCATACCCCAACCTCCGTCGAAGAACTAATCGAATCAACGTCCACGCTCTATCATCGCGCCACCGCCATCGCTCCATTCGGGCGCCCAGCTCCATGTGCAGAGGTGCAGCAAGGACGGCAGTAGTCATCTGGTGGTCGACTGGCCAGAGAGCCATCACCGATTTCTTCCGCCGGTAGAGCATGCGCCGCACAGTTTCACCGACATGTCGCTGCAGCTCGCGCGCACTGCCGGCACCGAGCTTAGGTGTGTCACCATTGCGGGCGACGTGACGACGCTGTGGTCTGCCACAGGGGCATAATCTGCCGGCCGGTGAAGGGTGTTGCTGCGGGATGTTTTTAACACTAGTGATCTGCCCAAAATGCCCCTCAGGATAAAATATACTACAGAAAATATGGTGTAGTATTTCGAATCTGGTCCATTGGATCCTGTCGAATGAAGGGCCTGCATTGATTTGATGCACCGTAAAACAACACTACATAAAGGAACGGATACACATATCAAAGTACATGTAAATTTGGATGCGAAACATAACCCTCGTTGCCAAGCATCCACAAATTTCATGCATACGACCCCGCAAAAATAAATTCATGCATACAGACGAACGCAAACGCATTGCTCTATATATACTGCTCTAGAAAGATAAAATTGTACACCTTATTAGTCGGGTACACCAAGGCCGTGTATGTACGATGTGTATATACTTGGTGAATCATGCGTACATTTGCAGGAAAAACTTGAGGGTTTTACATGTACGTAGGTGAGAGAAAAGCTCAATTACATCTTATACGTGTTGGGGCGTGTTGTTCGGAGGTGTGGCTGACGTGGCTAGGATGATGTTGCGCCTACCGCGCTCTGATCGGGAGTTCTCTGCGAACTTTTGCCCGGCAAGGTGGAAACCATTCTTCTTCTCCTCATCAGTCCACTCAGATGCGTAGTACTCTTCCTCGGTAGCATCGGCATTGGCCGGGAACATCATGGATCCCCACTGTGGGAAGTGCACGAACATGATAGGCAGTGTGCAACACATGATCATGATGCCCATGTACTCGAGCCCCTTGCCGGTGGAGTATTGCGATGAAGTGAAGAATAGAATCTGCGTGAGACCTGCGCCGACGTTACCACCGGCACCAGTCAAGCCAGAGATGATGCCAAGGGACCTTCGTGACACGAAGGGGGCGACACCAAAGATGGCACCACATGCAGCCTGTGCGCAAATGGAAAATAGCACCATGGCAGTGACAGAAGCGGGAAGGGCGGTGGCGCGTCCGAGCCAAAGGCAGAAGGCACCGCCAGCAGTTTGGAGGATCCAGATGTTCCAAAGGCGGGCACGCATGCCAAAGTAACGAGCACCAAGGTCGGAGAGGTAGCCGCCTGCAGGACGTGCGACAATGTTGGCCATGCCAAAGCAGGCGGCGATGGTGCCAGCGGTTCGCAGGTCTAGGTGGAAGTGGTCAAAATAATACTCGGCGATGACGTTGTCGGTGGTGAGCTCGACACCCATGCAGTAGCCGTAGAGGAGGACGAAGACCCATGTACGATAGTTGGTGATGGCGCCCCATAAGACCTTTGAGAACTTGTCCTTTTTCACATCACCCTTCTTTTGAAGGCTCCCGAGGTTGCCGTCGGGGAGGTCCTGGCCTAGGGTGAGCACGAGCAGACCCATGACTATGTGCATGATGCCCGGCACAAAGTAGGCGATGCGCCATGCGATGAAAGGTGTGGCTCCACACTTCTCAATGGCATGGAAGACGAGAGGCATGATGAGTTGCGTGGCACCGCCACCCATGTTTCCCCACCCTGCCGCCAGCCCCGTTGACGGTACCGATGATCTTGCTATTGAACATGGTGCTCATCCAGTACTGGCATGACACGAATGTCGCGAGGGAGAAACCAATGAGAAAGCGCACTATGATGTACCCCGCAGCATTGTCAATGAGTGACATGCAGAATACGGTGGGTGCAGCGAGCATGACAAGGAAGGCGCAGCCGTAGCGAGGACCTAGAAGGTCGCAAACGGCACCCATGACAAGCCTGGAGAAGATGGACCCGGACATAGAGGCCACCCCGGCGTTGCCGATGTCAGCCTTGGCGAGGTTGAGGTTGTCACGTATGATGGGCACCAGAGGCGCCGCGGCAAAGGTGGAGACAAAGCATGTGAAGAATGATATCCATGATAGGTGGAAGGTGCGCATATGCGGGTTGGCGAAGGAGAAGAGCCGGAAGGACTTGGCCTTGTTCTCCGAGTCCACTGGCAGCGTGAACTTGCTTGCCGCAGATGCCTTATCCCCGGTCTCGACCTCCATATCTCCCTCTCTTGGAGTTAGCTAAGCTTCTTCTTTGGTGCTACTGCTCTCGAGCTTTGGATGCAATATAATGGAGGTGGTGGTGGTTTATGATCTGGATCTGGCTTCGATCAATGAGGTATATATAGCAACTTGCAGCAGAGTTGACACTGGGATGATGCCTCTTAATCGATTCTCAGGTGGATGCTAAGCAAGAACTGAGATTCTGCCCTTTGGGCGTCGTAGAACAGCAGTTATGAGTTAAACAATTTGCATCTGACGGAATCATGGAGCAATAGTGAGTGAGTTGATTACTCCAGCTTGAAGAGCTGGCGTTGAACCGAAGGGAGACCGGATAAATTTAATAGCTAATGTAAGTGATACAAATACTAATTAAGGGAACCTCGGCGCCGCATCTCCTGCGCCTGTGCCTTTTGGAGCTCCTCCAATTAGTAGTACCTACTTATCCCATGGGATCCACCAAGGATCAAGCTTGTGACTCGACACGTACGTGGAGAGTTGTGTGCGTTGACAAGTATATATGCCGTAAAAATTAAGGGGCAAGATGAGAATCAACTTTACCATTTCTAGCTTGATTTGATGAAGATTTCGGACATGTATGTAGCCAAATCAACCTATCAGGATGGCGTGTGGCAACATCACTATATGTCTGTTGGTTTGGGATAAAAGTTGTCAAAATACAAGAGCCAGCTATAGGAGGTGATAGACTTGGCATCAGCCATTTTGGTTTTTGCCTTCTGGGGCTATGTAAATACTCTCTCTATCTAATCGAATGAATAGCAGTGGCAGTACCCCTGCCTTTTCCCTCAAAAAAAAAGACTTGGCATGAACTACCTTTCAAACTTCTTACCACCCAGACCTTGAAGACTATGTATGGCCGGCTCACTTGCGCTAGGTTACTGCATGTCTTTTGCAGCAATCGGATGGCCGCGATAATTAACCAAGCCTTGTTGCTCTGACTTCTTGCGACACCTTAATTCACAGATTCGAATCTGTCCAAAATTACGTACTCTAAATGCGATGTCAACCCTGACATCCACATGTAAATGTGATATATGTCAGACGATTGATCAGTCACCTCATTTATAGGGAAAATTAAGAAAACACTAATTACATACTCCAAATGTGATGTCAACCCTGACATCCACATCTGAACTCGAATATGTATATAGGTAGGTGGCTTCTGTTTATTCTTCCAAGCCCTAGCAACTCTCAGAACGACAGATGATATATCGACGATCGATCAGTCACCTCGCGGGGACAAATTAAGTAGTTATTACTTGCCTCTTGAGAACCCCTACCTAGCTACGGAGCTACACAACATACTATCTTGCATTCGTTCATTCACACACAACGTATAGATTGATCGATACATGTAAATACCCAGCAAAGTCGTCCGTAGATGTCTATATCTTGCATGTCCACATCACAAGTATTAACTAGCTCAATCATGACTTGTAATAGTCGCTAGCACGCACACTGGATGTGAATATACAACCCCGGCCTGCACCTTAATTTGCTGGCCAAGAAATATCTTGCTTACTCCAGTAACATGGTAGACACCCATGATTGAGGTGGGTTGATTGGCTTATAGTTATAGTAGTATATATATAGGTATATACTATGCGGTACAGCAGTAGCAGCTTCTAGCAAAGCTGGCTAGCCGGTAACGTGGACGGATATGCAGCATGTTTCATTTACCCTTCAGATATTTGGTTGAAAATCAGCTGGCAACATCCTGGCCGGCCCTTTGGACTTATCACAGGGCTGCATCCCCTGTTATATAAGTGCATGATATGGTCTTACGGTGTATATATGTACATATATGAGTGGTTCACCAAAGCAGGCAAGCCTGGCGCAATCAGTCGACTAACAGATAAGTTTGCGCTGTGAGTTTTCTTCAATAATTGATGGATGACGTGCTTACTGCGTGCATCAACACAGTCTTGTTTTTGGGCTCATCATCAAGTACATCGGCCCTGGCGATCATACCAATCCTGACCTAGCTCTAAGCCTCTAACCCTAGTGAGGTCCCTTCCTAGGCTCTGTATATGTATATGCGAGTTGAGGCTCTCTTCCTCGTTGTTCCTCCTTCACTAGCGGCTTCGAATCATAGATCGGAGGCATGAATATAGCATAGACTATGTTTTTGGCAATAAGTAGCACATTCACTAGGATATACCCCAATGAGATTGCTTTCTGGCGGCTGACCGTGGCCGCCTCTCGGCAGGTGGTTAAGAACGGCGCGTCCTTATCCACTGGAACCGTCTCGGGCCTACCGCTATTCTCTCTCTATCACTCTCGTGGCCTTAACTTCTTCTCATGTTCTCCAAATCGTTCGCATCGAGAGAAAAAGACAGGTCAAGAGATAGACGGAGAGCTGTGAAAGCCGTCCACCGAGTCACTGAATCCAGCAAGTAAGAAACTTAGGGTTTGGGGTCTGGGGAGGCCTGCCGGTGTCGAAGAAGAAAGAAGCCTCCCAAGGCCTAAGGGATGTTCGGAACACGGTGGCCCAATGGTTGTGGCGGTCCGAGCATGCAGGGTGGGGAGACACAACTGCAATGCCGGCCACGACGGTGTAGGCCGATAGTTCAGCCAATGAATGACAACGGGATGAGAGATAGTCGAGGCTGGTCAGACGGAGCCGAAGTCACTACCATGGGGAAAACGAAGGGGATGTGGGTGCTAAAATGTTTTTTCATTGTGTTGTAGGAAACTCGCCGCACCGGGTTTCTCTGTCGGGTGACCAGGAATTGGCACAAATGTAGAGATTGAATATGGTGCCATATTCTAACCCATTTCTGTGGGGCCACGTCAACAGCCTCGTCGCCATAACCTGGACATAAGGCTTGGAGCAAAGTTGCGGGCACAATGTAGAGCTTTAGTCTGCCGTGTCGGGCCGTGGAGCAACCGATGCAATAAATCCTTGTCACCTATAATAAGCACCCACTCTTCTTCGACCAACATGGCTTCGGGAAGTGGCAAGGAGATGAGGAAAAGGGGAGGAGGCGGCAGCTCAGGCGGCTAGGGTTTGCCACTTCTGAGTTGCCCCTGGGGTGATAACTCGCGAATGACCTCTTCGTTGTGGTGTAGTCGTAGTTGTCAAATATATCTTCTCATTCACCGGGAAAATACAAGGTTAAAAATGGTCATCGTACCATGTTCGAGGCTATATTTTTGTCATGACCTGATCCCTTCAGTTCCATATATCTCATTTGACCAAGGGGGCCATGTGGTATCTCGGTTTTGTTGCATTTCTAAGTCATGCTTAAATGTTGTAGTGCAACAAGCCTATGAATGAGATCAAGTCTTCCGAGCGAGGAAACATGGTGGGCATCATCTAAGGAATGTTCCAGGCATCTCGCAACTAAGTCCCTCTATTCGTGCATTAGAGGTTCATTTCAGGAATGTTTAGTCCACATTGATGCCTCTCAAGAACAAGATTTTATCCTGGAAAAACTTATAAGGAACCATCTATCTTCCAATGGACGGATATTATAGTGATGAGGGCTGTTGGTGGTTTTTGTGCCCTTTGTAGTTAGGAGGAAACGTTGAACCAAACAACACCCTCTTCTCATATCTAGCGCTCTTCATGTCGATGATGCGCGAGAAATGCTTGATTGTGATTGGGACACGGATAATTTGACAGATTATCAATAAATTAAATGGCTTGTCTGGCAAACCAATACACATCTTATGGATCTATTTTTGGCCAAGTGTTGGGCTTTCGGAATATCCGTAACAAACATAATATTCAATATTTGATTCCTTACCACCTAGCTGATTGCAACTTCAAAACAATTATGTTCATGCACTGTGGACCTAGAGAGTCTAGCCGAAAGACAAGAGTGTGTTCAAACAAGTGTTTCGAGCACTTAGCTCCCTACAAGTCGCGACTGCTCGGACAAGAACAACAAAGTCATCTTTTTTGTTACTTATATATTAATGATACTCCTTTAATTAGGATTGTTTTGTATTGTAAGACCACATGCTCATCGCTCAAGAAACTTGTTGGACGTGGTACGAGCTTTGTTAATTTTAAAGGCGGGAATTGTGGATGCCTTTCTTCTAAAATATCCAGACAATACATATTAGTGAGATTGTCTCACTAAGACATCATTCCATGCGTTAAACAAAAATTCCATACCTTTCTTCTAAAAATGTTCAGATTTGAAAAATGTTCAGTTTAAAAAATCTGATAAAAACAGATTTAGATTTGAAAAATATTTCTATCTTCAAAATGCTCAGATTTAAAAAGAATATTCCGATTTGATAATATATGTTCATATAAAAACAGAAAACAAACAAAGAAAAATAAAGAAAATCATAGTTATTGATGGGCCGTAAAAATGCGGCCCAAATTCTTTTCCTGCGGGCGACGTGCCGCTAAAAGCAGCAAACAGCAGCTCCCTGTTTAAAATACGGCCCATCAACCCCGCAATCTTCTCTCAAATACAAAATCAGAAGAAATAAAATAAAATCAAAAGATGATACCACGCAAACATTTTATGCCACTACATTCTCCTAGCCGAAAAATTACACATTAAACGCCGAAAAAAGAACCATCAATCGATCACATGGCCAACTAAGCTATAACCTACCTAGCTAGCATATATTCTAACTAGCACACTCACGCGTTCTGGGAGCTAGCTTCGTTAATCTCCTCAGCTGACGTGCGAGTGATCGATTGGTTTCATTCACCACAGCAAGCAGACAAAAGCTGGATCTAGAAAAGTAGACACGTTTCCTGGAGATGCGGTGATCGGTCGGGGAAAGTCGGCACGCCGGGCACGGGTGCGGCAAGCCGGCGTCGGCCGCAGCGAGCGCCGGGCCGGAGCTGGGCGACTGCCGACGGGTGGCAGCGCGCTACTGTGTTCAGTAGCGAGCAGAGGAGCACTCGTGGTCGCTACCGAGAGACGAGCGAAAGAGGGCGACGCCCGTTACGTCGTTAAATTCTCCCAATGTGGACGTGAGAACTGGGCCGGCCCACTTCTTTCAGTTCGGCTTTAGAAAGTATAACGGTTTTTTCTGATACATTGGGTTTTGTTTGTGTTTTCGGTCCGTTTTATATGTTTTCGGTTGTTTTTTCTTTGCGTTTTTTACTCTTTTTGAAATTCAGTGATATTTTAATATTTTTAAAAAATGTTCATTTTCGAAAATGGTTCATTTTTAAAAAATATTTATTTAAAAAATGGTTCATCTAAAAATAGTTTATTTTTGGAAATGATTCATTATTTAAAATGTTCATTTTTTGAAAATGTTCTGATTTAAAAATGTTTATTTTTAAAATGGTTCAGATTTTTCATTTTAAAAATGTACATTTTAATAATTGGTTCATTTTTAAAATTGTTCAGGTTTCAAAAATGTTCATTTTTCAAATTCATGAACCATTTTTTTATAAACTTTTATTTAATTTAGAACTCGAAATAAAATAACACCGAACCGAAGCGTTGCTTGGCGAGACTAACTGGGCCGGCCCACGTGAACAGCCTCTTCAACGTCAGCTCGCAAACTTGCGCTTAACACGCGGAATATGAGCGCGATGAACGAGGCCAAACCTGGCGTTGGCGAGCGAGCAAGTTGGGCCAGACCTGGTTGCCTGGGGCCCACCTACGTCCCTGCTTATCACTAGCAAGTAGCAACTCTCTATCCTTTTGATTTGCAGTGTTTATGTATGTCAGTGAGGGCATCCATGCTAAGAAGAAGACTACATAGATAGATACTACAGTATATATCTAATGTGATTGTGCCCAGTGCTGTACGATAATTAAGTTTATAATGTAACTACTTAACCAGTAGTCCTGGCTGCCTTGAACGTCTATACTAAAGCAGTATGTCTTCCCCTACAAAATGGCAAAAATAAATAAATTAAAAGATAAAGACTAGTAAGAGCAGCCATAGTGTGTGATAAATTAGAATTTTAACTTTTGACAACAGCTCCCTCCATTGTGGAGGCCAAATTGGAGTGACAAAGCTAACCGGTGGAGAAGGAAATGAGATAACATTATTCTTGTCCTGCACAACGCATACATAGTCAGCATAACTTTGCAGCCGGTTGACTAAACTTTAATGTTAGAGATCTAGGTACAATGTCGAGCGCATATCCGAGGTATCCACCCCCTCCCACGGCCAAAGCGAAAGCAGAGGAGGCGGGGACCGGTCGATGTCGAACGGGGACAGAGGAGACAACCGGTGGCTAGGGTTTTTCTGTTTTTCTAAGGGGCGCAAAAAAGGAGACACCGAAGCGAAAGCATTATTTTCCTCTGCAAGTGTCTTTTTCACTTATGCGTTTTTTAATCTTATGTTCTGACATAGACCTTCCTCGCTTCTTAGGTATACATGTACCCTAACACTGTTAAAATATAGTCCATATTAGTTTTTTAAGGACTCAAACTTTGTAAACTTTGACCAAGTTTATTGTGAAAAATACAACGACATCCATAATTTTAAAATCAACATCACTACATCCACTATGAAATTTATTTTCATACATTCTATGTATGGTTTCTTGGTAATAAAATAGTTCACGTCGTTTTAAAGTTCGAGTTGAGAACTCTCTACAGATGCAAAAATAAATAAGTAACATTTCAAAAAAAAAAAAACTTATGCTCTAGACTCCCACCGAGCTTTGGGTCTGACGCTGGAAATAAACAGAAAAACTAATTATTGCCAACATTGGCACCGGTATGCATCCATATATCACATGGCCAATCCTAGCTAGCATAGAAGCATAGCTAGCGCTCCCACGCGATCCCTGAAAGCTCGTCGATTGTTAATCTCGTTAGCCGGCCAGTGACCTGTGATCAATAAACTCCGGCCGTATCTATGCATGCATGGCAAGATCGATCGGTGGTTTCATTCACCAGATCGTGCAAGCAGACTAGAGCTAGATCATGAAAAACAGATGCATATCCTGGATCCTGGACTGGGCCTATAGCGAACTGACGCACGTGTGTTCGGTTTCTGATCACCAGCTGCCTACTGTGTGCATTTTCTCCAGCGTTTATGTGTGCCAGTCAGTCAGTGAATGCATGCATGCTAAGAACATTAAGTAGACACGTGGACGAACTTAAGATTACTGCTGACTAGTAGGGCCAATCTGCATGCAGAACATGCACTCTTGGGTGACTGCGCCCAGCGGCCAGCTATATATGTTTCAAGATGATGCATGTCGACGACGGTGTGCAGTGTAAACCATTACACCGCGCCATCTTGGTACGCAGTTTCTCTTTTCGTGAGTTTCTTTGCTTACAAGATCCGGTGATCGATCGAGATGGGACAGAGTGGTGGAGGTGTGGATCAGTCGTCGTGGAGGGTCTTGCCCGCCATCCACGAAGAGTCGGAGTCAGGGTCGGAGGTGATGACGACGGCCGCGGGGACTACCATTACGGATCGTAGGAAGGCGGTCGTGGCTAGGATGAGGGAGCTGCTCCGACGAGCCGTCGCACAGTCCAAGCTGCGCTCGTCCACAGTGTTGGCCACCACCAAGAAATGGAAGGTAATACTAACTTATATTTCCTAGTCGTGGTTTCCAAATCTCGCGGGTGGAGGACGGCCGGATTTGGTTGGGCTCGGCTGGTTCATGGCCTCCCGAGCTCGGCTGTTGTGCGGGCGATGGTGGTGGTTCCTGAGCCCGATCTGGGCCGGCGGCGGCCCAGGGCGGTCGAGATGCAGCGGTGTCGTCTCTGACGGCGCTGAGCAGAGGCGTGGGTGCCCGCTGGTCCTGCGGGCGTGCGGCATCCCCTCCGGCTCAGCTGGCCATCTCCCTCCACCCACCCCACTCGGCCGTCGTCGGTGGAGGACGTCGTGCGGGTTTGTTGGCAAGCAGCGATGGCTGCTCTGCCGCGTCCTGGCGGTTCCCGACGGTGGAAGTTGTGGGAAAGCGTGCGACAGCCATTGCCGGCGGCGGCGCGGCGCGGATGGCAGCAAGGCGTCATCTGCTCGACGCGCTCCCCGCGGTGGCTGACCCGTTGGCGGTGCCTCCCTCCTACGACAACAACATTCGAGGCTGCATCCCCCTGCGTCGTTGGTCTTTTCAAGGGAGTTCCTTTGCCGTCTCGGGGCTGCCTCTGCTTCGGCGGTCTTTGGGTCTTCGGGGGTCCTTGCTTTGGGTCGGGACGAAATCCCCGTGCGATGGCTGCCAGCGCTGTCAATGGCGACGCCCGAGGGTGTCGCTACCTTCTTGGAGGCGTTGGCATGACCCTAGCAAGACTTCCTACTGGAGCACCGGGGGAAACCCTAGGTCCGGTTTGCCGGCAGCGATGTTCCCCTCTTGTGGGCGCTGCTTGGGCTGCACGTGGTGGCTCCGATGTGGCAGCTAGAGTGCGGTGAAGTGTGGCTCCTGAGTCGATCAGGCGCGGACCTCCAAGGCGCGATGGATGCCGGCGCCAGCTTCTCCCTGATGATCGATACACCAGTTCTAGCCGGGGCCTTCCCTTCACCCGCCGACTCCCTCTAGGCACATAGGTGTGTGGTTCTCTGGCCTATGCAGTTTTGGAGTGTTGTCCTCCCGGAGCGGCGGACAATGGCTACGACATGGATGGAGGCAAGGCTGGGCGATGTCTCATGTTTTTGTTGCAGTTTGTAGTTGAGGTACCTCTTCACTTAGTGAGGTCTTGTTGTTTGGCTGTGTTACCGCATCATCAATGCCGGAATCGCTGTAATCTGGACTCTCCTTTTCTTCTATTGAAATTGGCACGCAAAGCTTTTGCGTGTTCGCAAAAAAAAAAACTTCTGTGTACATGTACTTCCAGAGGGTGGTGAGCTTCAAGAGCCGGCGCTCGGTCGTTCACGGCGGCTCAGCGGCGTCGTCCATGTCATCCGGCAGGGACAGCTTCAGCAGCCGGGACGTCTTCTTCCCGTCGCCGGCAAGGTCCCCAGCGTGTCCGGAGCCGACAATGGCCAGCGGGATGACGATGCCGCAACGCAACCTCGCTGGATCACAACGGATCCGGACTGTAAGCTAGCTCACCATTGCAACTTGAAAGTTTCGATTAGCCATCCGTGTTTGATTGGCATGTGCTGATTATTGTTACCGGATTTGCAGTCATCGTGCTGGAGCTCTAGACGGCGGAGACGGAGACGACCGCGATCTCTCTCCGGCGAGCAAATTAATTAAATCTACTTACTCGTAGTATATAGTGGAGTAAATTCGTTTGAGGTTCGGCACGTCCAGGTCCCAGGCTAGCAAAATCAGCCCGGCCTGGTTTCCTAGGCGACAGTAATGGGCCTCAGAGATCAAAAGAAGCAAGGCTGTCCGAAATGCTAGGCCCCATTAGGCCCAGCTTATATTGGTGTTCAGAAGGGTTGTCTATTTTGAGTTGTCTATTTGAAAAGTGTAACACCTCAAATATCTGGGAGTACAAGATATTCGTCCTTAAGAAAGCGAGAAATTATTATATCTTTACAAACGTGATGTAAAATGATTGGTGTACGGATGCATTTGTTGCGTTTTAGGTTTTCACTAAACTAATGTACAAACCTAATACCAACATTTACTATTAAAAATGTGGTATATGCAAGCTTAAAACATGATTAAGCACTCTGACCTTTTGTCCATCCTGAAATCCTTAAATGTATAATTAAGCTCATGAGCCTTTTGAATCAGATTTTGATGACCATCTAACCGTCCAGTTCGCCAGAGCTTCCCTAATATCAAAACAATCCATGATCAACACATCAACGACCCAGAGCAAGCTTATTAATATGTAGTTGTACGATGAAACACCATGGAAATACAGAGCTACATATTAGAGATATGAACTGTAAAGTCTGGATGGTCACATATTCGCAGACAAATAAAGTGAATGCATCACTAATTCGAAGGTAGAAATAAAGAAAAAATATTGCATCCAACATGCAAGACATTAGCTTCTAGTGTGACATCTCATAAACTACCCTAAATACATGTAAATCTAGCCGGTCTTGCATTAATGGTTTTAGTAAATTGTATATGCAACTATTTGTCCACCATTAGTTGTGACACTCCCTCTGTTCCAAAATAATTGAATTTATAGGTTTCTCCTAGGTCCAACCATTTTAAGATTTACCAAGTTGGCAAAAAAATATATCAGCATGTCCAACAACAATTAAATTTGGGTGGCTTCATTATAGAATATATTACCATATTTTTTATACCTGATAAAACTTACAAATTTGTACTACAGAAAAACCTAGAAAACTAATTATTATGGAAAGAGGAGTGATGACCATGACAACACACGTTCGTTGGGAGACCCCAAGAGGAAGGTATGATGTAGTGCAGCAGCAGTTGTCCCTTGAAATATGACCAAGGTTTATCGAACCAGCAGGACACGGAGCTTCTTCAGAAGGTGTCAGCAGCATCAGAATATGACACAGCGCAATACCAGGGAATCTGGTGGATGACGTGGAACCTGCACAAAACACAAGCAAACTACTTTGCCCCAACGAAACAGAGAGGTTGTCAATCTCTCCGGCTTGCTGAAAACAAATGATTAAACGTATGGTGTGGAAAACAGTAATGATTGCAGAAAGTAACAAGGAACAGATGATTGCAGTAGGTGGTTTTATCAGTATGAGGAAATGGACCGGAGTCCATAGTTTACTAGTGGTGTCCTCTCCATAAAAGATAACTAACATGCTGGGTAAACAAATACAGCTGGACAATTGACAAATAGAGAGTGCATGACAATGCAATATATGACAAGATATTCATTATGAGATTTAATTGGGCATTAGAACAAAGTACATAGACTTGCTATCCAACGCATCTATGCCTAAATAATCCACCTTCAGGGCAGCATCCGCATCCCTTCCAGTATTAAGTTGCAAACAACAGATTATTGCATGAAGTAAAGTGTGTAATATAAACAATGCAAATGACATGTAGACAATGCATCATTGTTTTATCCCTCGTGGCAACACACATCCACAAGCTTAGTCGTTTCTGTCATCTCGAGCCCAGATTACTGAGGCATGAACCCACTATCTAGCATAAATACTCCCTTTTGGAGTTACAAGCATCTACTTGGCCAAAGCATCTACTAGCAACGGAGAGCATGCAAGATCATAAACAACATAAATAGATAGATTGATAATAACTTGCTCATAGTATCAATATTCATCGGATCCCAGCAAACACAACATGTAGCATTACAATAAGATGATCTTGATCATGTTAGGCAGCTCACAAGATCTAAACATGGAGGTACAAGGTGGAGAGACAACCATCTAGCTACTTCTATGGACCCGTAGTCAAAGGATGAACTACTCACGCATCACTCCGGAGGCAGGCATGGCGATGTAGAGCCCTCCGGTGATGATCTTCCCTCCGGCAGAGTGCTGGGAAGAGCTTCAGAACCCTCCCGATCTAGGGTTGGCGACGACGGCGGCGACGGAACTTTTCGTGGAATATGATCGGTGTTTTTAGGGTTTTCGGGACGTCGGGAATATATAGGCGAAAGGCGGCGGCGGAAGGTTCTCGAGGGGCCCACGCCACCCCACGGCGCGCCTGGCTTGTGGGCCGCGCCCTAGGGTGGCGTAGCCACCTCCTGGCTCTTCTCCGTCTCCCCTTTGGACTCCGTGATCGTGTCGGTGAAATATGTATGCCCGTTGATTTTCGTCCAATTCCGAGAATATTTGCGACTAGCTTTCTGAAAGAGAAAAACAGCAGAAAACAGGAACTGGCACTTCAGCATCTTGTTAATAGTTAGTCCTAGAAAATGCATAAAATGCTATGAAGTGTAAACAAAATATGTAGCAATTGGTATAATAATAGTATGGAACATCAAAAATTATAGATACGTTTGAGACGTATCAAGGAGCATACATAATTAGAAATTAAGTTCTTGTACTTTCTCTTGTTTTTCCATGTGCGCGATCACCTGCTTAAGCGTGCTGCCAGCTAGTGCAGGAGGATGAAAACTTATCTCCATTCGATTTTTCTATTTTTCTAAATGCTTGAAATTCTATAAAGTTTGAAATTCTAAAAAGTCTACAATTTTTTAATTTCAAATTGTAGACAACACTTTTGAACACCAATATAAGCTGGGCCTCATGGGGCCTAGCATTTCGGACAGCCTTGCTTCTTTTGATCTCTGAGGCCCATTACAGTAATGCCCCCATGATGCCCAGCTTATATTGGTGTTCAAAAGGGTTGTCTATTTTGAGTTGTCTATTTGAAAAGTGTAACACCTCAAATATCTAGGAGTACAAGATATTCGTCCTTAAGAAAGTGAGAAATTATATATCTTTACAAACGTGATGTAAAATGATTGTGTACGGATGCATTTGTTGCGTTTTAGGTTTTCACTAAACTAATGTACAAACCTAATACCAACATTTACTATTAAAAATGTGGTATATGCCAGCTTAAAACATGATTAAGCACTCTGACCTTTTATCCATCCTGAAATCCTTAAATGTATAATTAAGCTCATTAGCCTTTTGAATCAGATTTGATGACCATCTAACCGTCCAGTTCGCCAGAGCTTCCCTAATATCAAAACAATCCATGATCAACACATCAACGACTCAGAGCAAGCTTATTAATATGTAGTTGTACGATGAAACACCATGGAAATACAGAGCTACATATTTAGAGATATGAACTGTAAAGTCTGGACGGTCACATATGGCAGACAAATAAAGTGAATGCATCACTAATTCGAAGGTAGAAATAAAGAAAAAATATTGCATCCAACCTGCAAGACATTAGCTTCTAGTGTGACATCTCATAAACTACCCTAAATACATGTAAATCTAGCAGGTCTTGCATAAATGGTTTTAGTAAATTGTATTTGCAACTATTTGTCCACCATTAGTTGTGACACTCCCTCTGTTCCAAAATAATTGAATTTATAGTTTTCTCCTAGGTCCAACCATTTTAAGATTTACCAAGTTGGCAAAAAAATATATCAGCATGTCCAACAACAATTAAATTTGGGTGGCTTCATTATAGAATATATTACCATAGTTTTTATACCTGATAAAACTTACAAATTTGTACTATAGAAAAACCTAGAAAACTAATTATTATGGAAAGAGGAGTGATGACCGTGACAACACACGTTCGTTGGGAAACCCCAAGAGGAAGGTATGATGTAGTGCAGCAGCAGTTTTCCCTTGAAATATGAACAAGGTTTATCGAACCAGCAGACACGGAGGTTTTTCCGAAGGTGTCAGCAGCAGCAGAATATGGCACGGCGCAATACCAGGGAATCTGGTGGATGACGTGAAACCTGCACACAACACAAGCAAACTATTTTGCCCCAACGAAACAGAGAGGTTGTCAATCTCTCCGGCTTGCTGAAAACAAAGGATTAAACGTATGGTGCGGAAAACAGTAATGATTGCAGAAACTAACAAGGAATAAATGATTGCAGTAGGTGGTTTATCAGTATGAGGAAATGGACCGGTGTCCATAGTTTACTAGTGTGTCTCTCCATAAAAGATAACTAACATGCTGGGTAAACAAATTACAGCTGGGCAATTGACAAATAGAGAGTGCATGACAATGCAATATATGACAAGATGTTCATTATGAGATTTAATTGGGCATTACAACAAAGTACTTAGACTTGCTATCCAACGCATCTATGCCTAAATAATTCACCTTAGGACAGCATCCGCATCCCTTCCAGTATTAAGTTGCAAACACCAGATTATTGCGTGAAGTAAAGTGTGTAATGTAAACAATGCAAATGACATGTAGACAATGCATCATTGTTTTATCCCTAGTGGCAACAGCACATCCACAACCTTAGTCGTTTCTGTCATCTCGAGCCCATATTACTGGAGGCATGAACCCACTATCTAGCATAAATACTCCCTCTTGGAGTTATAAGCATCTATTTGGCCAAAGCATCTACTAGCAACGAGAGCATGCAAGATCATAAACAACATAAATAGATAGATTGATAAACAACTTGCTCATAGTATCAATATTCATCGGATCCCAGCAAACACAATATGTAGCATTACAATAAGATGATTCTCATCATGTTAGGCAGCTCACAAGATCTAAACATGGAGGTACAAGGTGGAGAGACAACCATCTAGCTACTGCTATGGACCCATAGTCCAAGGATGAACTACTCACGCATCACTCCGGATGCAGGCATGTCGATGTAGAGCCCTCCGGTGATGATCTCCCCTCCGGCAGAGTGCTGGGAAGAGCTTCAGAACCCTCCCGATCTAGGGTTGGCGAGACGGCGGCGATGGAACTTTTCGTAGAATATGATCGGTGTTTTAAGGATTTTCGGGACGTCGGGAAATATAGGCGAAAGGGCGGCGTCGGAAAGTTCTCGAGGGGCCCACGCCACCCCCTAGGGTGGCGTAGCCACCTCCTGGCTCTTCTCCGTCTGCCCTTTGGACTCCGTGATCGTGTCGGTGAAAATGTACGCCCGTTGATTTTCGTCCAATTCCGAGAATATTTTGCGACTAGCTTTTCTGAAAGAGAAAAACAGCAGAAAAACAGGAACTGGCACTTCGGCATCTTGTTAATAGGTTAGTCCCAGAAAATGCATAAAAATGCTATGAAGTGTAAACAAAACATGTAGCAATTGGTATAATAACAGCATGGAACATTAAAAAATTATAGATACGTTTGAGACGTATCAAGGAGCATACATAATTAGAAATTAAGTCCTTGTACTTTCTCTTGTTTTTCCATGTGTTTGGTCTACATGTGCGCGATCACCTGCTTAAGCGTGCTGCCAGCTAGTGCTAGGAGGATGAAAACTTATCTCCATTCGAGTTTTCTATTTTTCTAAATGCTTGAAATTCTATAAAGTTTGAAATTCTAAAAAGTCTACAATTTTGTAATTTCAAATTTGCACTAGTTTAAAATTCCATTTTTTAGAATTTCAAAAAAGTTTAGAATTCAAAAACAAATCTCTAGTAGTAAGGAAAAGTTTTAGTCACAATACTTAATTTTGATAGTTTGGATGGATCTTCTATAAGTAGGTGTTGCATTTCTGAAACTTACCGAAAAAGGAAAAGTTAGGCTAGCGTTGACATTGCACAAGAGGAAAGTTGACCTGCATCTCTATATGTGCTTAACTGACTTACGTACGCCGGAGAACACCTAAGACGAAAGTGGCCACAAGAAGGGCCCTATAGATCAATGACGGTTAGGATATATCAAAAACATGACGCTTTCTTTGATATGAGAATGAGACAAGCTATTTTTTTGAATTTTTTTTTCGAAAAGGGTCCCCCAACCTCTGCATCGATTGATGCGGCTTTTATTTTTTTTTATTTTTTTTGAATTTGAGACATGCTATTTTGATTTGTTAGGATATGACTTTGACCAATATCTTTATGTTAATGTAGTATTAGCAAAGGTAAATAAAACACAGACTTACAAACATTACATACTGGCATGGTCGCGGATCACACATCCTCACGTACACCGTTGTACTCAAGCCACTAATTAATCAACTTGCTTCTTAAACATCTCGGCTCCACTCACGAGTCACCAGTTCGTATATATTATATATATGCATTTTCATGCAGGGCGAAGGAGACGAAGCTCGAATCCACGTCGGACATGGAGCTGAAGTCTCAGTCATTTCGTCTCGGACAAGTACGTTACGTACGTATCATGCGTCGTAGCACCATTAAAAGGTCTGTGGCGGCGGCAGGCCCAGCATGAGGGTCATGCCCGAGCACGGCGGGTAGTGGTTGCTGGTGTCGACATCGATGTCCTCGGGGTGACCGTCGAAGTAGTCCGGACGGAGGCCGAGCCCCTGGCACTGGATCCGAGGAGCTCCATCCGGTGCTGCAGGCTGCCGGGATGATCAAGCCCCTGCTGGTGGCAGGCGAGGCGAAGCCGAGCGCGGGGTCGGCAGCACTCGCCGGCGGCGCCGCGGGCTTGTACTTTGCTATCCTGCCCCTGCCAACCGCTGGATGGTGGTGGTGGCGGCGTGCAGATGGCGCGCAAAGAGACTAACGCCGATCCCTGTTCCGACGTGGAGGACGACCCTACGGACAGTGGCGGAGCTTAGTGGGGGCGAATGGGGCGGTCGCCCCCCCAGCCCATGTAGAGCCCATGTAGATTCAGCTTTATATCTATAAGTATTTGGCCCCCCCCAGCAGCCCATTGTCCCCCCAGATTTTCGGCCCAAGCTCCGCCACTGCCTACGGACAATGCCCTGGCTGTGATATGGGAGGTCGTTGGTGCCGGAGACCGGCGGCAGGAGGAAGCGGCGGTCACACACCGTCTTGTGCGACGACGACGCGGCGGAGGACATCTTCAGGTTCTCCATTGTTAGGCTCTGGTCGAGGAGATGGATTGATATTGAGCAGCAGCATCCTCTATATAAATACTAGTAAGTGGCACGTGCTAAGCACGTTGAACAAAGTTGAATTCATAACTCAATTTATCTGCGTGATTAATTCAGAAAGTTTCGACATGTTTCCACACACCATTTGGTAAGAAATGGATCAGTGTAGATACTCAGTGTAAAGTACCTTGAGTACGGTATGCATAGTCCAAATGGTAGTACCCAGCCAACTCTACCTAGGTGGTACCTAGCGGGTTGTGTTCCAATGCTTCTGAACTCACCGACACAAAGAAATAATCCCTTTTATTTATTTGAAGTACTGCAGGGCAGCAGGAGTATTAGCTATGCGCTAGTAAAGGAACAAGCACGATGGGACCCAGCAGCCCCACACACGTCGTGCTATAGCCTCCCCTGTAATTGTGCATCTAGCAGTTTCCGTATCTTCCGTGTGTCTGCATGCACGATGGGGCCCATTGCCCTGAGCAAACGTCAGCCGTCCGATGGATTAAATGAATGGCCAAAGTTGCAGAGATTCGCTCATGTTTTCAACGACTGATTCTTTCTCTTTTTTTTTAACACTCGGGAAGGACCCCGAAGGGTCCAGACTAAATCAACGGCCAAAACTTCTCAGACTAAGTGGGAACACTGTAGATGCGGAGGGTAAATCTAGATTCAAAAACTGCTGTACTATATAGTGGTATAGATCTGTACGCTTGCTGAGCCGAGGAAGCAATCATCTTTACTATTCAATGGCAGTTGGTGTTACGTTCGTACATCCTCAAACGACTGGCAGACGATTGGGCGCATCCTACCTGTCCATTTGCCTCTTCATGTTGTTACAACACCGTTCGATCTTCGTGATTGTGCATATTTACGCCGGATGCCACCGCTTAGTGGCGCCGAAGCGGTATGAAATGTCTCTCTCCTGCCTACCACGACCAATCCCACCAGGAACCCTCACGCACGCACATGACACATCCAAATTCCCATCAACCGCCGCCGGCGGCCCGGTGCCACAACCAGTTCTTCGCCCCGCCGCCACAATCAGCTACGACGCCCTCTCGCGGCTCCTCGTTTGGCGCCGTCTCAGAAACGCTCCTCGCTGCGCTTTTCCTCGCCGTCTTCTTTGGGCCCGGCGGCGGCGCACGGCTCCGGTGGAAGGGGTCCCCACGCCGGAGGACCCCTGAGCGGTCCCACAAACGTCCTCCACGGCGGAGGACCCCTTCGTACGATCTAGAAGCTTGCCGCGCGACTTCGTCTTTGCCCGCGGCAGGAGGCGAGGATGGCGGCTCCAGCAAAAGAGCTCGCGAGCAGCTGTTCCTCTCGAGTTCCTCTACGGCGGCGGCGCGAGGTCGCTGGAGCGGGACAGGGCAGACGCACTGAGGCGCTGCAGGACGGCCCAACCGTGACGCCTGGCCTCGGCTATCCCTCTCGGTGGCGGGCACGAAAAAGGGCGAGGGGATGGGAGGAAAGGATGGACAAGGAGCGGCGCCGGCTGTTGTCTCGCTCTGTACAAAAAGTACGAGCCTCAAAGATATTATCTTCCTCTCGCCTCCCGTCAGCTCTCCCGAATCCGACCGGGATAATTTCGAGCACAGAACCGTTGCCGACGCCGCTGTTCACTGCCCGGACACGCCACCGTCACGTCCATCTTTCTTCTCCACCAGCCAGACCAGAGCCGCGCGCAGGACTCTTGTTCCTCTCGATACCTCCTCCGTGTCCATGCTGCCGCCGCTTGCTCTGTGTGTTTGATTAATCAATCGATCTGTGTTTACATTTGAGTGTGCAGGTGAAGACGGTGGGTTCTGGAGGGGGCAGCGTAGAGTCGCGCAGGTGCTGGAGCAAAACATCTCGTACAAGCTTTCTTTTCTTTGCAACTTTGTAAGTCATCGGCCTTCTTGAGTTGTCATTAGTTCGGCTGATATTTTTCTACTGTGTGTTGGTCTCAGCTTAATGATGTAGTCTTACGTAGCATGAAACAATAACTCTCAATGCAAAATGAAAATATGGGGTAATTTGAACCATGCCCCCCCCCCCCCCCCCCCCCCCCCCCCGGCAAAGGTGCAGCTATGAAATGTTACATTCCCAACACCCTGTTTATGTTCAGTAAAATGAAGTGGTCTGTCTCCATTTTCTATTACCAATTAATCATCTCCGTGTTGCAAGTAATGGTACTGCTATGCCAGGAAGTTAACTTCAAATTGCGCAAAATGTCTGAGCAGTCGCAGTAGTGGTTTAGTCTTTCACCTAAGCTTTTTTACATCCATTTTAAAACCTTCTAGCTCAGGCTCAGTCCTAAGGATCTTAGACCAAACCTTTCTGTCTATTTAACCATCTCTTGTGTTGAAAAGCACCATGGTTCCTTGTATTGTATTATTGAGCATTTTTTCTTATTATGTGCATAAGAGCAACCAACAATAGCTGGTGAACGTATCGAGTAGTGGAGCATAAACTGGTCTGGTGCCGCAGCTCTTTCTTCCACACACAAAAAGAACTTACTCTTTTCAGTTCACCTAACATGTCAGCTTAAGGAATTAGCTTCTTCATGTAGATCAGTAGATGTAGCTGGCGCAGTGGCATGTTCTATTTCATCAAATGCTACATATATTTAATTCTGCTTCTAGGCATTTTGATTGCTGCATATTTTTACTGCCTCTCTTGGTACAGCTGTAGAAGAAATAGATTATGTGTACACTCTGGTATGTCTAATCATGTAGTACTGTTGTATTTTTGTCAGATAGCTTCCAAGTTGGATTCCCCTTTCTTGAACAAAATCCACTTAGGCATTGCAAACATATCTTGCTTGTTCTATTCATACTAGGTACTGCTGTTTTCTGTGCATGGGGTTACTTTGAGGGCTTAAATATTTGTTGGTTGCCATTCCACATCATAATTTTTCATTATATGCATGGTCATTCAAATGAAATGGTGGAAATTTGTGGTGAAAATAATTTAACTTGATTGAATTATGTACTGTCTATTATTTTTAAGTTTGCTTTTGGTAACACAATTACCGTACAAGTTTTTGACTCTGCATGAGAGAGAGAGAGAGAGAGAGAGACGAAATAGGCCGTAGTCTCGCTATATTAATATAGCAACCAACCAATACAACCAACAACAAGGACGAACGACATGCTGTGCAACAACAAACACACACACCCAAAGAAAAGAGAAGAAGAACTAAAAAGGAGACATACGCGGATTGACTAAATGACGGTGACCCTAATCGCTGCGCCCTCTCCGAAGAAGTACCATCACACTCCATAGGGTCGAATCGACGAACCAAGTAGCACCATCAAGAAGGAAAGTGCATGTTGCTACCCGGACCAGCGACTCGTCCTAGGGTTTCCCCCGGCACACACAGGGAAGCGGATGAAGGGTAGCCACGACGCCCTTTAGAAAGGGTTGATGCCACCTAGAGGCGGCACCGCGTCGGTCTCGGTCGAGCCAACAAGGATTTCTCCGAAAACCCTACCCACAAACCTTGGACGATCCGTAGCACAAGAGCCCCGCAAGACAGAGCCTCGACGCCACCAGACTAGCCACCCACCAACACATGCGCCACCACGGTCACGAAGCCGCCATCGTCATCTCACCGAACCAATTGTCCCGAGGTCTGCAAGGTGAATTTTAACACACATGTGCACCGAATTATGTGAGTTGAATTCTAAATGTTCCTGGATGCTAGGTGAGTATTTAACATATACGAGCAATATATTTTTACAAGTACGACATATGCGATGCGATGACAAAAAATCCAGAACCCGTAGCAACGCACGGACATTCACCTAGTCATACCGAAAATCTGAGCTTCACGCGGAATTCCTAGGAATAGAAACTGTACGACAACCTAGAACTTTCTTAAAGCGAAAGAAACCGAGCAATATTCACCAAGGGAGTCCACAGTCACGCAACTAATTCCACGTCGACTGGCTACCCAAAACGGACATAGCTAACAGCTGTGTGTCCTCTCTGCTGACACTGTATACTTAGTTGGTTATACTCCTCTTATTCCTTTCATTGTCAAAAAAATTAAGATTCTCCTCTTCATGCCAAGTGGCAGATGGTTTCACACATGATTTATTCCTTTCCAAGATCTCCAGTGCCATATTGTTTTTCATGACTAATCCTTCAATCCGGCCATTTGTATATATTTTTTTTTAGGAAAAACCACCACGGCGAACTTTATTGGTTGGGAATAACAGTTATACCGTTCACAATTACATCACGAATGAAAGAAGGAGGATCACCATGCCATACACTATGGTTCACCTCGCTAAACTAAGCTAACTCATGTGCTAACATTTTGGTTTCCCTAAACAATGGGTAAAAGAAACACGAGCAATGTTTCAACAAAGGAAAAAAACATTCTTCATAAATCGCGGCCGCCACCCCTAGCAAGTTACCTCCATTTTGCATGACCTCCACAACTCCATTATTATCCGATTCCACTATGAATCTCGCGCACCCAATATCTCCAGCCAGGAGATGACCATCCCGTAGTGCATGTACCTCATTCAACAAACTGCATAATCCGATGACTAGCAAAGACAAATTATCCATTGTGGTCACGTACCTGGCTATTTGTAGTATTCGAGAGTAGCCTCAACTTGACCAATTTCCTCTGTTAAGCGAAGGTTCTAAATAGTGGGACCTAGGATTAGGTTCAAAAGATGCAGGACGACAGGCCCAAGAGGACTACCGGGTCGCCACCCTGGCTTGCACATGGACAATGGCTCACACAGGGTGTCAAAAACATAAGACATTCCATCGAGTTGTCATTATAAAACCACCACTTTTATGGGCAATTTACCAAATAGTGCCACTTTTCGTTTATAGTAAAGAAAACCATCGATTTTTAATGTTTTATCCAAAAAACACTAAAAGTGAATTGATCACATATTGACACCTAATCGATTGTTTTCAACATCTAATAGATGTTATCACGAATATGGAAACATGATTTAATTTTAAAAATCTCGTCATCGACTAAGTCAACGATGAAAACGGATATTCATTATGCGTATAAGAGTTAATTTTTTAAAACATTAATCATCAAGGATATCTAACATCATCATTACGTCACTTCATACATACATGAGACAACTGCTCCACGGGATTGGATTAGGGGCCGATGCCGCCCTGTAGTCCAGTCCTACTTTTCAAATAGAAAAGGAACTTCTAGTCAAAATATTAGTAGACTTTTTCTAGTTTGATCTTTTCTTTTGGATGGTTGCCAATTTATTGTCATGACAATGCTTCTTTCCCCACTCTATTTTATTTCTCATGTCAAAAAAGGCCATCCATAGACAAACTTCGTGAAAATTTTGGGTGGCCAACTATTTGAAATCACTATATTTTAGGAGAACCAATTTTTTTAAGGGGATTTAGGAGAACCAACTTTTGTTTTAGGAAAACCAATTAAGGCAAAGCTGGCTTTTTGTTTTAAGGGTAGGCAAAGCTGGGCTAAACCCAATACTTCGTGGCAGTCAAGGAATTGATCGGCCATTGGGCCAGTCGACGAACGCTGAGGACGCCCATCGTGTTCGTAGCCGACAGAAACGAGATGGAGACGATGCCTGCGCCGGCGATCCGTGGCGGCGGCGTTATGCGAGGAGGGTCGGCGACTGCTCACGCCGGCGAGAGAGGTGAGGAACCCCTGTCCCCCGCCCCGCCTCCCATCTCTTCGTCCCGCTCGCTGTTTGCCGGCTTGGATCCATGG
The DNA here is from genome assembly GCA_947311845.1 of Poa pratensis. Taxonomy (NCBI): domain Eukaryota; kingdom Viridiplantae; phylum Streptophyta; class Magnoliopsida; order Poales; family Poaceae; genus Poa; species Poa pratensis. Next base: position 5,122,367 of record CAMZMU010000033.1, on the reverse strand, counting down.
CTACTAATTTTCGATTTTACATGTCGTGTTCTCCCACCTGCGAGATTACGAAGTGGACTATGAATATCTGCGTGCTGAACAGACTGAGTCTTGCGGCAATTCAGGATACGTCATGAGCTACAAGATGGTGCTTCAGTCCTTCAACAGGGATCCAGATGAACCAACTCCAACACACTAGTCTGAACTCCACTGCGGAAGAAGCTCAACCAGTCAAAATCTGCAGTCATGTGTGAATTTTATTTTGTACAAGTGTCACTCGTCCTCACCAGATAATCCTGCTTTTTGATTCAATCTTGTCTGTTGCAGGATGAATTCCCGTAGACATTCTACTTTGCCTTGCTCCTTGGCAAGATTGAGCCAATCAGTGAGGCAATCATGGAGCACACAATATTCTCTTTCGACGCACAGTGGTATGGTCCATATCTGTAATCATTTGCTCCCATCATAGTCTATTAACTGCTAGCTTAACATACTTTTTAATAAAAATACACGTAGTTGGCATACATCAGCAGGTACATAGTTTGCCTAGTATCGAAAGCCTCAAGCACAAGCGCGATACATTATCTGCTAAAAGACAGCCACATAAGATAGATCAGATAATGAAACGGAATGAAGAAGAGTGAGTGACGGGTGGGCATTCTTGGTTTAGTGGGCTGTAAGGCTGAGCATTCACATGATGATCCATCCAAGCTTGGGACATGTGTAACTCTCATCGTAATTTCCTTTTAATTTAGAAAAAAGTTGTTGTGGACTTGTGGTGCAGAAAGATTGAACCAGACACTGAGGCAATAACTGACCACACAATGTTTTCACAGCCTTATCTCGTCCCTCTCGTATTCGTCTTTCACGAGAGCACCATTGTTGACAAAAAGTCCTGTCGAATTACGCACCGTGGTAGCAACTCGCAGCACACTCTGAACCACATTTTAGCATCGTCATCCAGCTGGTTCCAGCATACATGGTAATCTTTTTTATTAGGATTAATTAAGTATATATCTGTGTGCAGGATCTAGATCCCATCTATGTGCCAATCATCTGAGATAAAAATCCCCTTCTCCATCCACAGGACTGTCAACATCTGAAACTGGCCATCACTTCACAACACCGCTGCTGGGCTTCTCAGGTAATTTTCCATTTCTTTTGTTTCAGGTAAATATCTTCTCCTCCTGCACGATTACTATATCGCGTGATATATGCCATATGGTGGTCTGTTTTCATGATTAGTTACAGAATTTATACTTAAACAATAACAAAACACTGTTGGATTAGTGCCAAGCGACAACCATTCGAAGCTTAATTTTTTTAGTTATCTACTCTCTAGATTAGCCGTTAACAAAAGCACAATTTTCCGAAAAAAATAATAATTTTGCAACAGATGGTCCAACCCAAATGATAAAGTCCGGCCACTGTGTATGCATGCCGCGATCCATCAGACGTCCAACTAATTTGGGAATTTTTTTAGTTAATTTGGAAGATCATGCTGAGCTTTCAAAACAAAGTGAGCCTTTCTTCTATGAAGCCTTAATCATTGCAGGTTGAAACACTTGGAAGCGGAGAAATGCCAGAATTTTGTAGGACATCATGCCATGTTTAGCAACCTGGTCTTTCCTCTTTAAGAGGGACATTTACCTTATTTCTTTTTCATTACCTTCTTCCTTACAGAATGAAGGATTAGCCCGCGGCTACTCTTAGATGTTGGCCTTATCAGCTCGTCTAGGCCCTCTCTCTTTCTCCCCCTGCTTCTTCTCTCTCATGTGTACCCCCCCCCCCCCCCCCCCCCCCCCCCCCCCCCCCCCGACACACACACGCCTCCCTACAGTGTTCAACTAAAAAAAGAAAAAAACCCTATATACAAACCAACAAATAGGCCATTACTACACTCACTCTTGAAGCTAAGTCATCATTCCTATTTTGACCATTTAGTTGAACTGACTCTGTAATTCGCTCTAACGGTAACTGGATTGCGATTTCCTCTGGATTCATTGACGGCTAGGATTTCTTTCTACTTCTATTTGTGGCATATAGAATTTTACGATAGATGAAGCGTGGAGTCCATTCCAATAACAACCCCTGGCCTTTCACTTAGAGAGCAGCACATGACCCACAAACTTGCCTCCGCCTGGATTGGGTTAAATAATCTGGTAATATCGGGACATGTACATTATAAACGAGATAAGCCCTTCTCTGTGAAGGATGATTGGCATCAACGGCTGATTGCCACCGGCCTACGAGCTGCAATGGAAGGAAGCCATGCATTCAATGGAAGGGGTTCGTGCCGTCGATCTAATCCAAGAAAGGCCTATCTGTTTTTTCACTGCGTACATGTACATATCTTGAAAGAAGAAAAATGGGAATAGTTACCATTCAGAAAAGAATGGTGAATATGAGAGGAAATCTGGGAAGATGAACAACCCAGCTGGAGGAGGATAAATAAATACTCCTATCTGTATTTGCTGAAGATTTTATCGAACTTGTCACTAATTGTATAAACAGTGGTTCAGCATTCAAATACTGATCGCAAGTCCAGAAATTTTTCAAAACCTGATTGTATACACAACATTTATGAAAATATAGGTGAATGCTTGGCTTAGGAAAGAGAAACACTTGCCTATTCATGGTATTTGTCTAGTTAATTGAGAAATATGGTTTCACAGTTTTGCCAATCGAGGGAATGGGACTATGGAAACTAGTTATCCAACTTTTTTGAAACAGTAGTGATCATCTTTGTGTAATTCTGCCCCAAGTGTAACAATCACAAAGCTACATTTGCAACAGTTACACTTTCCTTCTTAGTATAGTTTCTTAAAAGGTTCCAATGTAGTTTTGAAAACTGTTACATGCTGCAATTGCTATTTCATGAAATGTGATATGTTAAAAGTGTGCTCTGTTAGATGACTCATGCCAAAGTCTAGTGCTGTGAAATATTTTTTCTTAGAAGGTGTAGTTTTTCTTAAATCTTTACTCTGCCTTTCATGATTGTTAATCTAGGAGCCGGGTCTAATAACCTCATAAATAATGCATTTATCTTGTTTCAAGTGTAGTTCGTTTGTAGCTGCAAATGGATTGCCATGCTAGTAGTGAACTGGAGCATATCCTATTTGATGAAAGTGCAGAACCACAGGCCCTACCATTATCACTTTTGGAGCACATCACGAACAGTTTCTCTGATGAAAAAAAGATTGGCTATGGTGGCTTTGCAGTGGTTTATAAGGTATGAGTGTGATAACTGTTAGATGCACTTGTCTTGATTATAGTTTATCTGAAAACTTAAGTTGACGCTGCCAAAGCATGTTCTGATTATAGGGAATGCTGAACAATGGCACCGTAGCTGTGAAGAAACTGTTCCAGACACTTGATATTGATGAGAAGAGATTCATCAAAGAGGTTCACTGTCTTATGAAGGCAAAGCACAAAAACATAGTACGGTTCCTAGGATATTGCTCTGACACACAAGGGAAAATGCTAAACTTTGAGGGAAAGCTTGTTTTGGCAGATGTACGACAAAGGTTACTCTGCTTTGAATATCTTCCTAAAGGGAGTCTTGATAAGCAAATCACCGGTAGGATTATGTGGCACTTATTTGGTTTAAGCATCATGCATCATGCGTTTAATGGCTAAGGACTTCAAGTATCTCAAATTCATACTAAACCAATTTCTCCTATCCTGTTTTGTAGATGCATCATGTGGACTTGAATGGAGAAACCGCTATAAAATTATTAATGTAATTTGTGACGGTTTATATAATCTTCACCAACTGCACATCGTTCACTTAGATCTTAAACCTGAAAACATATTGCTAGACGATAATATGATACCAAAAATTGCTGATTTTGGTCTCTCGAGGTGCTTTGATGAAAAGCAAAGCCGGGCTGTTGCTTCAGAAATGATTGGAACTATGTAAAGGTTGCTATGACTTTGGAAACTCCTTTTTTCTTGTATATGAAATTATGAATAAATATTGATCTATTTTTCCATTAATTAATTGGATTATATGAATATTGATGCAGAGGATATTTGGCACCAGAATTCTTATTTGGTGGCAGACAGATCACATTCAAATCGGATATATATAGTCTTGGTATTATCATGATAGGAGAGAAGGGATATCCATGTCCTGATATTGACAATGTAAGACAAGTTTATTCCAATATAATTCTTAATTTCAAAATTACTTTGTTACATCTATTATACGGTAAATTACATGATGGATTAGCCAGAAAAAAGATAGCAGCGCTAGAAAATCCCAGAAAAAGCAAAATGTCTGATCATGATTTTTTCACGTTAAAACCACAGCCTCTAGATATTTCGGATTATAATTTTACGCCACAGATTTTAAAAATAGTCTTACCATTCTTCTGCTTAGATGTAGCATAATAGCTTTGGAAGCACATAGTAACGCAAAGCACAATTTAGCTGCTAAAGAAGCAAACATCTTTTTGTTGGTATCAAGGTAACCGTTAAATTTCTAAATGTTAGGAATAAGCAACTTGTATTCCACGGGGGCCAAAGGCCACAATATATAGTACATGTACAGGTGTAAATATGCAGGGAGCCCCCTATCTAATAGGGAAACTACAATATACAAATATCTCTCTAACACCCCCCTCAAACTCATGGTGGATCCACAACACTGAGTTTGGAGAGGAAAAAGCTATGCTGTGCTCTAGTCTGGGCCTTCGTGAAAAAATCCGCCAACTGTAACTCTGAAGGCACATACTGGAGCGCAATAATCTGATCCTGCACACTAGCACGGACAAAAGAAGCATCAACGCCAATATGCTTAGTAAGCTCATGCTTCACTGGGTCACGTGCAATGCTAATAGCACCTGTACTGTCTGACAAAGAGTCGTGGGTGTCGTAACAGAGACACCAAAATCTGCAAGTAACCACCGTAACCAAGTCACCTCAGCAGTCAAAAGAGCCATAGCTCGCAACTCAGCTTCTGCACTCGAACGGGAAACTGCGGTCTGCTTCTTTGTCTTCCAGGCAATGAGAGAACCACCAAGAAAAACACAGTAAGCAGAAAGTGAACGGCGATCCAAAGGATCACTAGCCCAAGTAGCATCGGAGTAGGACTGAAGCTGTAACGAGCTAGAACGAGGAAAGAAGAGACAAAGAGAGATCGTTCCACGAAGATAGCGTAGAACACGAAGAAGGTGACTATAGTGAACCGAAGTGGGAGCAGAAACAAACTGACTCAGAATATGGACAGGATAAGAAATATCAGGGCGAGTAACAGCCAGATAGACGAGACTCCCGACAAGATGTCGATAACGAGTCGGATCAGAGAGAGGATCGCCATCAGACGCACGGAGAGAAATATTGAGCTCCATGGGAGTCTCAACAGTACGCTCATCAGTAAGAGCGGCACGAGAAAGAAGATCATGAATATACCGTTCTTGGGATATAAAGAAACCATCAGCGGTGGACGAAACCTCAATCCCAAGAAAGTAACGAAGCGGACCAAGATCCGACATAAGAAACTGCTCACTCAGACGTGCCTTGACAAAGGCAATATACTCTGGGTCGTCACCAGTGATGATCATGTCATCAACATAAAGAAGAAGAAGAGTGCGACCACGAGGAGAACAGTGAACAAACAACGCAGGATCATGAGCACTGGGAGAGAAACCAGCAGCTGTGACCACAGAAGCAAAGCGCTCAAACCATGCACGAGGGGCTTGCTTAAGGCCATAGAGAGAGCGACGAAGACGGCAGACCATGCCATCTGTAACAGAATACCCAGGTGGTGGTTGCATATAAACCTCCTCACGCAACTCACCATTAAGAAAGGCATTCTTAACATCAAGCTGAGACACAGACCAATGGCGAACAGATGCCACGGCAAGAAGAGTCCGAACAGTGGTCATGTGAGCCACTGGAGCAAAAGTCTCATCATAATCACGGCCATGCTCCTGCTGAAAGCCACGAGCGACCAGACGAGCTTTGTAACGCTCAAGAGTCCCATCAGAGCGGTCTTAACCTTATAGACCCACTTACAGGTGATAGGACGAACACGAGGAGGAAGAGGGACGATCTCCCACGTACCAGTGCGCTCAAGCGCAGCAATCTCCTCAGCCATGGCAAGCTGCCATTCAGGATGAACAACAGCCTCACGATACGTAGTCGGCTCCGGACAACCGAAACACTGTAGGTAGCGGGATTATAGAAATCAGGTGAAGGACAAGGCCGAGAACGAAGAGAATAAGTCGGCTGAGACGGTGCACCGGAAGTAGAGGGTGCATCAGATGACTCGGTCACAACACGTGGACGGCGAGTATAATAGAAAGGAAAAGTAGGATGAGAAGGAGCAACAGAGAAGACGGAGGCGGAGACGGGGACGGGAGGGTGAAGAAGGCGGCGACGAAGGAGGAGAAGAAGGCATCGACGAAGGAGGAGAAGAAGGCATCGAGTAGATGGCACCGGATCAGAGGGAGGAGAGAAATATGAGGGATATCGGGAGGAGAATCAGGAAAAGTAAGAAAAGATAGATCCTCCACAGTAGAGGTCGGGAGGTCGAACGCGGATAGAAAGGACGAGACTCATCAAACGTCACATCCCGGGAAATACGCATCCGGCGAGCCACAGGATCCCAACAACGGTAGCCCTTATGCTCATCACTATATCCGAGAAAAACACACTCAACAGACTGAGCGGTTAGTTTGGTGCGTTCACGAGGAGCAAGAAGAACATAGCAAACGCAACCAAACAAACGAAGCATAGAATAGTCAGGAGAACGATCGTAGAGTCTCTCGAGAGGAATGGCACCCTGAAGGGCGGCAGAAGGCTGGATATTAATCAGATAGGCCGAGGTAGAAACGGCCTCAGCCCAGAAATGGGGCGGAAGAGAAGAGGCGATCATCATCGCACGAGCAGTCTCAAGAAGATGGCGATGCTTACGCTCAGCCACGCCATTTTGAGCATGCGCACCGGGACAGGAGAACTGAGCGAGAGTGCCCTGCTCAGCAAGAACACCACGCAAATGCTTGGAGATATACTCACCAGCAGAGTCAGCACGAAACACACGAATAGGCGTAGAGAACTGAGTAAGAACCATGGCGGCAAAACGCTTATATATGGAGAGAACCTCACTACGAGAAGACATAAAATACAGCCAAGTGTAACGAGAAAAATCATCTATAAATATGATATAATATCGATGGCCCCCTTTCGAAGCGAAAGGAGCCGGACCCCAAACATCAGAGTGAACTAAGTCGAAAGGACGCTGAGATACAGACGCACTAGTAGGATAGGGTAACTGAATCTGTTTTCCTAGCCTACAACCCTGACACTGTAAAGAAACATCTCCTGAGACAGGCCCCAGAAGACCACGATGAACTAATGACGATAGACGAGAACCACAAAGATGACCAAGACGATGATGCCACTGTTGAAAAGAGCCGGTGACAGAGGCGACGACAGCAGAAGAACTGGCAGGCGAGGTAGCAGCGGAAGGAACACGAAGCCAGTCTATATCCCAAAGCCCTGAGAATCACGGCGGCGAGGGCCAGCTCCAACCAAAACCTGTGCGACGATCCTGAACAGAACAAGAATCGGCGTCAAGAATGACGCGACAACCAGAATCAGTAAGCTGACCGGCAGAAAACAGTTCATGGTAAGACGAGGAACATGAGAAATATCAGGGACAAAAAAGGAAGAAGTAGAAAGAGTGCCCGACTAGAAACAGAGAGAGAGTACCATCAGCAGTGAGAACACTAAGAGGAGAATCAAGAGGTCGAAGAGAGGACAGAGTGGAAGAATCAGAAGTCATATGAAAAGAAGCTCCAGAATCCAGAACCCACGAGGATGTACCTGACTGTGTAGAAGGTGGTGGTCGCGCAGTGCCAGAAGAATCAGTCACAGAGCCAGCAGTACCCGTCGAAGAAGAACCTGAAGCGGCGAGCATCCGCTTGAGCCGCATAATGTCCTGGTCGGTGAAGCCGGCTGTAGAAGACCCTGACGAGCTAGAGGAAGCACGAGTCCCGGAGAAGCAGACGCCTTCTGCTGACGCAGATCACGCTCCCTCGTGTAGCAACGAGACGCAGAGTGGCCATCCAGATCACAGTAGGTGCAGTGAGAGCGTGAACGAGTGCCACGACCCTGGCCACGACCCAGGCCCTGACCCTGAGGAGTGGGTAAAAGTGGCGGAGCAGTGGACCGCGAAGGAGTCGATGAAGCAGGCGACGAAGGAGGACCACGAGCAGCAAGCACAGAAGGAACCTCAAGCAACCCAACGCCACGTAGACGAGTCTCCTCAGCACGAAGCTCAGACAGCACCTCCGAGATAGGGACACGACCACGAGCAAGCAGCTGAGCACGTCGGGGCTCGAACTCCTTGCGGAGCCGAGACAAGAACTCATATACGCGCTGAAACTCCAAGTCGGAACGCACAGTCTGACAACACGGGCAGGCACCACACACTGCAGTGCGAAGAGAGTCGAGCTGACGCCAGATAGCAGCACTCTGCGTGTAGAACTGATCAATGGTAGAGTCACCCTGCTGAAGATCATGCTCCTGACGAACCACAGACAGATATAGAGCATCCCCGGACGGCTGATGACGCTGACGAAGGTGAGCCCACATGTCAGCGACAGTACTGAGGCCCATAAACTCAGAGGCAAACTGCGGTAGAACACTGGCGGTGAGAACAGCCGCAGCACGAGCATCATCATCAATCCACTGGGTGTAAGCAGTCAGATCCAACCGGTAGGTCTCAAGGGCGTCAGAATGCTCCTTGACCTGCCGGTCATACGCAGCAATGGCAACATCATCCGCACTCTTAGCTGCATCCTTTGCAGCCTGAGTAGCATCGGCAGCAAGAACTGGTGGCGTCGGCGGAATAGGAGCAGTAGGAGCAATGGGGCACGGCGGACACGAGACCTCGCCGGAAAGCACACCCCAGAGACGAAGACCACGCATATGAATGCGCATAAAGGCAGCGAAATCAGGATAATTCGTGCCATCAAAGATCACCGAGCAGCGAGGAATCGCGACATAGCCCGACGATGCAGACATCTCTTTTTTTTTGGAAAGGAACTGCTGGTCAACCCCGATCCAGATGGGATCGAGAACGCTGCGGAGCTGCTCGAGAAGGACGGCTCGATGCAGCAGCCTGGAAAGTAACCAGATGGGATCGAGAACGCTGCGGAGCCGCTCGGTCAGCGCTCGATCCAACCACGAACGACGGCCAGCCGCAGCGGAGACGTGGACGCAGCAGGGACAGGAGCAGCCGAGACGGGCGACCAGCGGTGGCCGGAGACAGGCGACCAGCGGCGGCGGCCGGAGACGGGCGACCAGCGGCGGCGGCCGGGACGCACGGGACGGCCGGGAGACGGGCGTCCAGCGGCGGACGGCCGGAGGACGCGGACGGCCGGGAGACGGGCGACCAGCGGCGGACGGCCGGAGGACGCGGACGGCCGGGAGACAGTGGCCAGAGGCGGGCAGCGGCCGGAGGCAGGACGCGCGGACGGGGACGAGCGGCGGACGGCCGGAGACAGGCGGCGGCGGCTCGGTGGAGATCGATTCGATCTGTACGGGAAAAAAAAGGCACGAGATGCGCGTGCAGAGTTTAACCTAGGTCTGATACCATGTTAGGAATAAGCAACTTGTATTCCACGGGGGCCAAAGGCCACAATATATAGTACATGTACAGGTGTAAATATGCAGGGAGCCCCCTATCTAATAGGGAAACTACAATATACAAATATCTCTCTAACACTAAATATGTGGAAATAGTGATGTGTTGCCATAATGGATCTACTTGTTATCGGCAACAATAGCATATTTGTCATAGCGATGCATGCTAAATTATCCTTACCTGCTACTATATGTCAAGTACAAAGTAAGTGAGGCACATGTCCTTAAACCTTTAGTTTTACAGTGCGCCATTACCTATCTACTCTATTCCTCATTTAGAATGGCTCGCTGCGTTGGTGCGTAGCTTGCTGTCTGATACAGATATTATTACCGGAGACCTGTTGCCTCCTTGAGGAATAGTGCTTTGCTACGATTTTATGCCTTCTCTTTAAAAGATTATACTTACGCCATCTTTTGATTTGCATGAAGATCTCTTAAAAAAAATACTTACGCCTTGTTTGGCTTTTGCTTCAAGATAATTTGATCTTCCCTTTGTTCTATAGAAATATATGTTGCTCCTTTTTGTTAATCATGACACATGATGGCAATTTTGCAGGTACTTGAGAGGTGGATAAATAGATTGGAGAAACCACAACGAGACACACAACTCTTACAAGTACGAGTATGCACTGAGATAGCAATAGATTGCACTGACTTTAATCCAGAGAAAAGACCAGATATACAACATATAATTGATAGGCTTGGTGCAACGAAAAACGCGGACAATTCTGTTACCGGAAGTGGGGCGATTAGTAGTTCGTCCGTAGCACAGGTGAGGTCAGAGATGACACATTCTCGGGATGCTGCATTTTATCCAAGCTAATATTTTCACACAATATGGTATTACATTCTTTTCTCAGCTGGTTTGAGCTTTCTTGAAGGTGATTTTTGTTAAAAAAATCTATTACTTGGGTTTCATTTATAATAACTAACTTAATTACGTTACAGACATATACCGTAGGCATCTCAAAGAGTTATATTCTAAGAGGTTATAATCGTGATATCTTCTCTGATGTTTCCCTTTACTTTCAAATATTAAATTCTTGCAGGCAACTGTGCCCCCATCTGGTCCTACCATTCATCTCGAGAATACAATCGCTAATGAGGTGAAGAAGTCGGCTGAAGAATTGTACAATACAACAAATCAAAACCGGTGTTTCAGTTCCATGCTAGAAAATAGCTCTAATGTGCACCATATTAGTGACATGCGAGAAACTACATCGGATATGGAAGAAGCACTGATCATCGGGAGGACTGAAGAAAAGCAGAAAATTGTGGCTACTTTATCTGGGTGCATCACACCACAGTTCACCGTCCTTCCAATATATGGCATTGGAGGTATTGGCAAGACGACCTTCGCTCAATTAGTTTTCAATGATTCTCAGTTTACAGCCTACTCTCGGTGTGGGTCTTTGTATCCCAAAATCTTGACTTGAACAGAATTGGAAACTCGATAATATCACAGCTATCAGTGGTGAGCCATGTAGCTGAGAAGCAGATGGTACATAATCACCTCAGAAAGCTACTAGCTGGTAAGAAGATTCTTATCATCTTAGATGACGTGTGGGAGAAGAATCCAGATACGCTACAAAAATTAGAGGCTATGCTAAGGCTTGGTGCGGGCAGCATGGTGACAGTTATTGTGACCACAAGAGATGAAGCCATTGCAAGGGCGATTTGTCATTCAGTTGAGCCATACAAGCTAGACACTTTAACAGATAAAATGTGCTGGACGATAATAAAACAGAAAACTTCCTTTAAACATCGAGTCGACAAGAAACAACTGAAGCATATAGGAAAGGAGATAGCGACCAAGTGTGGAGGTGTGGCTTTATCTGCTCAATCACTTGGATACACATTGAACCGAAAGACGTCTGATGAGTGGGAGTCAGTGAGGGACAATTATATCTGGAATATATCAAGATCGGAGGACCCATCATTCAGGAACCATGAAGTGCTTGCGTCCTTGCTGTTAAGCTATACCCATATGCCTGAGTGGTTAAAGTTGTGCTTTTCCTATTGTGCAGTCTTTCCAAAAGGTCACCTTATAGTGAAATATGATCTAATTCACCAATGGATAGCTCTTAGATTCACCGAGCAATTTAGTATATTTGATTCTATGCAGCTCTGCGAGAAATATATAACACAACTTTTAGGGATGTCCTTCCTTCAATATTCAAAGACAAAACCTCCGATGAGTTTTTCATAATTCTAAATACTCTTTCAACCTTATGTGTTCGAAATCATATAGTTTATATTTTCGTGGCATCTCTCGGAGCAAAACATTTGTAGAGCATATGCCCGTGTTGCTATTTTCTTGCCAGATGTTGCTTTCTTATCTGGAAAATAACAAAATGTTTATATTCCACAAATAAATGACGCTATGCTCACTAAGAAAAGGCTGTGACAAAATAATCATTCTTGAACTGTACAAAAGCCACCAATTTTATGCACACATTGTTACTCTGCCATGTTTTATCTATTTCTTACAGATAAAATAATGCATTTTTTCTAGTGCTTATACGCTAATACAACATACAGCGTGAATCTGTTTGCATGTATTATATAAGAATAGATAGTATATATTAAATCAAAGAAATTACAATTATAAGAAATATTAAGTTTGCATTTATTCCATTTATTCATCATTGTATACTTACATTTCAATTTTAAACTTTACTGTAAAACTTAGATAATATGCACATGTTATCTTGCATACACAATGAAACTAGGATGGAATTATTAGGATAAGTATAGTTAAGAGGCTATAAATATATGACCGATTGAAGGAGGACATAACATTTGTGCATAACCATTGGATGGATAATTATGCAATTGGAGGGTATGATATATTTTATTTTATTGGTAAAAAATATATTAATATGAAAGGAAATAAATTTAAAATCTAAGACAATTTAGGTTTTTTTGCTGCAGAGTGTTGGACGACAGGACAAAGATGTTACATTGTTCACCATGCATGACCTAGTCCACGATCTTGCAACAGTGATTTTGGCCGATCAACTTAACAATAAGGGCAATGTCAGCAGAAACAGATGCCGCTATGCATTGCTCACAGATTGTAGCAAGCCATTGCAGGTGTCTGTGTCTTCTCCTGAAATTTTGAAGGCATTGCATTTTCTGGACAGTGGCAAGATGCAGCTTTGTGGTGATGCATTTTCACCAGCTAAAAGCCTACATGTCTTAGATTTAAGTGAATGCTTTATACTGAAGTTACCTGATTCTATTGGTCAACTCAAGCACTTGAGGTTTCTTCGTGCTCCACGGATTCTAGAGCAGACAATCCCCAATTGTATCACCGAGCTCTCAGAATTAAATTACCTTAACCTTAGAGATTCTCCTTATATCTCAGCATTGCCAGAATCAATTGGTGATATGAAAAGTCTGATGCATCTTGATTTATCAGGTTGCGATAGAATACGTGAACTCCCATTATCTTTCACAGAGCTCAAGAAGTTGGTGCATCTGGATTTATCACATTGCCAAATTTCTATATCAGAAGCTTTTGGTGGCTTTACTGAACTTCAATATTTGAATTTATCAGTTCAATGTGCTACAGACACGAAGCCTATCAGAGTGCTGCCAGAGGTCATTGGCAACCTATTGAAACTCAGGTATCTTAATTTTTCGGGGTCCATGAAGGTCATTGCTCCGTCAGAAGACCAAATTAACAGTTTACTTGACTATCAGTAACCTTTCCAATCTAGAGCATCTGGATTTGTCTGAAAATGAGCTTTCAAGCATTCCAGAAAGTATGGGCAACCTCAGGAAGCTTCATACGTTGAACCTGTTAAGCTGCTACGAACTAAGGAAGCTTCCCGATAGTATGGTTAATATGGTTAGTCTTAAGGTTCTAAATGTGAATAGCTGGGTTAAATTGGATGAATCTGTGCTCTCTCTGTTAAATGTTGCCTCCTTGCCACATTTTGTGGTGCAGACTTCAAGTGCTAAATGTAGCAGCAATATCACCCGTCTCCAGCCTACAAATCCTGTTGAGCTGGTGATAGATAGGCTTGAAAATGTGAAGTCTGCAGAAGAGGCACAGAGTATAAAACTGGTAGAGAAGCAAAAAATTGAAAGGCTGACATTTCAGTGGACTGTATATGCTGGAAGGTTTGTGGATGACAAAGAGGTGTTGGAAAAACTAGTGCCACCTAGCAGTGTACAGATATTGCATATAACTGGTTACATTAGTGCCAGCGTTCCTAATTGGCTTATGGGTATTATTCAGTATGTCCCTAATCTTTCTAGGATAGATTTGTGCGATTTTCCTAACTGCAACAACCTACCACCACTCGGTCAACTACCAAACTTACAATCACTGAGTCTCTGCCGTATGAAGGGATTGGAGGAATGGAACACGACATATACCAGTGGAGAAAATGAGCTCTTGTTCCCGAACCTTAGGAATTTCACCATAAAGCATTGTGCCAAGTTGAGGATAAGCCCGTGTCTGCCTAGATCTATGTCTTTGAGCATAGTAGAATGTGATAATATACTATCATCCTGGGGAGAGAGCTCATCACATAACGGTGTTTCCTCCTCTTCTCCAATAACTGATCTTTATGTTGGTGACAGCAATGTGCCCATGCATCACTGGAGATTGCTTCACCAAGTCTCTGCCCTCCGTAGTTAATTATCACTGGTTGCAGTGACCTGACCACCTCTCCTAAGATTATCCAACAACTCTCCTCCCTCCAATACTTGTCCCTGCGGTTAGGATGCAATGACCAAGCAGAACTTCCAAGTTGGTTGTCTGAGCTCGCATCTCTTCAGGAACTGTATATATGTCACCCAAAGCTAGAGAAATTGAATGGAAACACAAGGCAACTCACACGACTACAGGTACTAAGTCTGTCCGGGTGCAGAAGCATGACATCACTACCACAGTGGTTAGGAGAACTAACCTCTCTCAAGAATTTGGAGATCAGGCACTGCGAGGGGATCAGGTCTTTACCAGAAAGCATACGGCAACTGTCTAAGCTTGAATATCTAAATATTTATAGCTGCCCTATGTTAATGAAGTGGTGTGAATCAAAGGAGAACAAGATGAAACTCGCTCATATTAGAGAGAAGGTATGTGCCTGCGAAGTTATATGTTATATTGCTTTCATTCTCGCACAGACTGGTGACAACTCCTTTAACCACAAACATATCACACATACCATTAGTATCTTTGCATAATCATTATAAGCGTTCAATGAGATACCTGCTATTTTTCTCTATTTGACACATATATATCTAGATTACTGAGTAAAATACACAATGAGTCAATGACTATACTAAGGACAAAGGTCAAAGGAGTTCTGCTTCTAATTGTCTCGCTATGCATACTCTGTTCTGATTATATTGATTCGGTTGATTCAGTTCTTCTCAAGACCAGCTAACTTATTCGAAGAAGACACAGAGAGTGCACTTCCAGACACAACCAACAGCCTGGTTACTGCAACTGGATCAAAGGAGACAACAATCATTGAGGAGACCACTGACTTAACCGACATAAAAGATGTTGGCGACAGTTCAGCAGCTTCCATCTATGGTACTGTAATTGATGATGAGGCGCATCTAGATCTGATGTACAGTGTTGTGATGAACACGCCTGGCTTCACAGAGGAAGCTTTATATGTTGCCTTATCTCATTTGATGGACAACAAGGCCCAGGGCTATGCATATATGGGTATGCATGAGGAGGACCGAGTATCGTGGCTCATGAATTTTCTGAAAAAACACTACTAAGTTGTTATCTATGTTAGTTGGTGAAGATAGGATATTTGTATTTCGCTGTTACTAGTGAAGATAGATGAAATTTCCGTATTGCACCTATCAACATATATGAGCCTTATGTATTCGTAATCTTCTCGGTGCATCTGTAGTGTTCTTGTGGATGTACGGTTAACAATGTTGAAATTGAACGATGCTAATCTTTGATTTGTTGGTGATCACATGTAGTCATTTGCCATGTTTTCATGGACAGTCTGATGCTATATTCTAACAACTGAGATAGTTCTGCTGTCGTTCTGCTGCACATTGTTCATTTGTTCTTTCATACGCCCCTTACCGAGAAGAACCAATGCTCATAAGGGCATTGGCTACTTTTTTTCGCGTGCAAATGATATGCAATGATTTAACCTGATTATGTTATCTTTCCTGCTGATGTTATAACCGCAAGATGGAGTATTTTGTGGTTAATTGCTGAATTGTCGAATCCGATTTCTTATTGCACGCCCACGCGTATGTTCCACACAACAGATGGAGCTACTCGGTCGTTAATTTCCCCTTCCTGACTTCCCGTGACGTGTCCCCGATTGCCTAAGGACTCCTCTTGGTATCATTCATTCACCAGAGAAAGCAGACAAGAGCAGATCTAAAAAGTAGACATAAATGCATATATACATGTATATTTCCTGGACGTGTAGCGAGCTGTGACGTGTTCGGCTCCTGATCAATCACCAGGATGCGCCCGATGATTTAA